>ML682073.1:2066444-2160989 GCA_007922195.1 Podocnemis expansa | reverse complement strand
CTATCTATCTATCTATCTATCTATCTATCTATCTATCTATCTATCTATCTATCTATCTATGTGTGGAAAAGAAAAATGAATGGTCAGCTCTTGAATCCTCAAAAACAGTATTTATACCTAAAGAAGAAGCCCTTTTGGTGGTAAAAGCTCCTAATGCACATTTACAAATTGGACTAAATAGACAAGGCCTGAAATGTTTTCCGAAAGGACGTTGGTTGAGGGGAACTGGCTCGGTAGCTCAGCGGTCTGTGAATGGGTGTAGACTGCCCTGTACTGGATGTTGCTGGGGAGTTAACCAGTAATGACAATTAAGTAGCCTGTATGGAGTGAACTGTCCTGGGCCCACAGTTTCTAATTGACTGCCGTGCTCGTCTTTCGTTGGCGTCCGTGTTGGAAGGCCCAGCTGATAGGCCGAGGTGTCCATGTGTCATAGAGATTCACCCATACCGTTGGGGCTGGCGGTTTGCTTGGGCAAGCCTTTCAAGGCCACCAGCCCGTGAGCCAAAGAGTGAATGGTCCGATCAGTGCTCACTTCCAAGTGGTAGGTCTGCGGTTAGATCAGAGCCACTAAGTGTAGCTCAACTTCTCAGGCCCAGAGCAAAATCCAGACTAACCCTTAAAATGAGCAGGAGTCTGTCCTTGACTTCCGCTTGTCTCTGCTGGCACTCTGGGGTGTGGTGGCCGATTCTGAAGCCTGTTCTTAGATTTATTCAAATGGTGAGTGCTAATGGGAGAGTCCCATTACGCTCTCTGGAAATATTTGGAGGTGGTTGTTTTCTAAGAGAGAAATGAGGAGAGGGGAGCAGTGACAAGCAGGAGTGTAATTTAAGTGTAACAAGGTCAGATTACCCAAGGAAAGTGCAGGCTGAATGTCAGGAAGAGTTCCTGAGGATTGGGAGCCATTGCATAACAGAACAGCACCCCATCCCATCCTCTCAAACATTCACAGTAGAAATGGGCAAAAATTATTTTTCCCCCCAAATAAATGTCAAGATAATTTACGGAGGTTTTTTGGATCTCTCAGGGGGTCCAAAAAAGAAAAGATGAAACATTTTTGTGACTTTGTTGTTGTTGAAATTTGGGAGAAAAAATGTTTGCCCACCTGTAATTTAAGCTTTTGTCTTCAGTGGGCAAAGCTCTGGAAAATGGACATTAGGGGTAATGTTAAATTGGTTTGATGCTGGGACACGGCCAGAATGACTTCATAGGCTTTTCTCAGCTCTCATTTTGATGGTGCTATGGCGAAGGCAAATATCATATCTGGACCAGATGTGCTGAAGTCCAGCCCAGTCTCACATGCCTTTCTTAAGGGGCTCTTTGCAACATTTGATAGCAGGGAGTTAAAGTAGCCCTGAGCTGAAGATTGAAACTGATGCATTCAGTGCTTAATCAAGGGAAAACATTATAAGAATGAGTTTAGGTAAAACATTAAGATCCAACAGCTATAGGTCTAATCTAGACACGTGTCTTACTGAAAGCTAAGATTTTCATCTTCCCTGAAGTGCCTTTACTCACTTCTATTTCACTTAGTTCATGAGATACCTTGTCTTAAAAATATTTAGGGAAATCCTGCCCTCTGATGTTGATGACAAAGCTCTCATTGTCTCTGGTGAAGCCTTTCCCCTTGCAGTTTCTGACTTGTTAGCAGCTAAGTCTTTACAGCCCGCCAAAGATAAGAGTCACAGCTTCACATGTTGTTAGAATAGTGCGCTCTATGTTGGTTTCATGTGGCAGAGAGCAGGGGTTTCCTCTCCTGAAAAAAGCGGACTCCATATGTCATGCCTGATTTTACTTTTTCTCCTCCTTCAGTTAAGTTCTGTGATTATTTTTTTAGGCCTGGTAGCTTGTGACCCGTGAGGGCTGGGATCACTGTTGCAGGCCAGTACAAATTCTGTTCAAGCCAGCCAACTTTTTTCTCAAACTTTGCCCTATTGCCATTGACCCACCCTAAGAACAAGGAAGAATCCAGATCCCAAAAAGACAAAATTTCACCCCAACTAATGACAACACTTAAACCTTTTCAAGGGAGGGGCCATTCTTGTTTAGGAGATTTCCTGTCTTAACAGTCTACAAGGAAGTACTACAAGTCCACTGAGAACTCTTCTGTCCCACCCATATTAAAAGGATCAGCTCCATTAAACAATCAACTTTTCTGTCTATCCTTAAGGATACTCGCCACCATTGTTGCTTTTATTTTGCAGAAGCCCTGATTTGGGTTCTGGGTGCCCTTCTGCTAGGTCAGGAGTTGGGAACCTTGGCCTGCTCTGCTTCCCTCAACAGATGTGGCCAGCTGCCACGCATGTGTGGAGCAGCATCTTTTCTCTGCTGTCCCCCAGCTGGGGAGCAGTCCTAGCAAAGGAGAGGGGCCGTGGTGCGTGTACGTCTCTTGTGGCCCCAGACCGTGCTGGAGGCGGGGCCAGCAGGGCGGAGCAGCCATGGTGAATGGGGCTGGGAGCCATGCGTGCTGCTGGGAATAGGCATACGTGCCAGCTTTGCAATGCATGCCAGGTGTTGCCAACCCTGTGCAAGGCACCATACAGAGATGTTGTCTCTCCCTTGATCACCTTCTGAGGCCTGGTCTGCACTGCGGTGCTGGGTTGACAGGAGATACACAAGCTACATACTGCAGAATGCGTATCTCCCGTCAACTTACTTACCCTCCCTGACTGTGGTGTCAGCATTGGGCTGCACCAATGGGAAATGCTCTGTGTTTAACGCAGCGCTACTCTTTCCTCGCGGGGGGATGGAGTTAATGTGTCAAATGGGGGGCACGTCTCCACTGGCTCCTCAATTGACAGATGCAGCAGTTTCAGAGCATGCAAGTCCTTAAATGAGGAATATGTGAAGGGTAGAGCAGAGAGACAGTCAAACGTATGCAATGTTATTTATAAACCTAAATAGCAAGGAATCGGACAAGATGACCTCCTGAGGTCCCTTCTAAGCCTCATCTTCTATAATTCTGTGATTCTAAATATACTTTTGATGTAACATATAGGGTTAGAGTCTCAACAGTTTAAATTGGCAGTGTCTTTGAAGTCAGTGGTACCACCTTAATTTGGCCCATTCCTTTGTAATTACACCAAAAATATCAACTTTCCTCTGCACTGTAAGACCCTTCAAAGTACTACACATTTAAACTGCTTAATTTAAAGCCGTCAAGAAGTCCAACTGACTTCCTAACGAACAAGGAGTCTGGTGACACTTTTAAAGGCTACCACATTTATTTATCGCATGAGCTTTCATGGGAGAGAATCCTGATAAAGTGGGATTTTCACCCACACAAGCATAGGCGATAAATAAATGTGTGAGTCTTTAAAAGTTCCGCCAGATTCCTTGTTTGTTTTGCTGAACTAGACTAACATGGCTACTCCTTTCGATCACTGACTTCCATGGTATTTATTCACATGCTTAAAGCTAAACATGCCTCCAGAACTCACTGAACGCAGCATGTACAGTTACCTACCTTGTGGGCTGGTGGCCTGTCTGCTTTTGATGGCTCTCAAAGACCGTGGATGGGCAGAGCGATTGAACCAAGGGTGACCGAGAGGTACACAGAGGGTCCCACCCCAAGTCTGCTTAGATCGGTCCTACAGTGGAGGATGAGGGTGGAGGGGTGAAGAAGATCAAGCTGGAGCAGAGAGACATTATTCCATATCTGGGACTCTCCTTCCAGATGGTGTCATTGTGTCCTCTCAAGCACTGAGAATCTGTCTGCTCCAGGGGAGGGGATCTCTGTTATTAGGAAGAGACTTGTGATACTGATAGGGGATTTGATTATTAGAGATGTAGATAACTAGGTTTGAGGCAACTGGGAGAGCCACATGGTGACTTGCCTCCTGGGCGTGAAGGTTGGGGTCCTCTCAAGACGTCTAGACAAACTCAGGTACAGTGCTGGGGGGGAACTGGTGGTCATGGTGCATGCGGGGTCAATCACCTAGAGAAAAGCAGAAGATTGGTCCTGGGAGCTGAGGCTGCTAGCTAAGATATTAAAGCCCAGGAGCTCCATGGTGGCCGTCTCTTCAATGCTTCCAGTTCCACACACAGGGTCCATTAATGAGGAGGAAGTGTGGGGTCTCAATGCATGGATGAGACGATGGTCTTGGGAGGAAGGGTTTAGGTTTATTAGGCCAGGGGGAACTTAAGCCAAAAGGGAACCAGATTCTTGTCATGTACAGTTAACAGGGCTATAGAATATTTCATTTAAAGGCTGCAGGAAAGCTGACAGGTATGTGAATCACATGCTTCAGGAAGACACATCCCTTGGGAGGATTTATAAAAGTGGTGCTCTATATTCTAGTGAAGAGGAGAGGAGAAATGTTTGTAAATACAGGTGAGAACTGAAGAGAAGCAGTCAAACGAAAAAGTCTCCTTCAATTATATCACCTGAAAGCAGACAACTAAATATTGACGAAGGTTATAAGAGCTTCTATACAAATGCAAGAAGTCTAAATACTACAATGGGTGAATTGGAGTCTGGTATTAAATGAGGATATTGATCTAAGAGGCATCAGAGAAACTTAGTGGAGCAATAAGAGTTGAGGGGACATGGTAATTCCTGGGTACAAAATACATAGGAATGTGAGCAGGTTGCAGTCGTGAGGGAATGGCACTGCATGTCGAATAGAGTAAAAATCTTGAACAACTCAAACTCCCATAGAATCTCTCTGGATAGAAATTCCAATCTTGAACAATAGGAGTAGGAACAACAAGAGCAGTAGCAGAAGACATATATATCTGGCCACCTGAGCAGCGTGGTGACCGTGACTGTGAAAAGCTTGGGGAGATTAAAGAGGCTACAAAACCAGAAAACACAGTAATGATGAGGGATTTCAACTGTCCAGTTATGACTAGGAACATGTCAGGATAGGATGCAGAGATAAAATTTCTAGACTCTATTAATAACAGCTTCTTGGAGTAGCTAGTTCTGGAGCTCACAAAAGGAGAGGCAGTTCCTGAGTCATGCCTAAATGGAGCACTGTATCTGGTCCAGGGGATGAATAAAGGAGAACTGCTCACAAATAGCAGCCATAGTTTAATTTAATGTAAGATGTTTGTAGAAGGATAATACCAAAGAAATCCTTCAGTCTAGCATTTAACTTCATAACTTCACAGGAATGAAATGACTAGTTAAACATAAACTAAAGAGCCACAACAGTGAAATGTCTGCAAATTTCATGGAGACATCCTTGAAACACCAAAAATAGAGGTTCTAACTGTCTGTATATGCTGAAGATTTTTTTTTTAAACCCTTAAGTGGAACAAAATATTGCCACTATGGTTCACCTACAGAGTAGAAGAGGTGGTTAGAGGCAAAAGGAAAACAAACACAAAGCAACACACAAATCCTGCTAAGGAAAATAATAAGGAACATAAACTCTGGCAGATCAAAGGTAAAAGTACAATTAGGCAGGTCAAAAAAAGGGCAACTAGCAAATATGCTGAAGCTAACGGCATCCCCTTTTTAAATGCATCAGGAAAACATTCAAAGAATCAGAAGATCCACAGGAGGACCAAGTGGATAATGGAGCACTCAAGGAAGACAACCTATTATAGAGACAGTAAATGTATTCTTTGGAGTGATTTTCACTGCAGAAGATGTGAAGGAGATTCCCACACCAAGTCACTCTTTTTAGTTAACCAATCTGAGGGACTGTCCCAGATTGAGGTGTTGATAGAGAAGATTTTGGAACAAATCAATGAATTATACAGTAACAAGTCACCAGAAGCAGATGGAATTCAGGCGAGTATTCTGAAGGAGCTCTGACATGAAATTTCAGAAGTACTAACTGTGTTATGTAACCCATCGCTTAAAGCATCTTCTGTAGCAGATGGCTGCCAGATAGCTAATGTGATGCCGATTTTTAGAAAAAAGGCTCCAGAGGTGATTGGCAGATGGAGGCCAGTAAGTCTAACTTCAGAATGAGCCAACTGGGTTGAAACTATAATAAAGAACTGAATGATCAGGAAGACACATGACTGCGATATGTTGGGGAAGAGTCAACACAGTCTTTGTAAAGGGGAATCGTGTGTCTCGAAGCAATTAGAATTCTTTGAGGAGGTCAAAAAACACGTGGGCAAGGATGATCCAACAGGTAGAGTGCATGTGGACTTTGAGGAAGCCTTGGCAAGGTTCCTCAGCAAAGGCTCTTAAGCAAAGTAGGCAGCCATTGGTTAAGAGAGAAGATCGTCTCCTGGATCAATAACTAATCAAAAGATAGGAAGAAGGGTTGTAATAAATGTCTGGTTTTCTGAATAGAAGGATGTAAATAGTGGTGTCCCCCTGGGGTCTGTATTGGGTCCAGTGCTGTTCAACATTTTCATAAATACTCTGGAAAAACAGTAAAGCATCAAATTTTGCAGATGTTGCAAAATTACTCAAGATAGTTAAGTCCAAAGCTGACAGCAAAGAGTTACAAATGGCTTTCACAAAACTGGGCAACTGAGCCAGAAAATGGCAGATGAAATTCAGTGTTGATACAGGTAAAGTAACGTTTATTGGAAAACATAATCCCAGTTACCCATAAAAAGTGATGGGGTCTAAATTAGGTTTTTAAAAAAAAGAGATCTTAATCATTAGGGATAGTTTTCCAAAAACAACTGCCTAAGGTGCAGTCAAAAAAAGCTACCAGAATGTTACAAAACCATTAAGAAGAGGATAAAGAATGAGAGAAATGGTCTGTATATATACATGATACGTCCACACCTTGAATACCTCATGCAATTCTGGTTACACCGTCTCAGAAAAGATAAATTAAAATTAGAAAAGGTACCAAGAGGGGCAACAAAAATTATTAGGGGTATGAAACATGAGGAGAGATTGAAAAGATGGGGCTGTTCCGATTGGAAAAGATGACCAAAGCTGGATATGACAGAGATTTCTAAAGTCAAAATTGAAGTAGAAAAAGTGAATAAGGAATTGTTGTTTACCCCTTCACATAACATAAGAATTTGGGGTTCACCCAATAAAATGAGTAGGCAGCAGGTTTAATACAAACATAAGGAAGTACTTCTTTATGCAACACGCAGTCAACCTGTGGAACTCAATGCCCGGGGAAGTTGTAAAGCCCAAAAGTATAACTGGGTTTAAAAAATAATTACATGTGTTCAGGGAGGACACATCCAGCATTGTCTATTAGCCAAGATGGTCAAGGACACAGCTCCATGCTCTGGGTTTCCCTAAGCGTTTGATGGCCAGAAGCTGGGACTGTTCAACAAGGGGTGGATTACTTGATAACTCTTCTCTTCATTGCCTCTGAAGTGTCTGGCTACTGTCTCTGTTTGAAGACAGGGTGGTGGGCTAGATGACCCAGTATGGTTATTCTTGTGCTTTTCTTGACCATGGCTTTGTTGCTCAGCCTTTTAGAGGATTGAGCCCCTTGTCAGTCCCGTACATGTCAGTGCCAAGTATCAGTGACTACTCAAGGAACTATATTGACCCAAAGTATTTGTATTTGCAAGTTTTTTGTTTTGACGGGGGGAGGGAGGCAAGAATGAAGGGGTACTAACAGTTCCTAAGCCAGTTTTCTGGTAAGGTAAGAAAAGGAGCATTTCTCAAAAAGAACCTGTTAACACTGCTCTGGTTGACAAGTAGTGAAATGTGAGAGCTAAAAGTCCTTTCTATCCCTTCCCAATGTTGTGATTTGAAATGTTTGAAGCAGAAGACAGAGAAGTAAAAGTCCTCAGTTGTCCCACAAGAATGCACAAAGGCCGCAGCTGAGCGGAGGGGCTACAGTATGTTAATAGAGTCCATCCTTTTGTACGGAGCCCAGCGTTGGTTTCTGATCCCTGTCAGTTTGTTGTCGGCACGCTGTCTTTGCTGATGACAGTAATCAGGTCATAAGAGAAAGAGAAGTAATAGTGCGTCTCTTAGCAACCAACCCCAGGAGAAAAGAGAAAATTACTCAGACTATCCAGCCAGGGAAGTAGAAAGATGAAATTTTCTGAAAGTCTCTTGGCAAGTGTTCAGGGACAGAGTTCTCTTATGTGTTAGTTCCAATGATATCAGATGCTTTTTTTTCTTTCTTCCTGGTAATTTTCTTTTTTTGATGGGCCTCAGAAAAATGGCAAGGACCCACTCCCACCCCCACCACTGAAAGAGTGGTAAAAAGGGTTTGAAAGAAAAATAAGCATTAAGAAAAGTTTTTTCTTTTTTTTTTCAATATTTAATAGTGCTTGGGATGGTTGGGGGGTGTGGTGCTGAATGGCTCAGGGGGCTATTGAAGGGAGATATGGAGGCTTCTAGCTGTAGTCCACTGGTTTGAACGTGTCCCATGCCAATACAAGCCAAAAGCTGGCGTTCAATCTTATGGTTGCACAGTGGCCTGAGTGAAATCAGTTTGGCATGTTTCCAGTCCAGACAACAGGTGCTCACATCATTAGTGTTGCCCATCATCCTCAGCACTCATTTGGCGCTCTTGTTCACAGCTCAGCAGAGAACAAGCGTAAAGACCGAGTCATGGAGGTCAAACTGCCCTCCTGTACTGCATCTCCTTCCAAGTCGGTAGCGAAGGCCGGGTGCTAAGTCTGGGAATGCGAGCAGTTTGTACTGTCTCTCTCTGCTCTTCGCCTGTGCTGTGGGCAGTTCTGCTGGGTCGCTGTTGGCACATCAATTCTGAACATATTTAAGGAGAAAAAAAGAAATGCAATTGTCTCTTGAAATGTGGCCCCTAATTTTTGGTGCCTTCATTTTTTGATGCCCAGCCTTAGACATGCAGCAATGTGATTTCCTGAGGTGGTGACCAGCCTGGCTCCGATGCGCGTCATCTCTTCTGAAAACCAGGTGCTGGTCACCTGAGATTAGAGACCTGAAAATTTGGCCCAAATTTTCTGAGGGGGCCTGGAATAACCCTAGATAAAAGTAAAGTCTGAAATTAAAACTCCTAGATTTGATATGGAGAACACAGACTTTAGTGGACAACTTTATTGGATGCGTGGTTTGGCTTTATTTGGTGGCTATGCAATGAAGAAGAATGAGTATGTTAATTTGGGTTAGTATGTAGAGTGATGCGACTGACTCGTTTTAGTGTACCTTGTTGCCATGTTCTCCCCAGACACACAAAGCAGTTGGCTTTAATTGAGCTGCTTTGCGTTTATCTGTTGTCAACAAGATCAGAATCTGGACCCGATGTTTAGATTATATTTTTAACTCAATCTGTGTAACTAAATTGGGCAATGGTGGCCTAGAATGATGGTTGTAAAATGAGAGATTTATGTCACATGCAGTAGGATAATAAAACTGTGTGTGTGGTATGCTTAAAAAGAACGATCACAAAGTGTTAACTGGTACATGCTCTGACTCTCTCTGGCCACCCCTGAAATACAGTCCCCTCTCTGCCATAGAAGCTGTTAACAAAGAAGGAGCAATTTTTCACATAATTAATCTGTTTGGGTTGGGTAAGTGAGAACATAAATCCCCACCCTAAAGTCAATGTGTTTATTTCAGATTTACACTGCTGGCACTAGAAATCCAAAAGTGGCTCTTGGAGACAGTCAATCTGTCTGTCTGTTCCACTGGTGGAAAGGGTAGAAGCAGTCACTCCGAACAAGATTCCCTGGCGAGTGCAGGGAGCAAAAAGGCTGAAGTTCCTCAGTCAGTTATTAATATCCAGGCACTCACTGGGAGAGACCTGATAGTTTGCAAAAACTTGACTGACTTCAGCACCTTATCTCAGTGGGGGAAACTCTTTGCAGTTGTACAGAATTAACAAGTTAGTTCAGGTGTCCACTGCTATAATGGGCTGAAGGACTCATGCACTAAATAAATTTGTCAGTCTTTAAGTGCCACAGAACTCCTTGTTTGTTTCAATATTAATTGGTACCTTTTCCAAGAAAAAACACTGAGGCCGTTTCACTGTCACTTTGTAATGAAGAAGAAGAAAAAAAGACCCTCCTTAAAGTTCAGTAATTGAAGAGTTTCCTTTGCTATTTTTGTGAGTGCCAGTAAGTGATGTTTCCTGGAAATTTTCCCCCAAATCTATAAATACTGCCTTTGGGGCTGGCGGTGATGACTCAGTTTGGGAAGTCAAACACCGTGCACTTCCTCTGTGTTGCCAAGCAGGCACCATGTGTGGAATGGAGAACTTCTGCAAAATAGTTAATTTGGTATTGGTTTTAAAAACTGCAATAAGAATGAAGCTTCTTCTGAAAAAGCTCAGCTTCTCTTGCTTAAGTGTGCCTTCCTGTCATGTCGTTATGTGACCGTGCTGCGCATAGACAGAACTGCAGTGTAGTTCTGCTCTGAAAAGGGACTGTAAAAGGGCATCATGCTGTTCAATGGTTATTTTCTCCATATCTGACTTCTCTGATTTTCTAACAGGAAGCCTTCAAAACTTAACTTGGTCTTGGAGATCTTATCTCCTGGCACGGTCACGATAACGGTTCCGCAAGCCAGGTTCTCTTCTCGTTTACTCTGTTGCACCTCTCTTTCAGCTGTGCACCCTCATGGGTACCTCTGCAACCCTCTGACGTGTTCACTCTTGTGTGCTTCACTCCTTGCAAAAGGTGATTCCCCCACACGCACCCTTAACCTTTCCACCTTCTTATCTGTTATTCCACACTACTTCAATCTGAATGCCTTGGTTTGCTGAAATAACTCTGAATTGACCTTGTCACTTGTACTCTCTGCACTTGTATTCTCCCTTCATACTGTACCCTTCATTTCATGAGTCTGATGAAGTGGCATTCTGCCCACAAAAGCTCATGGGACAGATTAATTTGTCAGCCTTTAAAAATGCCACAGGACTCCTTGTTTGTTCTGCAACCCTGTTGCCTTTTCTGAATTCACACAGGTGTAATAGTTAAACGAGTTAGCAAACACTTTTGTTGACGATGCCTGTGAAGGAAACTAGCTCATATGCCAAGCTTGGTGTTGGCTCTGCAGAGCTAAAGGCACCAAATGTTTAGTGAGGGTACAAACTTGTTGCATAAAAAGCAAAGCACAGTATTGTGAATGAGTCTAGTTCAAACCAGATGAAGTTATAAAGCATGGCTTGTAGACCCTTATAGAATACCAAATTGGAAGGGACCTCAGGAGGTATCTAGTTTAATCCCATGCTCAAAGCAGGACCAACCCCAACTAAACCATTTCAGATAGGGCTTTGTCAAGCTGGCTCTTACAAACTTTTGAGTATGGAAATTTCACCATTTCTCTGGGTAACCTATTCCAGTGGTTCACCACCCTACTAGTGAAAAAGTTTCACGTAATATCCAACCTAGACCTCCTCTCCCACTGTGACCTGAGGCCATCACTCTAGTTCTGTCCTCTGTCACCACTGAGGACAGCCTAACTCCATCCTTTCTCCACCTTCCCTTCAAATAGTTGAAGGCCACTGTCAAATGCCCCTTCAGTCTTCTCTCCCTTCGACTTCAGCACAGGTCAGAGACCCAGAGATGATACAGGTATCAGGCTACAGGGCTACATTTTGAGTAGCTCTCCTGTCTCCTTCTCACTTCAAGAACAAGCTATTTTTCCCCTTGTGTATTAGCATCATAATTAAATCCATAGATTTCCATTTGCTATATTGTTTCAATGGTTTTAACCAGCTTCCATTAGGCACTGGCTGCTATCGATCTTGGAAGCCCCTGTTCCATTCACCAGCTACTTTGAAGTAGATGACTAGGCAGTCAGGAGGATGTGACAGGAGATAACCGACCCTTCTTTAGAGTACCAAGAGCTAACCCCAGCTGCACAAAAAACCCGTGGGGTCAGAAGGGGAGCAACGCCACCTTGGAAGCAAGGAAAGTTCAAAGTAGTGGATACACCTTTGGTGCTTTATTTCACAAACTGCATGCCTTAGTGGGAGTCAGAGTCTTGAACACATTTAGAGATACAGCTGGTTTGGCTTGATATGAAAACTCTTTAAATTTCTTCCATCAAGTAAACCACTCTTGTTGGACTGACTGAAAATAATCTAATACAACTTACTCACCAGTGCAAAGTAAAGGGTTGTGGTGCATTGTCAAAGTTTGCTCTTTTTCACCATGGCCAGAGACTTCCCTAAAAATTGCTGTGACAAACACACATCAGCCCGGATCATAGTGCACAGTTTTAGCATTACTAATTCGTAACAAACTATTCATCTAAGACTTCTGCTCTAAATCAAGGTTTTGTAGGTCTTTCTGCTGCAATCTCTCACATAGAGGGACTATTATCCACTTGTTTACTGGTGTGTTAATAAGTACATTCCCATTAGTATTGCCTGCTGTTGTTTTTGAAATTAGCCTTTTGTGTGAATGGATATTTCTTCTTTTAAATACTTGATTTCCTTATTATGTTGTATTTATTTGCTTTATCTGTGAAAGACCAGGCTCGTCCCAGAGACCAGCATCTGATTGATTTGTCTGAGTTCCTTAAGAAAGATGGAGTGACAAATGCCTTGTTTGCGCTCATTATCTGGCAAGGGCCTCCTGAGATGGGATGGAAGATTCTGTTTTAAAACCCTATTTTATGAAACACCAATTCACATTGTATGGGCACAGCCAGATAGTTAAAATGTTCAATGCTCTGAATATCACTTGTGAAAGTGAAGACAGAGGTCAAACCCTTTGCAAAATTGGGACCTAAATGTGTATGAAAGTGCAGTTTCATGCTGAATGCGTGTGAATGTCTGTGTCAGCTGTGCTGAGTTCACAGGTTAAAAACAATAACAAAAAATTTCCAGCTGCCACCCAAAATATCAGCCTCAGTCCTGAGAGGCAAGCTGGGTTCCTTCTTTCTCACACATCACCACCAGTGATAAAGGCTCTGCAGGCCACAGCTCACACTGAGTGGCACCTGTACAACCCCCCTGTCTTCAAATTAGGTCCTCCGTGACACCTGGTCAGGGAATTTGCATAGGTGCAACTGACTGGAACCTGCAAATAATTGACAGGTGGAATTCAGAGCATTTTTAACTAGCTAGCTGCAAATAATTCTGTTGATAAATATACAAGGCAGAAGAGAATCCTGCTCGCTGTCTTATTCATCTTGGCTCTGCAGATTAAAAATCAGTCAAAAGAAAATACTTTTAACTCAAGCCAGCTGCTGTGAGTATGATTTGAAACACACAGGGGAGGCAGATCTGTTGAGTACAAAGGTGCCATTTTTATGGCGTTACATTTCAGAGTACGTTTTTTCCCCCGAAGTTTAGTTTGGCATACAATAACTTCTGTGTCCCCCTCAGAATTCGGGACCTTTCGTTCCCAGAGTTCTAATTTATTTCCCATCCCAGGTATCAGACACAGCCTTGTCTTTACAAGAAAAAAACAAATCCAAATTATGCTCCTAACTTGAGTTAGCTAACATGAAGTTAAACACTAGTGAAGGCAAGGGAGTTTGTAGTTAAGATCATGGTAAACCCTAAGCTGCCCCTTTGTCTCTGACAGGACCTTCTAATTCAACTGAAAACTATGAATTGCCTTGTATTCACTAAGATTTTCTAGCTGACTCAAGTTAGGGTGCACCTTTTTCTTTTCCAAGTGAAGATGCACTCTAAGTTCTTGTCTTGATGGGATAGAAGGTGTGGTGTTAGGGTGTGTTAGCTAATACTAACATGTCAACTACCTGGCAGATATGCACTGAGAGGTGTATGCTGGAGTATTAATTAGAACGTGTTAGGTAATGCTTTCTAATAACCCATCTTTCAGTGCTAGTCAAGACAAAAGCCTTAAGCTGTTTCTTATCAACTTGACATTGTCTTCATTAGAGAGATAAGCTGGGAGAGATAATCTCTTTTATTGGCCCAGCTTCCCTTGGTGAGAGAGACAAGTTTTTCAGTTTGTACAGAGCTCTTCCTCACCTCTGGGAAAGGTACTCAGTGTCACAGCTAAATAGAAGGTCAAACAGGTGTGCTAACTACTTACCTACGTTATCTTTTCCATCTTGTATTCAGCCCTGATACTCTTGAATACCTTTCCCAGCACTGAAGAAGAGCTCTGTGTATCTTGAAAGTATGTTTCTCTCATCCACAGAAGTTGGGCCAATAAAAGAGATTACCTATACCTACCCCTCCCACCTTTTCTCACTAATATACTGAGACCAGCGTGGCTACAATAATTGTTCTTCATTGGCAACTATACCCCATAACTCTAGTGCTGCTTCTCCAATTGTGCTGACACATTATTTGTTCCCTAGACTGTGCCATTTAGTGCCCCGTGAAACTATAAGGAAATGCTCTTGAGTGCTTCAACAGATCATTCATGGTGGTAATTGGCATACATATCATAATTCAGAACATTTTTATCAGTTCAGCTCTGGGAGAGGGAAAAAGAAGAGAAACTTTAAAGAAGGGAAAATAAACAAGGAACTAGATTTACAAGGCTATCCCTTTAAAAAAGGGAGGCAGCCTTATTTGTGGGTTTGGTGGCCCCCCCCCCCCCGGAGGAAATCAAGCTGATGAAAACCATCATATTACGAAAACTCAAGTGGTTCTGAGAACATTTAAAACAAGGACGACTAGAAATGACCTTCCCGTCATAGAGCGAACTTTGAGTGTATTCCCCCTTTGGCATTTCTAATGATAGACTTTCCATCTGGTCTTCTCTTAAAAGCTAAGATACAGCTCATGTTTTTTCACGTTAAAATTATGCATGCTGTAAATTTAAGTCTCCTGATTGTTGCACTTAAGGGAGAAGCAGTTAGAACTATTTTTACTTTAGCATCTCTGTTCACCATCTGTAAGACCTGATTCTGTTAGGCCCAAATAATTAACATGGCTTCTAATTTGGAGCACCCCAATTTTGGAGCATCTAGCTTCAGGCACCTAGTACTTTTGTGGAGAATTTCCAAAGCACTGCTTACCCCTGGAGTCCTGGGGGTGGTCCTATCCAGAGGGCATGGTCAAGACCTTTAATTACGAACTTCTAATAGGTGTGTTTTGGTAAGAATGCAGGGCTTGTACTTAAATATGTGAAATCATTTAAAACTAGCTGTGGAAGTATTTTATTATTACTTTAATGCTGGGACGCCAATTTCACACTGATGTGAGGGAAGGAAGAAGTAAGCCCTGTAATCTACTAGAAGGCAGTGGAAGATCATAATAAATAAATGCTTTGCAAGTTGAGAAAATCAAGGAATCCTTGGTATGTGTCATACACAGCACTGGGTCCATCTTTCAGCAAAGCAGTGGTGTATGTGCTTAACTCTAAGTGTGTTAAGTTCCATTGACTTCCAGGGGATTTCTGTCCATGCATAAATTAAAGGGCATTAAATTACGGCATGCTTTGGCCTTTCAGCATGTAGGTACAGCATTTCTTGTTGTTGCATTTTAGAAATCTCCAAAAGGCATTTTATTGTCATTATTCAGCCTTTTCTTTTCAGAAATCAGAAATTACAACATTCTAAAACCAGTGGATGAGCATTTCAATCTCCCTGATCACTCCATTCACAGTTTACTAATTGAGGTGCTAAGACAGATGAATACCAGATCAAGGCTTCAAAGAGAAGCTGCAGAGATTGAATTTTTTTCCAAATTGGATTGCATTGCTTCGAGGCTTAATGGGGATTTTGGATTTTTCTCTCATTACAACAGGTGATTTGACCTCATCTCATTCTGTATGCTGTTCCCCAGTGTTTGAATCTTTACAACTGTTTTGATTTGCTGTTGCAATGTGACCTGATTCCTTGACTTACACTTCCCTGAAGTTATTTCCTCCCATTCTGTAAGTTCCCCCATCTTCAAAGTATCTGACAAAGTAGGATTTTCTCCCATGAAAGCTCATGGAATAAATACGTTTGTTAGTCTTTAAGTACCATAGGACTCCTTCTTTGTTTTATGAGGCTAATATGGTTGCCCGTTTGGAACTACTACTTCTCTGACTCAGTTCTACAAAAGTAGGCTTAGGTGGAAGGATGCAACTTTTGTCATCAAGACTTACCACCTTCTTTACTGCCAATGAAATGTCCATTCATCAAATGCTTTCTCGCAGGAACACTAGAGGGAGCCAGTTAGTAAGCCGGTGTCTCTGAGTAGCGGTAGGTGGAGACATCAGTTTGGGCGTCAACAGACCTCGACAGCAGAGCAGTTGTTTGGGGCTTGACACAAATTTATGTTGAGTGCAGTGATATCTTCTGCAATTCAATGACCTAAATCATTAAAACAATGGGGGAGGCAGAACGAAGATAGGATGGAAATGTGCAGAGGGGAAGAACTGTGACACACGGGCACTTGCTTCTTTATGAAGCTGCTTTGCCTTGCTACATCTTACAGTAAGGAAAGCTTTTGAGGTTAGCAGTGGAATTGAGACCCTGAATGCCAGGTGCTTTATTGAAGGGGTAGTTTGGGTCTTCCCACCCACAAAGCTTAAGGAAGGTTTGTTAGTTTCCACCCCTTTGAAGTGGGAATGTCACTGTCTTGGCTGATCCTTTAAGGGTGGTGCGCTCTGTTAGCAATTAACCCACGGCTAATCCTGATCTGGACTCGATTACAGTTAGAGAGTGGCCCCATGGAGGCCTGCATAGAGAGGGGAGACCCAGAAGAAAGGAGCAAGGGGAGCCACCTCTCTCTGCAGAGTCCCTGGGGAAAGGAGGTTGGAGAGAAGCTGCAGGGAGCGGGTTCGATTCCCATGGGGTATAAGAAGCAGAGGGGTTCCTAGGAGAAGCTGCTGTATTCTGCAGTGAGGGGAGACAATGGGGGGAAAGGGCGAATGTCCTAGGGCAGGGGTCTCAAACTCAAATCACTGGGAGGGCTGCATGAGGACTAGTATGTTAGCCTGAGGGCTGCACCACTGAAATCTTTTCATACAATGCTATCGCAAATATCAGTAATAATAGTGTCGTTGCAGGCCACAGGAAATAGCTTTAGGGGCCACATGCAGCCCATGGGCCACGTGTTTGAGACACCTGTCCTAGGAAGAAGCACCCTTTCAAAGGAGCAACGAACGTTTCTGCAATTCCCAGGAGGAGGAGCAAGAACGGGGAACCTCAATGTAGCCATGAGGGGCAAAAAGGCCTTTAATTGGGATAGGGGTGCGGTCCAGTCAGACATCCAGATCCCTTTCTGCAGTACTCCTTCTGAGGCATTCATTGCCTGTTTAGGAAAGACAAATGATTGCCTAGGAAGGAGTACTCTGGAAAGGGAATGGGCGTTATTGTGGACGACGAGCTGAATATGAGTCAACAGTGTAACGCTGCTGCCAAAAAATAAAAATAAATAAATAAATAAATAAAAAAAGCAAAGACCATTCTGGGATGTATTAGCAGGAGTATTGTAAGTAAGACATGAGAAGTAATTCTTCTGCTCTGCTCCACCTTGATTAGGCCTCAGCTAGAGTATTGTGTCCAGTTCTGGGCTCCTCATTCAGGAAAGATGTGGGCAAATTGGAGAAAGTCCAAAGAAGAGCAACAAGAATGATTAGCGGTCTGGAACACTTGACTTATGGGGGAAGATTGAAAGAGCTGGGTTTGTTTAATCTGGAAAAGAGGAGACTGAGAGGGGATATGATAACATTTTTCAGGTATCTAAGAGGTTGTCATGAAGAAGAGGGAGAAAAATTGTTTTCCTTAACTGCTGGTGATAGGACTAGAAGCAGGGGGCTTAAATTACAGTAAGGGAGGTTTAAATTGGACATTGGGAAAAAATTCCTAACTGTCAGGGTGATTAACCACGGGAATAAGTTGCCTAGGCAGGTTGTGGAATCTCCATCACTGGAAGTTTTTAAGACCAGGTTAGACAAGCACCTGTGAGGGATGGTTTAAGAGGGTCCTTGGTCCTGCCATGGGTGCAGGGGACTGGACTCCATCACCTCTCATGGTCCCTTCCAGCTTCTATGATTCTGTGATTTTTAAGCTGGATTTTATTAGCCCAGAACACTGCAAGGGTGAGTGGAATGGTTTACAGGGAAGGATACGGTTATTAAAAATGTTTCCACATCTTGTTTTGATAGTCTCAGGGTCATAGAGATTAGAGAACAAGGTGGTTCATCTATCAGTTCAGGATTATTTCCCACTGACCCATTTTTCTTGACTAGTGTTAAGTATCCCCATGTGTTGGGCCAGTCATCTCCTTGGGGAGAAGTTCATAATCTTATACAACTTCCTCTCAAGGCATTTTTATCTACATTTCCCCTTTCTTAATTTAACCTGATTATTCATGGGTTTTTGCTCCTTTTAGCACCCTAAATAATTCCAACCTGGAGCTTGCTACCCCAGAGAGAGATTAGATGTTCTGGGGCCTTCCCTAATGGTTGCTTACCTGTGTAGTGGGTATTTAATTCTTTTAACTTTCTCCCATAAATCAGTCCCTCTCGATCCCTTGCCAATCCTGATTTCTCCTTCTGGGCAGTGCATTTCTGGAAGTGAGGGCTCGCTCCTCTAGTTTTGTGTCCCCTTTGTGCTGCCTGAGCGGGAAGTAAGATCCAACCCAAAGTTTGCCTGATCTTAAGGCAGGGCAGTGAGGCAGTACAAAATATTTTATTTGACTTCTCTGACAGGCATGGGCACTAAAACGGGGAGGAGCTGGAGCAGGCATATCCAAGTAGAGATGTTTTACACAACTGCTTGCAGGTAAAAAAAAAAAAATATATATATATAAAAATAAAGTTGTAGTAGCACAAGCGACTTTGCATCGACAGAAATCCTTCCTAAGCAGCCGAGTACAGAATTGAAGGGAAATTTTTGATAAAGGCTAAATGGTGTATGGGCTTGAAAAATTCAGCAGGGAATTTAAGCCATTTCTAAATGGCATTAAACATTAAACATTTCAGTCAAGAATAGCTTGAAAATGGTGTGCATCCTCTCAGACTTTAAACAGTTGTCTGGTTTTTCTCTTGTAAAATGTTACATAGACAGTATTAAGGATCAACAATCCTCCCTCATCCCCCCCGGTCTGTGAATCCTACCCACTGCTTGGAAAGACTCCCTGATTCATTCATGGTGCCCCTTTGCAGCCATCTTTCTCAAATTGATTTAGCAGCTGGTGACTTTTAGATTCACTGAGGTAGAGATTAATGTATTAATTATACTATGAGAACTGGGATTCCAAGTTTTTTGGATTGTATAAAGTGTCAGTTTCTAGCCTGAGCAGATCTTAAAATAGCCCTTTCAATCAGTCGTTATTCAAGATGTTAATCTTGTCAAGCAAGATTTTAGTCCCAAGGACGTGATTTGATACCTTATGACCTGCCAAGGGTAGAGACTAAATCTTTAGATCACTTGAAAGCTGAGAATCCTGTTTTTCAAACTGTATTGCACATCCATTTCTAGGCCTGGCAGATCATGAGATACCAGGTGTTAAAGTAAAACAAACAAGGAGTCCTGCAGCACTTTTAAAGACTAACAAATTTAATTATTTCAAGAGCTTTGGTGGGAGAAAATCCCAGTTCATCAGATGGTTTGAAGATGGGGGACCTGGCAACAGGTGTTAGAGCTGTTTCAAGCCTTAATTGGCCTGTCAGTCTAAAAGAGCTTCTTTCACACTTGGCCCGAAAATGAGAACTGGCAAATTCAAGATCCGTGTCTCAAGTATATTCTTGATTCCTCTCATCATCTCTGTGCAGGCCAAGCTACAGTGATACAGGGGTGGTGTTCACCTTGGAGGTGCCATATCTATGTTGAAGGGAAATGGTTAAATGGTGGTTTGAACCAGCGAGGAAACCACTTTGCCTCCTGTTGTTCTAATGTACAATGCACATTGAGATGATGCATTGGTGTTGGAGATGGATGTTTGGTTTAGTTTGGCAAAAACCCTCTACCACTGGAGTTGAATTAGTGAAACCAAGAGCCAGAGTTGGATGGGATGAGTTCTAGTCTGTCCAAACCCCTAATATGTGGGGAGATTTGGAGAGACCACTCCAGCTTTAGCTTACATACAAAGTACACGATACAGCCTCAATATGGTGCAACATCATTAATTACCAAAGCAATATCAGGATGAAACATTGTCTCTGTGCTCTGCCCTGCCTTCTCTGGCTGTTATGAGAATAAGAATTGGGGTTTTTTCTGTACTCCCTGCAAACTTACTGGCTGATGAGAGGAAAGGGGGGTTCTCCCCCCACTGTCGCCTCTTATATAGTCTTCTGAACAAAGAGAAATTTGAAGGGAGGAGAGATGGACCTCTTTTTTGCCCCTCACACTGCTAGATATGCTTCTTTGCTCACCACTCTGATTATTAAGCAATGTATTTCCAAGTATCCTGGAGAATGCTTCTCTCTGTCCTATGTTATATCATTCAGGGTGCCATGCATCAGCAGACTCAGCCTCTCCTAAAAGCATGTGCAGTCTTGGAAAGGGGGAACCAAAGTGGGTTGAGAGAGGATGCAAACTTTTCCTCCCACTTAGGAGACAGCACCTAGAACAAAGTATGAGAGGCTCTGGGAACCGTTCACAACTGAGGAGTGGAGTTGGAAGGAAGATTAGTGATCCTGAAATGCTGGAATGAGGGGGGCTAGGGAAGTGCCCAGGGCAGAAAGAGAAAAAGAAACACTCGCACCCAAAACAATGCTGTTTTCAGTTTAACATGTTGAACACTTCTGGCAGCTTCATTCTTGGCTTCGTTTTCCTGTCAGACCTTCTTTATTAGATGTGTTCACAGTTTGAAGGGAAAAACAAAGCATAAAATAAAGAGTTCAGAAGTTCAGCCCCGTCTGTACTTTTCAGAAACGCCAGGCCAGTGGTCCTCAAGCTTTTTAGATTTCCTCCCTTACTCTTGCCCACAGCCTCCCCCCGCCCACCTCCGAGCCATGGCTGGGAGCAGAGCTTCGATGGACGGGAGCCGAGCAGAGCTTAGGGGGGTGGTAGGCAGAGCCGGGAGCTGAGATGGACCCACGGCTGGAATAGAGCCCATGATAAAGTGGGGCAGAGTGGCACTCCCTCCCCATCGCTTATGGGGGCTGGCCTGGGCCATTCTGTGATCCTTCCCCCAGCATTAGCCTACTCACATTTTAAGGACCTCTGCTCCAGGAGACTGTGACTACAGGCGATTCAAATACTTTTCCAACAAATAATGACTTTTCATCCAAACCCAATTTGTTTGGCTGAAAAGGTTCATTTTGTTTGAATTTTCTCATTAGAAAAGCAGAATCCAAAAAACGATCCTTTGTTTTAAAAGTTGTTTTTGATGAAACCAGGCTTATTTTCATTGGAAATGGGGTGGTGGTGGGGATTCCTTTTCAGGTTGGGGGGGGGGGGGATCCTGTATTTTCTGCAGCAGAAAATTTGACATTTTTCAACCATCTCCCAGTGAGACATATTTAGTATAATGGTCATATGAAAATGCTAAGTTCTAATTCCATTATTCATGACATATTGCATTTCACTGCCTTCATAATGCCATTGGTTTTAGTAGAACACCTTGTTAGAGTGGATGTTCACAATGTGGTAAGAGCTCCATAATCAGGACCCAAATAAGTGACATTGGTGTTGCGCTTAGTGTGAGGAAGAGAGAAACTGAAAGCCACCAGTGGGTGGTGGCACAGGTACCAGAAGGGGCCCGTTTCAGTCCAGTCTGAACCCTCGCAATAGGTTTTATTCTGGGCTTCTTCCTGCAATGATGTTTATTCTGTATTTCACTGATGTTACAGGTCGGATTCTTATTTACACTATGTTTCCTTTACACTGCTCTGTGCTGGAGGTGTCTTAGTGGAAATGAGGATCAGGCTCAAATTCATTTAAACTCTTTGTGCCACAGTTTCTTTTGTAAAATGGGGCTAAGAATAAGCAGGTGCCTTCTTCATGTACTCTAAGGTCCTCTGATGGAAGGTGCTGTAGAAATGCAAAATATTATCCTAAGCCATTGCCTCCCTGGTATCCAGTTAATATTCAAAGATTTCTCAGCATTCTGGTCAGTGTCTTGGTTTTTTTCTTTTGTAGTTCTCCAAGCTCAGATGGTCAGAGAAGGAAGCCAACGCCCTTTGTTGATGCGTGCCGTTACAAATGAGTTGTGTAGCAAACATAGATGCTTCTTTGGGGGTTGCGGATGAAATTTGTCCCTGTGCAGAGAAAACCTTTCTACGTTTTTGTCCTGCTTAAGTGCTTTGTAGACCTTATGTATCACCTCTGCACATGGATGGATTTGACCCAATCTGAAGACGCCTACATTTTGTATTTGACCTAAAACCAAATATATTTATTCAATCTTCATTGAAAGTACATGGTGTTTCTACTAACCCTAATCTGCTTCTAATTTAGGTGCCTAAGCATAAAGCAATAGAAGCCATAAATGGAGAGCAAATTATCTATTTAAAAGATGAAAATACAAAAAGATTTCTATTTATCCAACAATTGTAATTTTTCATCTGAAAACCTCACCAGGATTAAATAGGTAATTTGATTTATTATTAGATGATCATGCAGACAAATAATCAAAAGCTACTTCTTTTATATTCACGGGAAAATTTAGTTAATTTTTCCGTTCCCTTGCTGTGTTTGTCGGCAAAATGAAGAATTAGATGCTAATTGAAATGGAAGGGAGGAAGCTGTCTCTGTTTTGTGCAACTGAAAACAGTAAACTGTGTGTGTGTGATAAAGACACGTGTTTTGCTTTAATCTTTCCAAATGTGGTTGTTTGTTGTATTACATGGCTTGCTTCTTTGGGGGGGAAATAGGGGAGAGAAACTAAATAACCCCATTTGAAACTTTGATCAGTTGTGCTGTAGGGATTTAGTTGTCTGGAAGTGTATTTCCCATTTGGGGCTTTTGTTCTATGTAGCAAAGGACCGACAGAAGATTATGCGTGAAAAGTATTTTGCAAAGGTAGACACTTCACCCGAAAGCAAAGTTGATATATTTAGTCATCTGTCTCTCAAGCAGAATGAGTCGAAAGATTTCCAATTGTTTTATAAGGCATAACTGCACATTGGTGAAGACTAATTTAAGCCATCATACACATTTGATTTACCACAACAAGGCAGATTGGCATTGAACTGGGTAATGGGGGAAAAATACAAATCATGGCATTGATATGCTCAAGCGATCTTAAAAATGGTCAGCTGCAGCCTTTGAAACATCAAGAATCCTCTTGATGATAAGAATAATTCTGAAAGCCAGTATGGATCTTTGAATGATCTGTCGAACGTTTTGTGTTTCGGCGCAGAGCTAAAAGGGACTGCCTAGTCCAGGATTCATGTTAAATAAGGTGCATTTTCATTGTCACAAATATCCCCTTCTCTAAGGACAGAAAGGTGACTCACTTCATTGTAAGGCTGAGAAACAGATTGTGTCTTGCACTTTTTTTTAATGCCAGGTGAGAAATGGATTTTATATCCTTAGTGGTAGCCCATTGGCATAACTTATTTTCCCAACACCTTCACAACAGCCTTCTCTAATAAATGAATGCATGCGTCAACTCTTGTCATAAGCACTTAGCAGTGAACAATGAACTTAACACCACAAGCTAATAAACAAATAGGTAATCTTTTTTTGTTTTGGCTGAACAAAGCATTGCTTCTTGGTTGAGTTAGTTTCTAGCCCTTTCACACTCTTCAGAGGAGAAGATTATGCATATAAATGCAATGTACTTTTTCTTCTCAATGTAAATAATTCGCGTTTGTGTTGAGATGCTTTTTTCTCTGCAGAACAGTTTATGTGGAAAACTCCATCTTGACAACTGTTTATGTTGGTCTTTAATATTTGACAATTATTTGTATTTTCCTTGTTCGTTTTACAGTACTATGCAGAAGCTCCAACCAAGATGAGGACCTCATTGTGCTGTGCACCGTACAGACCCAGAATAAGGTCCAGTCTACATTGCCAGTGAAATTTGGCAGCTGTTGTAGCTTGTGCAGCTCCTGTAAACTTTGTAACTCCCCTTTAGTGTGCTGTCTTCACTGAGCTGCACCACTTGAGAAGGTGTCTGTCTTAAGTCAATTTCCAGGTCAATTGAGTGCGTTTTTACTGATCGACCAGTCAATCTGGAAAAATTGATCTGATGGGGGTGATGTTGCCGCTGCCAGTGTAGACGTACCCAAAGAGAGGGTCCTTCCCTAGGAGAGTGAGTAACTGAATAGATAGGATAGCCAAGGGGAGGAGGGATAAATTATTGTTCCCATTTTATAGTTGGAGAACCAAGACAAAGGTTAAATGACTTGTCCAAGGTCACAAATCAAGTCTGTGAGAGAACCAGGGATTGAGTCTAGAGCTGACCTTGGGACCATCCATCTTTCCTCCATGTGTTTTAACACAGATTATATCTACATTTTAAAAGGAAAAAGCATATGTTTTAATTTCTCTCTCCTTCAGCTGTATTAAACTGCTGACCAGACAGCTAACTTGATAAAGCTGTCCTGTCATATCAATAGTGACAGCTCCATTTTTTTAGAGCCTGTGATTCTGCTTTCTTACGGCAGTAGAAATGAGGTGTAACTTCACCAAAGTCAGCCGAGTTACACCAGTGTTAGCCTGGTTTGAGCGGAGAATTACATAGGCTATTTGCCTGTGGATCACCAAACAGTTGACCAAGGAGTATAAACATTGTCATAACTGTTATACATAACATATAAATGACACATACAGGTCCAGGGTCTTGTCCAAGGTCATACAGGAAAGTGGTTTTAATCAGAAATATGCTCTGTAACCCGTGCTTAGCTGACTACAGATATATTGTTGTGCTGTATTGCAATGATCTGCTTTAAATCAGTTCATGGGAGAAATTCTGTGGCCTCTGTGCATGGAGGTCAGGCCTGGCTGGTCACGATGGCTTTGGACTTTGTGAGTCCATACATCTTTCTGTTCATCAACTTCCTTCAGGGCCCACAGGGAGAATGGGAATGAGTACCTCAGTGTCCTCATGAGGCAGCTCTGTTTTAGGATGATGGCGGTAATCCTGAAGCACGAAGTTGGATTACAGCTATCATCCTAAGACTTTTGAGCAGGTCATGCTTTTCATCTTGTTCAGATTGACGATAGAATATAGGAACTGTGGGTTGGAGATTGAGGGATGCAACTGCTGTATCTGTGAAAACTTTTGCAACTGGAGGCTGGATTCTCTCCTCAGTTACACCAGAGGAAATCCAGAGTCATTTCAGAGGAGCTACTCCAGATTTACACTAATGTATCAGATGAAGATCCCACTGAGGTTTTCAGAGGGGTCATAGAATTATAAACTGGAAGGGACCATTAGAGGTCATTGAGTCCAGTCCCCTGCGCTCATGGCAGGACCCAGGACCCTCTTAACTATAGGCATGGTGGGCTGTGGGTGGGAGAAAATGAAAATTGTTTTTTATTGCGGTGATATTTCTGGTGGCTTGGCTAACCATGGTGGTCATGAAGTTTCAGAAAAAGAGAGCTAAATTGATAGTACGTGTTGCCTCCCTGCAATGGTTTTCCATGCTGTAAACAAAAATACTAGATGATTGTTACCGTGGTTTTTTTTCTTTGAATAGAATATTTTAGCCAGCACTAGCGATTCATAGTCTGGAACTGTAGGGGTCTAATGTTCCCGTTCTCCAGCTGGGAGAAACTAATTCACCATCTTGTGTTGTAAACACTCACTCATTTTAACTGATTACACCTCCAATGTTCTGCAAACCACTACAATTACTAATTGCTATTCCTTACACATCGGAGAGTGAATCCTGAATAATTAACCCCAAATAAAATTAGATGAATTGGCCCTTTTAATTAGAATCCCTGCTGCTGTTTGTTCTGAGCTTTCTTTTCTTACTGTTAAGAGACTTTTAGAATAATTAAAACTGTTTAAGTCTTAAACAGCCAGTGACCTTTTAATACAATATAAATCCAGAAAAAGCAATATTTCAGCTAGCAGGTGGTGCAGGAAATTTTTAGTGCAACTAACTGACAGAGAATGAAATTAGCCTGTTGTTCTTAGCTACTTATTAATACAGGGGCTGATTAGCAAATGTAACTAACTGGGTAGGATTACCTGCTAGTAAGGAGTTGAAGGAACGACCGTGGTCAATATGTTACTTTAACCTACCAATCACAGGCTGAGTTGGCATGTTGAGATAGGCGATGCAAATCAGCAGTAGTCATGTGACAGTTTTGAGGGTATTAATGCGAGTTCACATAACTGTTCATTGGTTTCTTTTGAAAACGCACAGAGCAAAAATGCCATTTTGGTCCTTAAGTATTGTCCTGGTCAAATACCATTCATTAAAAACAAGCAAACAAACAAAGCAGCAGCAGCAATAAA
Organism: Podocnemis expansa; assembly: GCA_007922195.1. Lineage (NCBI taxonomy): Eukaryota > Metazoa > Chordata > Testudines > Podocnemididae > Podocnemis > Podocnemis expansa. The sequence goes on along the minus strand of ML682073.1, from coordinate 2,134,929 downwards.
AAAAAATATGATAGATGAATGTTTTGGCATAAGGCATTGCTACACTGAAGCAACTCATGCTGAATGAGTGAGGCGTTACTGGTGGTCCCTGCCTCAGTTTCCATTCTGAGGTAGGGGAGGTCTCGGCTCATCAGACCACTTGATCTGTGCTGGAAAAGTGACTTAGGCCTCTGACCAAGTTACAAACAAATTTAGTCCCTTTGAGGAGAGCAAGAGTCCAAACTAAAGAGTCCTAAGAACAATAAAAAGGGTTCTTCTCCCTCAAGGCTTCTCTTCAGGCCACCCTGTTCCCAGACCCACCTAGGCTACATTTGAGAGTCTTTTCCTGAGCTGGAATAAAGGTGAGTTATCCCGGGGTACCCCACAGGAGCCCGTGGTTCCAATGGCAGGCTGATCTCCATCCTTTTATTAAGCCTCGGTGTTCATTAACCTGTCTTCTGACGCTCTTAGCCCTGCCCTTTTAAACTGGGCAGCCGCTAATTAATTATGGGACTTGTTTGTATGGGGAAATTTGATGGGTGAAAGGATTGAAAGTAGGATTATAGACATACCAGTAGGTCGCCTGTTCAACCCCAGAACAACCCCTAACTGCCATCTCACCACTGTAAGCCGTAGCATTTCACACGGTCATCAGTATTCGTACACTATATTGCAGCAGTGCGATGTTCTGGCGTTACTACAGAATATTGGAAAGTGAGCGTGAGTGTGTGTGAGAAAGAGATGTTGCTAGTGGTCAAGAGCAGGACACTCTTCAGGCTCTTTGGCTGATTGAAAAGAATTAGGGGTCTCGGTGTAAGGGCTAGCCATTAGTGTTTTAGTGACCACGTTACTGTTTAATTCGTGGTCTGCTCAGAAAGAACTTGAGATAATAACGTCCAGTACTCATGCTGAGCACAGTGACCCAGATCTGTTTCTCTGAATTCAGAAGAATAACACACAAGAACCTCAGATCAGAGAGAGACAAAGCAGGCTGCTCTCTGAGGCACAACTCACGGCACAGTTTTTAAGTTGGACAGTTTCAAGATTGACTCTGCTTGCTTCTGCAGAGCATCCCTTAGCCAGCAGGCAGGACCTGGAGATTTCTCTCAAAGTATTTTGCTGGAAGTTGCAAGCTATCTTGAGTATGCCACAACTGTAAGAGCCACCATCACAAATTGCAAATAATTGGTCATTTTTCTGTCCATCCTTGGCAGAGGGTAAGGGCTTGACATTGTAGCCTGCATTATCACTCACTCCCATCCACAGATCAAATCCATTCAGAGCTAAAGCACTTGGGGTGGAAACAGGAGACAGCAGGGTGCAGTCTGGTTCTGCCGGTGCCCTCTTTCTTTTTGTTCTGTGAATAAATGGAAGCCATCTTTCTCCAGCTTTTTCTAACCAGCATGAAACCAACTTCAGAATTTGAAGTACTCATGATGATAATAAGTGTGGGGTATCTGTTTGTGAGGAGACTAATGAAAAACATCTCGTTTTGTAGCTTTCAGATGTCAGTGGTTTGGGCATGCGGGCACAATTCCTGTTTTGCTGGCTGGTTTATTTCATTAAGATGTTATTGTTTGTTTCAGGGGAAAAAAATGGTTTGTTTTGATTTCTCAAACCATCTGTTCTGACAGGCAAGCAGACCTTTATATGTGTCTGGAAATTACCAAGCTGTGTTTCCTTTCCAGATCTAGGATCTCACAGTAACATTTGTGTTAACAGTGGAGGAGGCCATTTGCTTTGATGCACTTGGATCCTCGAATGACAAACAGATTTCCTGTAAAAACACGGTGGCAGTTTTTATGGGCCCTATCCTGCAAATTCCTGTTTCTAGCTATAGTATTTATAGCCGTCAGCCCCCAATAGGATTCTATAGATGTGTTTGCAGGGATGGGCTCCGAGTGAGAGAGGTGTCTGATATGCTGAGATATGACACGATATATCTCAACTTAGCACCCGTTTGGAGGTCTTTGCATAGCCAGTGGCAAAAGTCAATATGTTCCCAGGAATTTTAATGCACCCTTTCTCATTCAGGTAAGTTAGGGCTCTGAAATATTCTTTGGATTTTTGTTTTGGTAGTGTGCTAATGAAACGTGCATTTTTAAAAAAATCATATTACAACAAGAAAAAAGTGAAACTTAAAAAATCTCTTCCCTGACAATTAGCCAGCTAGGCAGAATTTGATTTTAATTTTGTACTAATTTTGGCAGATACCAATGTTTTTGTTTTTAAGCAATTTTCCCTCTCAATTTTTGTCTATTTTTTTCCCACAGTTGCATGAAATTAAAGGGCATGGAGGGGTCAAAACCCATATTAAACTATAAGCAGTAAATCTCCTTAAATCAAACTTTCATGAAGTGTCAAGCAATCTCTTTCTTATTTCACCTGTCTATACATTTCAGTGATGGTTGAAGGAAACATTTTTTGTCAGTTTGTGTGTGTGCAGCAAAATCAATGTTTATCAACATTTACCATTGCAAACCTAATCCTTCCAAACCTCGTTACAAGGATAAAGATTTGTGGATGGCTGTCAGGAGTCTGCAACGAAGCCAGGAGGCTTTTTGTTGTTGTTGTTGTTTTTTGTTTCAACTCTTACATTGTACTATTGAATCAGCGGTTCTCCACCACTGCGTCGGGACACATTCCCGTATTGCCACACAGCAGCGAGTGTGTCACGGACAGCTGGGGAGAGTGGGCTGGTGTGTCCTGTAGGGGCGTGATAGGCCACCAAGTGTGTGGTAACCCACGAAAGGTTGAGAACCGCTGCATTGAATGAGGATTCGGAGGGATTTGTGGTGAAGGCACAGGACTGGATTCTCCTGATTCTGATGAAGATTTCCAGTGTAACTTTGATTGAGTCACTGTCCTCCTTTTTGTTCCACTTACTCTCTTTGTATAGACATGCGGGTGGGACTAGTAATGTTTTAAGCACTAGGGATTTTTTTCCAGAGACTGTCGAGACAAGTCCTTTGAGAAAACGCAGGTTCAGGCCAGCCACCAATTGTTACCGAGTACTCCTCCAGCAGTTTGAAGGATGCAGAACAAATCAGTTTAGTTGGAGGAAGGAACTTGGGCAGGAATTCATTATAAGCTAAACTGCAGGCAGCGGGTTTGTTTGACTGTGGAGACAACCAGTGACTAGCCTCTATATGTGGAAACTGAGAGGTGCAAAGCGTGGCTCAAGAGAAGAGCTGTTTTGCAACCCACATGACAGACGAAAGACTGAGACAGAGGCTCACTTACTCAGTATCTGAAGTACTGGGAAGCACAAGGAAAAGATTTCTTCAGAGCTCTCAGAAATAGCAAAAGGTTTCTCATAAAAAAGATGGAGTGGAAAGTGAGCCAAGTGCTGGGAGAAAAAGATGGAGCTGCCATCAGCCAGGAGTGCAGGGATCCCTAGGTGACATTCTCCCGTCCATGTGTGCAGCAGTCAGACGGGGACCTTTCTAGCCTTAAAATCTGTAGAAGAGAGTCACAGGTGGTATGAACTGTCACAGCTCCATCAACGGTTTACACCAGCCCATGAATCTATGTAGCAAGCCACTAGTGCCAGGCCAGGAAGGGACACTGTTGTTAGATGGATATGGGAACAAACCCATGACACAGGCTGTCTCCGAGGTGGCTCTTGTCCCCTCCAACATAGATCCAAATGGTCAGACTCTCTTTGTATTTTGGCAGTGTTCGTGTACCTTGACATATCTCCTCCATCTGAAAGAGGAGTTTTGTTTGGAGGAGGCCAGGCGTGCTACCTACTTGCAGTTAGCATGTCAGATTGGCTGATTCTCCTACAGGAAAACAAGCCTATTTGGGCTCATATATGTTTCTTTGGACTCTTGGGCCTTGGCAAAGTGAATGTGTGCCTGATTAACAATGGGGCAGGCCATGATGGTGAAAGAGAAAGGCATGTATGTGTCTAGGAAGATGGTTTTGGATGCAAGAATCTATATAAATGCAATATATATATATTTTATTATTTACATATTCCTCCACCCACATCCAAATAAAATACAAAACCACAGGACTTGCATTTTGCTTAGACTGTAAGAGGTCTGTTTGTTAGTTGTGTGTTTGTATGGCACCTAGCACAATGAGGCCATGTGCGAGTAAGGCCTCTAGATGCTGTCGTGGTACAAATAAAGAATATTATTTGTGTGTGACCATTCTTCTGCTGATCTCTAGGGGAGTTTTGACATTGGCTTGAATGGGTGCATGTAAATGTACAGGAGAAAAACCCATCAAGTCATAGAGGTCCAGGAAACAGACCATATATGTGCTAAGACTCATCAAGTCCATCAGGTATCTGCTCATTTTAGCCATCTTGATACAGTTCTGCTAGTGAGAGGAAAGCAAATTATTCTCCTGCCCAGTAAGAAGTACTTTCATTTACAGTATAGTGGAACAGTTGTCTGCAGAGATGGAGGAAAGTGTCTTTTCCAAGCACAACCATGGAACTTTTTGGCTGGAAGGGATCTTGGAAGGTCATTTGGTCCAGCCTCCTGAACGAAAAACAGGGCCAAGTATGCTTTATAGACTATCTCCAATGAGTGTTTGCGCAATCTGTTCTTCAAAACCTCTGAAACACCTCGTCTTCTTTAAAGACCCTTAGTTACATTTTCTCTTCTTGGAGGAACCATTCTCACAACATCAGGACATTGTTGTTTTGGGGTATATTTCAGTGACCTGTCTGAATTCCATGGCTCTTCCCTCTTTTTTCTCCTCTACACATAACTCCCCTTTGCTGTAGTCCTGAAGGAATTACACCTCTGCCTTGACTTTAATTAAATGCTTCTCTGTAACGAGCCAAGATGATCTGAGCTCTTACATAACATTCCCATTGTCATATTAACTGGCCCATGAACCTGCGATGTGGAGGAGATACCATGACCCTCTTTTTGCTGGTGGAGAAATGGAGTTAGAGAAAGGGGCAGTGATTCGCCCAAGGTCCCATGACCAGTCAGCAGTAAAGCCAAGGTTCGATTCGTGTATTTCTGTTGGATAGTCCTGTGTTGCACCCACTGGGCCCAGTTTCCATCTAGCAGGGTGGTTTGAGCATGTGAAACTGGTCTTCTGCACGCATATGTGGGCACTTTTTGCTCGGATGAAGATATGACAGCGTGCACATGTGGCAGGCCTGCCTTTAGCCATCAGACTTCATTCATGTCTGTGACTCCATCAGATGACAAAGGTCAAGCGTCAGAATTCAAAGAGGACATGGAGGGTATTTTTCCTGTGGAGGAGAATTACTTGCTTGGCCACAGAGAGAGTGGCATCATTCTAGATGTCACTCTGGTAAATGGTTGATCTCCCAGAATAAAAATGCCTGCGACTTATAGTGATGACCCTTTTCCAGAGGCATTGAAATCTGAGACCTTTCCTCAGCTTGTATAATGAAGCTGGTAGGATGAAATCATGACCCACTGGGAGTTTACCATTGACTTCAGTAAAGCCAGGATTCCTTCCCAGGGCTGGGTTTATGGCACCAGTGTATCATCAGGGGCAGCTGATCACAAGAGGATGCAAGTCCTTCATGTATCATACTTTCAGTTGAGCTTCTGCAGTGTGTGTTATCTGAGCACGATCCAAAGCCTGTAATGTCAATGAAAATCTTTCCATGGGCTTCAGAACAGGCTTGGCGATGTCTCCGAGTGGCCAAAAGATTTAGAGCTGTAATCTGGTCATATTGATGCAAGAAGAAAAGTGGGGAGACGGAGTCAAAGCCCATGATTGCCCAAACCCCACAAAGGAGTGTGGGGCCATCCTTTACCTTGCTTTACTGCACCTAGGACAGGGAAGGCCTGATCTTTGATTTGGTTATTTAAGTAATAAATGTGGTCAGTTACTATTAACAGATGTTCACTGGGTCACCACAAGAGGATCCCGACCCCACTTCCTGAGATCCTGGATACCATGGAAATTATCCCTGAGATCAACACAAAGGGGCACATGTTTCAGTTTTAAAGCAATATATTTGATGCTGATACAAAAGAATTATTTTACATAATACATGAATAAAATGTGGAATGCACTGCTTTCTGATATTGCATAGTTTGATTTTTTTTAAAAAGGAGGTTAGTTATTTCTGTGCATAATAGGAATGCTCGCAGCTCAGTTGTTTTAGGATAGCAATTTCTGAGGGATCCAAACCTCATGCTTCAAGGTATAAATGCCTGGGGTAAAGAAGAAGGCACCATAATGGAAACATAGATCCATAATTTTGCACCATGGAGGCTTCGCAATTTTCTGTGAAGTATCTGGCATATGGGCCCCTTTGACGTCAGATGGCCTAAGATGTGGTCAGGTTTGACTATTCCTCGGCTCTGTAAGATCTAAAAGCCTTATTTCTTTTGGAACCTGACGCATGCTCTCAGCACCTGCAGGTTCCCAAGATGCCCCACTCAGATCACCTCACATTGATCACATAGCCTGAATTCAGCTCATTGCATCTATCAGGACGTGTTGTTCGCTGTCTCCCCTCTGTGGATCGTTATAGAGGATGGGTGTGGGTGCATTGCTGCTGCTCAAAAGTGAGAGCAAACTGTGGTAAAAGGAGGGACAGGGTTCTAGATATTACCGGTTTTCTGCCTCACTTGTCTGGTTAAAGAACCTCTCCTAGCAGTTTATGAGAAGCCTCTGGGAAGCTTGGGTTATTATCCAAAGAGCTCACCTGGCAGGCAACAATGGAACTGCCTAAAATGGTGCATGCACCTGTCCAAGCTCAGCAGCACAGCTCTGGGATCAACACTTGGGCTGTTTGTTTAGAATACCTAATATTTAAATTTTAATCGACAAGCACAAATGCACCCAGGGGAGCCAGCAGCGAGCATTTCTGAGTGAGACAATGCCGGTAGCACAAGGATCCCGAAGCAGCAAGAATGGCAGTAAAGTTTCCCCCAGGAAGCCAAACTTCAGAGCCAAAGTTAAAATGATCTATATTTCCCCCAACATTACCTCCTTCACTGCTCATCTGAAGGGCTATAATTATTGTTCTCTTAGTGGTTTGTATTACAGGGGCTCATAGAAAGCCTAAGGAGGGCCCCATCATGTTAGGTGCTGTGCAGGCAAGTCACAAGTTTGTCATCAGTCCTTGCACCTGAAAAAAAAAATGAAGGAGAAAAAAAGAAAACAAATCTATCCCCCAGTCTTCTGCTCTAACCACTAGACTCTCCCCCCCCATGTGCTGAACTTTACTGGCTCGTTTGCACAGGTGAGTGTCAGAGGTTGGACTGTTTGAAGTGTGGAACAGCGGTCCTGAAATGAAGCTGAAAAGTGACATTGCTCCATCTTGACCCTAAAATCTCTTGTCTGTCGTAGATTTCCCGCCACCGCCACCACCACTTCCTGGAGATGATCCTGGGAACCTCCCCGCACCTCCTGGTGCCTTCCCTCCCCCACCACCTATGGATGAGGCTGTTTTCAATGTGCAGGTAAGTCTGAGTGTTTCCTGCTCAGACAGGCCGTAGTGTGACTGGGTCGGACTGTAAGCTGTGTGTAAATGGTGACCAAGAAGAGGTAGCAGACTACCATGGTTTGAGAGCCATTAAAACTAGGTCAGATGTGGCTGTTTGTTCGCAAGTGGGGAAACATTTCCCCACCAACTTGCTGGATAATTCCTAGGACACCGGGCTTGACCTAGCTCTACCGATGTCACTGGGGATACTCCCTTGGACTTGACAACAGGAATGGGGTCTAGTTCAAGGAGTCAGCTCTTGGAGAATCATTTGTGCAATGAAAAATTATTACACCTTTCCTCGCAGATTTCCTTTGCCACCAGGACAAGGTCCTGATAGCTCCTAGGATGGAAGGATAAACGGCTACACAGAATACGGGCCTGGGACTCAAGAGACTTTGACTTAAATTTCTAGCTCTGCCCCAGACTCGCTACATGACTGTAGGCACATCTTTTAGCCTGCCCTGTGCTTCAGTTCCCCATCTGTAAATTGGGGATGATAGCAGGGGGGTCGTGTGAGACTAAATAGATGAATTATTCTGAGACATTTAGATGCTGTAGTGCTAACTGCAGAGATAGGAAGTGGCCTTGTAGTAGGATGTACAGACCCTTTCCAGGGTCTGGCTGGCAGAGGGTTAATGTGCGTGAGCAAGGACCACAGCTCAGGGCCCGTAAACAGCAAGATTATCAGGGAAATTGGCCAAGTTGGGAGAATGGTGGTCCCAGCTTGGGGCATTTAGGTAATTCCCAAGTAAATGTTGCTCTGTCTCTTACCTCTCTGAGAAGAGGGGATGTTAGAGCCATGGTTAAAATAAAGCAAGGGATTCAACACCCTGCCAATGGTTAACCTGGCCTGCTTCGTACTGATGGCGAACTCTGGATTTTTAGGCTAAAGAATTCCCTTTTTGTTAGCAATCTAAGCAGACTGTCATAATCCCATTGGTATCCTGATGGAACAGGTCCAAGACGCTCCCCAAGACACCTGAGAAGATGGCGTTCCTGAACATTTAGTGGAACTGTTTCTATCAGATGGATTCTTGTTTTCAGACCCACATGCCTCGCTCTGGGCCAGGTACTGGGTGAGCCTTTTGGATTGGAGCCGAAGCACACCTATTCATCCAAACCCCAGCAACACTGATTCTTCCTGGGTTAGCTCATCAAAGTCCCTTGGTCTTCCCCTTTCTTCAGAACTCTGGAAAGCCAGGCCTAGATCCATGTTAACAGCACTGTCTTTGCTTTGTTTTAAGGTTCAAAGAAGTTTGATTCAGTCCTTTGACAAAGGACTAACAAATTTATTTATTGCATGAGCTTTCGTGGGAGAAAATCCCACTTTGTCAGACACGTTGATTTTTCCCACAAAAGCTCATGCAATAAATAGATTTGTTAGTCTTCAAGAGCCGTAGGACTCCTTGTTTGTTTTGCTGAACTAGACTGACACAGCTGCCCCTTTGGAACTAGAAAAAGAGAGTCTAGTAGCCAGTGCTTTTTGGAGAGGGCTGGGGGAGGGAAAGGTGCTGGTACTCTCCTTTCCACAGGTTCCAGCTGACTCCACTCCCCTCTACCCAGCTGGGCTGGCAGAAGAGGTGCTGGTACTCCGTATCCCTGCAAACCATCACAAAAAAGCCCTGCTTGTACCACATTGGCTACTGCTCAGTTAAAAATATAAAACCAACCCAACTGAAAAGTAAGAAGAAAACACCCAGCTAAGAGGAAGAAAGGAGAAAGTAACAAAGTGGGAGAGATTTTATCTTCACTTCTGTAAAAAGGAATTATAAACAGCACAGGACATATAATGAGAACCTGTCATAAAATTGTCTCTGGCATCATCTCAGATCCATTGTTGTGATGCAGATAGACCGTATCTCATAGCAGTAACATGGCATTTTCCTTGGCTGTTGCACAGTATTATCTAGTAGTTGGAGCATTGTACAGGGCTCTGGAGAACCTGGTGTCGTTCCTGTCTTTCCCTCTCACACTGCGTGGGCAGTGGGACAGCATGTGAGCTGCTTCACTGAGCTCTCATTTATGAGCCCCATTATGGCAAATTCACTGCTGTGTGAGCTCTGTGTTGGCATCTTGTTCTTCTCCTTGGCTGCTGCCTTCTTGTTTTGTTTCTCAAGAAGAAAGCTTAGAGCCCCTATGCCTCTTAGAGCCCCTAAGGTTTGCAGTGCCAAGAGCTCTTTCAGCTACATGTCCAAATTCTGCAAGAGTGGACTCAGCCCTTCGTTCTTCAGAATGGGGTGTCGTTCAGTTTAGTGTCTCAGTGTGCATGGGTGGTGGCTTTGGAAGAGACCTGCCTGCTCTCCTGGGGCATTAGAGACTGCAAGATCCATCTCATAAGAAAGGTTTGCCCTGGTTTCCTTGACCAGCATTTCAAAGATCCAGCTGAAAGCCTTGGCAACTGAAAGCCTGGCACGTACCTATTCTTCTTTAGAAACCCAAGAAAGGGCACATGGATCTATTTGAAGAGTCCCCCTCCCCACCCACACCTTCATGAAGAAGGTAAGAGGTTGCATTGCGTTAAGTTTTGCATGGGAGATTTATAGTCACTGCTGGGACACCCATGAGCTTTCCCAACCCCCAAACAGGTTAAAACTAAGTGGGGAGCTCAGAAATCAGGAAGTGCTGCTGGAAATGCTGGCGGATGGGGGGCAATTTGAATTATTTGTCAAAGACTGATTTCCAGATGAGCAGGGGCTAGAGGAGACTTTCATCTGAGGAAAACCTGAGCGGCTTAAAGGAGACAAATTATCTTGGCTGCAGACCAACAGAGGTCCTGTCTGCTTGAGTTATAAGCTCTTTGGGCCAGGGACTGTCTCCCACTATCTGTGTACGCAGCTCCTAGGACAGTATGGACCTGATCTTCACCCTAGGTGGAACTGTGCGATGCAAGTAGTAACAAAAACTAATCCTTACATAGCACTTTTCACTAGCAGATCTCAACACTTCGTGAAAGAAGAGAGTGTTGTCCCCACTTTACAGATGAGGAAACTGAGGCATAGAGGGATGAGGTGACTGGTGCAAGGTCATCAACAGGCCAGTTACAGAACCATGTCACCTGAGTACCAGACTGGTGCTCTATCACTTAGGCAATACTGCCTCCCTGTAATGACTGTACATGATGAATACTGATAAAATCTACAGCCGTTGAGGGTATTTTAAAACCCTGTGACTGGCCCATGCCAGTTGACTTGGGCTGTGGTGCTGGTTATTGTGGTGTAGACATTCAGCACCAGAGTCTGGACCCGGCAAGGTAAGCGGTCGGGTGATTTGGCCAATCATGGGTGTCTAATAGCCGTGCAGACATTCGCCTAGTTGGTGTTCCCGGATGTGATTAAAATGAAGGTTAGAATGGAAACTCTTCTGCAGCCTTATCTATAGCAGTCACTGTTGCTCCTGGGGCACCCATATATCTGCAAGGCAGGTGCCAGGGACTTTCAGTGCAGGAAGAGGCTTTGCATCGCCATTCCATAATTCCTCTGTGGCTCCTGCATTGCATGGGTGGGGGGAGGCAAAAGGCCGTCTGCTTTTCTGTTTGCACTCCCTCTTCCAGCTCGTGTGTCTGTGTGAGAAAGACAGACACGCACACACACAAACAGAGGTTCCCTCCTGCTGGTGTCAATGGATTAATTTGCTAGCAGCTCATCCCTTTTAAACCAAGGTTGCTAAGCACTTTGCTGGCTTCCTCCCGGTGGATATTAGTGGCATTGCCTCTTCCGTGCTGTGACTCATCTGCTAAGCAAGCGTCCAGCTAAAAAGAACACAGATTTTTTTCTGAGTGCGCAAACCTTTGAAAGGCGGCATTTTTACCAGGAGAGGGTGCTGGTTCTAATAGCTCTGTTCTTTAGGAGATTTACAGCTGCCATAGGCCTTTTTTAAAGAATTTCTCTCAGTGTTCCTGAGAGCTAGAGCAGGCTTAGGAGGAGTCAGGAGAGGGGGGAGCATTCAGCCTTCCTTCAGCACTAGGTTTTCTTAGCTGCTGGACTGCTGGCCGGGTGAAGCTCAGCCGTGCGATAGCAAGGAGTGACTGTAGGAACTTGCAGATTAGCAGATGATCAGGCTTCACTGTAGCCTGAGAGAAGCTGTGGCTTCAGCTGATCCTTTGGATCGGTCCAGGGGTGTCATTCTGTGGGTTCTTTCCGTCTCTAGAGCCTGCAGTGTAAAGTCGAAGCCATTTTGTCCATATCCCCATGATAAGACAATCTCTTGTACGTGAATCAAAACCCCAGTGTAAATGAATTACTTGATAACTTACCCCTCTCTCTCAAATCTCATTTTATCAGAATGCTGTTGATGTCTGAAAACATTTTGTTGAAAGAGGGTTCTGCTGTGTTCTTTCTTAAAGTCAAAAACAAGAAACTTTACCTATTTGTTTAAATGCTTGCTTATACTCCATGCCTCTGTAGGTAAATACACAAATGCAAAGGTTTTATAACGCATGTATGAGACCATATAATATGTATGTGTATAGAATAGACTGGAAATATTCATATAGCTGGTGAATAGATGCACATTTTATCCCTGCTATTTTCATCCTCTCATGAGAGTAGTTCGACCAGTAAGTCCAGCAATATAAGTGGGGGAAAGGGAGGTTATGTTGAGTACTTCTTCCAGTTGGACCTTGATGCAATTCATCTTATAAGCAAGCATATGTTTTGTTTCACAATACCAAACTTCAGTCTATTTTAAACATTCAATAAGCCTCTGTTCCCATTTTTGTAAGATTTTCAGGCAGTAATCTCTTCCAAATAGACAAAGATGCCAAATATAAGCTGCTAATTTTACTGAAACAAGAAACCTCTTAATTGTATGGCATAAGTTAGTCTTGCATCTAATCTCTCTACTTAGCTATTAATATCTCACTGTGTTGTGTTGCAGAGCTCTTAATATCAGAGCTCCTTGGGCAAAGGATCTGAGGGAAGCACAGCTATAAATAGGCTTGGCAGAATTCAATTTTTATTTTTTATACTTTTAGCCACTAATATTTGTGTTTATTTTTAAATATTTTTTTATTTTATTTTCAATTGACATTTTCAGTGGCATGAAATTAAGGGCACAGTGGATAATTATATAACGGTCTGTAATAGGTTCCCATGCAAGTTCTGTAAATTTCAGTGATTATCAATGGAAATATTTTTTGCCAGTTTGGTGCATGCGGTGAAATCAGTGTTAACTGAAGTATGCCAATTTAAAAAAAAAATCTAGTCTTTCCAAGCTTAGATATAAGCAATGACCTACTGTAAAATGTTTGTTTGTTTGTCCGTCTCTCTCTCTCTCTCTCTCTCTCGTGTATTACCACAATTATATTAAATTCCCTAAAACGTGCTACATGCTGCATGGACTGTTCTTTGGCATGGCCATAGTGTCTTCCTCTGTGTTGGACATCACTGAGCACTTTGAGGAAAAGACTGGGATACAGATGATAAAGAGAAATGGGAAGACCCACAGGAAGATGAAACAGGAAGCTGCTGGGGCCTAATGTAGACCCAAAACTGTCCAACAGAAAGTAGGAGAGTTCTCAAGTCCAAGGTTAGAGTATTTAGACACAGGAAAGGAGGTTTGGAGAATGGTCATTCTGCCACTGGCACACTCAGGTACTGCCCTACCCATGGAAGGGAGCAATGAGATCTCTGCTTCCCGATTTGAAGTGCCATTCACAGCTGTTAACTCATCAGACTGGCTCTTCCTCAGAGGATCTCTTCAGAAACAAGTTGTGCTACTGTTTTAGGCTGTGAAGTCCACAATGCAGTTAAGAGATGCCAAAACAGTGCCCAATACTCAGTTGAATGGTCCATCGTCCAGGGCACGCATTGAAGGGTACTTCTGAAAGATCTGCTGAAGCTGAGTGCCCTGCCTAAGATGTTGACCTGGCTTTCTGTTTGAAGATGAAGTTTTAAGTAGGAAACCTTCTGATGAATCCAGGAGAGGTGGAGCATTACGGAGAGTTGAGATTTGGAGAAAGGAGACCCAAAGTTTATGTTAAACGTTTTAAGCTCCACCATATTCTATGATGCTGAATTCAGCTTCAGTCGAACAACTTGCTAAGAAGTACAGTGAACTATGGCATAGTAGGGTACTTATTTTGGAACCTGGTCTGTTGTCTGATTTTTTTCCCCATGATGTGTGGATGTGCAAAGTAGACTAACCTTTTTACTTTTTGATCAATATTGGCCCTTTTATGGTTGCCCAATTTTCAGTAACCGCTGATTGCTGGAATCCTCCAAGAGTTAAAGCAAAATTCCTTTCTCTCCCTCTTAGTTCCCATCAATGAAGAAAAACAGAGCTTTGTCCTCCGCTGTCCACGACAGGCAGAAAATGTTGCCTTTGCAAAAAGAGCATAGAGCACAGTGACTGAGCAATCCAGAGTGCTTGTAAAATTTCCACTGGGAAAATGTCATTTTCGTCTGAGATTGGAAGGGATTCATTGTAGGAGAGAAGGATGTGCACTATATTAAAAGTCTGACTGCAATTAAGTTCCTTCTTAGCAGAGCTTTTTCCCATAATAGTATTTTTCTGCTTTGTTTTGCGGATGAAAATGTAACCAGCCAGTAGTCTCTAATGCATAGAAGAGCAGGGTGGAATGAGCTTGATGGGGAAAAAGTTACATAACAGTTTTTAATATATAAAGGGATAAAAGACAGAAGTATGTGCAGTGCTGTGACAACTAAAACATCAAACTAAACTCAAGAAATTGAGGCATATTGTAGGGGAGTTCTCTATAAGCTTCCTCCACACAGATGTGCTGGAGTCCTGCAATCTTCATCTCTCTACGTACTATTCCATTTCTGGTTTTCTCCTTGCACCACCTGTGTTACAGCTCTGGAATTAAGTGATCCCAAGAAGGGAAGACAGGGAGGAAAGCAGAACTGATGCAACTCCAGCTTTTGAAAATGATACAGAAAAGAGGTGGATTTCAGAGCTAAGCCCTCAATTCAACTGCAAACTGCAATATTGTACAACACTTTAGGACAGGAGCTGATAAAGACCACTTTCACTAACTAAATCTGGAGGAGGACTTGAGATCTGGCTAGCTCATGGGCTTTAACATCATCAGCTTTTGCAAAGTGCCATGGGATCTTTAAGTGCTATAAGCATGTAGGGGTTTTTACCTCCTATACTATGGATTGAATCAGTGAAAAGATCCACCATTGGCTACTGTGAGCCCTTGATGAACTGTTTGGTTACTATTTTTATTGCATGTTGTGACTTTGTATATTGGGGGTAATTGGTTGCTCTTCCGTTGTAGTTCCCATCAGAAGCAGACAGTGAAATATCTAGTTTTAGTTCCCAGTTATTCCGCAGGCAACATACTGTGCAGTCAACATGAATTCAACTGAAAGGCTAATTAAAGATTAATTTGTGATGAGACTGTAGCATATTTTCAGTCTGTGGGGGGAATAGGCAAGGAAATAGGAAACTTTAGCAGTGGCCATAATTCTCAATAATGAGCCCTAATGGAATTTTTATTAAGTAAAAGAAAAGGCTTATATATCCTGCCACTGTGAAGTTGGTGTCAGTTGCTGACCATCTTGCTGGTTCAGAAGTGCTTCACAGCCAGCCGATGGGGTTCATCTTGCCCATGAATAGTGAGGAGCATTGGCCTGCAGAAGAAGCAAAAAGAAAAAGTGACATATTCCATTTTCTATTGTGTATTCTGCTGATGAACAAAACCGTTTCACTAATTCAATTTAATTCTCAAGGACGAGTGATTGTAATTCCATCTGGAGAATATTAAATTGCCTTAATGGAAAAATAAACTGGTTTTATTCTTCCTCACCCTGTTTAGTTTTCAGATATCTTGACGTACATTCTGCGTTTAATACACTTCTCAGTTGGCTTCAGATTTTGTATTTGGTAGCGTGTAATGTACACAAGTATCTTGAAGATTCTGATCAGGAATGTTAAGGAAACCAGCAAATAAGTGTAGGCATCATATGCCGGCATGCTACTGGGTCTGCTACTGTGTCTATGCCAATCTTTGGAACACCTCTTCTTCTCTATAGGTAGTTGCTAACATAGAGTCATAGGGTTGGAAGGGACCTCATGAGGTCAGCTAGTCCAACCCACTGCTAAAAGCAGGACCATGTCCACTAAATCATCCCAGCCAGCATTTTGTCCAAATTGGTCTTAAAAGTTTCCCAATATGGAGATCCCACTACCTCTCTAGGCAACCCATTCCAGTGCTTCACCACCCTTCTAGGGAGAAGGTTTTTCTTGATATCTGACCTAGACCTCCTCAGCTACAGCTTGAAACCATTGCTCCTTGTTTTAGCTTTGTCACCACTGAGAAGAGCCTAACTCCCCCCTTTTTGGCACACCCTTTCAAGTAGTTGAAGGTTGCTATGAAATCTCTGTCTCCTTTTCTGCAAACAAAATTAGCCTAGTTCCTCGTAAGTCATGTGCCCCAACCCCCCTGGTCATTTTCATTGCCCTCCACTGGAGTTTTTCTAATTTGTCCACATCCTTTCTGTAGTGCAGAACCCACAACCGGACACAGTATTCCAGATGTGGCCTCATCGGTGCCGAATAGAGGCGAATAATCACATCCCTTGATTTGTTGGCAACACTCCTGCTGATACAGCCCAATATGACATGGGCCTTTTTGGCAGCAAGAGCACACTGTTGATTCATATCCAGCTTCCAGTCCACCATAACCCCCAGGTCCTTTTCTACAGTGCTGCTATTTAGCTGATCAGTCTCCAGCCTGTAGGAGTACATGGGATTTTTCCATCCTAAGTGCAGAACTTTGCACGAGATTTCATTTGGCCCAATGCTCCAATTTGTCTAGGTCTCTCTGAATCTTATCCCTGCCCTCCAGCATATTTACCATTCCCCCCAGCTTGGTGTCATCTGCGAATTTACTGAGTGTGCAATCTGTCCCATCATCCAAATCATTAATGAAGATGTTGAACAGAACAGGTCCCAGAACCAGCCCCTGAGGCACTCCACTAGCTACTGGTTGCCAACTAGACATTGAGCCATTTATCCCTACTCACTGAGCCCAATGATCTAGCCAGCTTTCTAGCCACCTTATGGTCCATTCATCCAAATCATACTTCCTTAACTTGCTGATCAGAATGCCGTGGGAAACTGTATCAGAAACTCTGCTAAAGTCGAGATGTATCATGTCAACAACTATTCCACATCCGCATATCTGGTCATCTCATCATAGAAGGCAATGAGGTTGGTCAGGCAAGATTTGCCCTTGGTGAATCCACTGCTGACTGTCTCTGATCCGTCTATTTTACTCCAAGTGTTTCAGGATGGATTCTATGAGGACATGCTCCACGATTTTTTCAGGGATTGAGGTGAGGCTGATCTGTGTGTAGTTTCCTGGGTCCTCCTTTTTTGCTTTCTTGAAGATAGGCACTATATTTGCCTTTTTTCCAGTCATCTGGGACCTCCCCCGTTTGCCACGAGTTCTCAGAGATAGTGGCTAGTGGCTCTGCAATCACATCGGCCAACTCCCTTGTATGTAGTTCATCCGGCCCCATAGACTTGTGCACATCCAACTTCTGTAAGGAGTCCCTAACCTGACCCTCCATCACCGAGAGCTGCTCTCCTTCTCTCCATTCTGTGTTACCCAGTGTAGTAGCCTGGGAGCTGACCCTGCCCGTGAAGACCTAGAGGAAAAAAAAGCAGCGAGTACTTCAGCCGTTTCTGCATCATACGCTGTGAGGATACCTGCCCCATTCAGAAAGGGACCTACGCCATCCTTGATCCTCTTCTTGTTACTGCCATAGTTGTAGAACTCCTTCCTGTTATCCTTCATGTCACTTGCTAGCTGCAACTCCAATTGGTAACTTTGGCCTTTCTGATTTTATCCCTGCGGGCCTGAGCAATATCTTTATGTGCCTCCCAAGTCATCTGTCCACGGTTCCACTTCTTGCAATCTTCTCTTTTGTGTTTCAGCTCTCTGTAGAGTTCTCTGCTAAGCCGTGCTGGCCACCTTTCATATTTGCTGTTCTTTCTGCACATCGGAAAATGCCAGTCTCTTCTGCACTGGGCATCCAGCTACGTCTCCATAGACAGTGAAGTGTGTGGTCCTCTAGTTTAAACTTACTTCAAATGCTGTCCTGTGGTAGAAATTGACTGATACCTAATCCTAGTTTAGGCTTGCAACATGAGCCCTGATTCAGCCCAGATTCTAGCACTGTAGTTCCCTCAGCTCCATTTTATTGTTCATGCCTGTTCACACTGCCCACTCAACACAAGTGGAAGAGCAAGGTGGGTACTGTTACGTTTCAGGCTCTTCAGCACTGCCATTCTCCAAGCCCCGATTGTGGGGCGATGGTGGAGGAGGCTGATAGGAAGACTGCTTTGATTTCCTGCTCCCCATCTGACGTTTGCTGGTCTGGTCGTTAGAAATCTCTTCATGCGACTTGTACATGGAACAACCAGCTCTGGGATCATTGAACAAGAGCCAATACAGACTTCTGCAAGCTGTCATTTTTTGAGTCACTCTTTGGGCTGTAATCGTGCTACAGGGTGTCTCCTGCGTTGTCTGGCGACTGCTGCATCCTCTTTCTCAAATGAATTTTCTCTCCCTCCCCCACCCTCATACTAGTGGTCTTGGGGTCCCAAACATGCTATTTGGCCTTCTGAGGGTTCATTGTCTGTACTCATCCATCTGCACACTTTCCATGGCCTTCATGGTTGATTCCACTCCTCAGTTTCAAAAATGTAGGAAAGAATTTATGGGAGACCTGTCGCCTATGGCATAGTTTGCTCTGCTGGAACTTTAAAGACCTGGATTGTGAATGGTGGCCTGTCAGCTGGAGATGCAAACTGCTTGACTGCCGGTCAAGGTGGTGTTTTCAGGAATTTGCCTCCAGGACCTTGCTGGGAAATGTTCAACTTTCTTCCACTTCTGTGACCTGTGAGGGGCTTCTGGTTTGGCCCTCTAGCTAGGGCTTTGGGTGAAGTGTCTGTGCTGAGGAAAAACCTGATGCTACTGGTTGTAGCCTGCCTGATGTGATCAGCTTGTTAGCCACCTTGTCAAACAACTCACAAACCTGGGGGGAAGAAGGTGCCGGCCAGGTGTCTGTCCTAGATGGACAGTATTGGTAACTGCCCGGGATGAATGTTACACCACCAAGACCCACACCCACCCCCTGGCATTGGGTGTGAATCCAGAATGCTGCAGAATCCAGATGTCAGGGGAAAAGCACTGACAGACCTATCCCACGTCAAGATCAAGGCCGTAGGCTGGTCGTGAAAGTGCAGAACTAACGGTCTCTGAGCCACGCTTTAGCAAATGATTCTGTCACTCGTCTGGTCCAGTGGTAATGCAACCTCGCTCTTCAAGTGCAGAGCATCTGCAAACACTGCAGAGTAACAATCCTCACTACCCAACTAGGATTATTGTCCCATTTTTTTATGGGTAAACTGAGCCAGGCTCCTATAGTAGGTCTGCCCTGTCGCTGAGATTGCATGTGGCTCCTAGTCCTGTGCGCCCCTAGTGCTTTCTCTGTCTGTTATTTCCTCTGCACCCTGAGAGGTCATGTTTTTGTTGCATCTCATACAGTGGAACAGAGACGGAGGAGCTCTGCCATGAAAGGTATCTAGCAGGGTTATTTGGCAGATGCTCCTGTGATTATTAATTGACTGTTTATAGGGTGGGCAGTGAAGTCCACCCAGAGATGGATAGCTATGCCTAAAGCACTCCCCAGTCACATACTCCTTTTATCCATCCCTTGCAGGATGTCCTGGTTCATCATGTAGAATAATTTAGGGCAAGAGACAGAAAGATGCTCAACATTAGTTGAAGTCTGTCCCCACTCACATGAGGGGGAGTTTTATCAATGACTTCCCTGCAAGCAGAGTTTGTCCAGTGCCGAGCGTGTTTGTACATCGCTCCTCCTTAGCCACTCAGTGGTTCCTTTTATTCTAAGTTAATACAGCATCATAAATCAGGGAGTGTTATTTCACTTTCCAAAATAAAACGAGAGGGAGGGAAATAAACTGAGCTCTCTAACATCTTTTTGCTTTTATCCTTGCTGTCATCACAAGACAAAAAGGATTTTCCAGGCCTGTCTCCGGCCTTACAGAACAGCAGGGAAGTTCTGTTCTATTAGATCTCTGGTACAATCACGTCTCTTGAAATCACTGCAGTCACATGTGCTGAAGTTTCCCATCATTTCAGATTAGCTTCAAAAGGCTCAATGTCTCCATTTCTAAAGGGAGCTGCTGCTTTTCTAACCCATCCCTGATGCCTGGAATGGCAATTTCACATCATGTCAAGCATCTTGGTTCCCTCCATGCCTATTTGGTGGAGCAGCCTCCCTTGAGCTATTCCATTTTATGTATATTTGGGGGCTTGGCCTCCTTTTTAGGTTCAGGGGAGAATATGCTAGGGTAAATCTACCAGGTGCTTTATTTTCCTTATGTCCTGGAGGATGCCTCTTTGCATTGGTCTACAGCTGTAGCTGCTGTTTCTCACAAATAAGGGATGAAGAACTTTATAGCCATTGAGATGAGCAGTGAGGGGGTGTGTATGGAAAGCATCCAGCGGCTGACAGCAGCACCACTGGAGGAGAGGTGAGAAGCGAATTAAACTTCACACTGTAGAGCTGGAATCAGTAATGAAAATTTGTTGCACACTCCTTATTTGTGCAATAGATGCCACTAAAATGCCAGCCAATTGGCATTTCCCCCATACTTACACGGGAGGGAATTGTGGTAAATGTGGGTTGTACCTGGGGAAGTCTTGTATATGTGCAAGCCACCTGGGGCCTTTGGACTTTGGATGTATGGGGGCTTACACACTCCTCCCCCCTATTTGCAAGCCAAAAAATAGGGGAAAAAATTAGGGACACAGGTTTCTCCTCCATTGAAATGCAGAAGATTGGGAGAGCCATTTTGGAGGGACAGAATGGGGAAACGGATACATATTGTGCGAGCGTGCGTGCATGCACGCACGTATACTGAAGGTACTAAGATAGAGCCTAGGGATTCCAGCCAAGCACAGGCATGCAAGGCACTGTTCAGCCACATGCTGAGAAACATCCCTGCAGCAAAGGGTGTACAGTCACTCTAATTAGACAAGACTTGATGGGTGGGAGGAGAAGGGAAGTCACAGAAAAGGAAGTGACTTGACCGTGGCCACACAGCACATTGGTGGTGAAGCAGAGAGTAGTCTCCAGGTCGTTGAATGCCCAGTCAAATACCCTACCAGCTGGACCCTGATGACATATGAAATATCCCTCTTCTGTATAGGCAACTGGCCTGTACCTGACCTGGCACAGGATCCCCATTCTCACTACTTCAGCTGTAGTTCTGTCTAAACCTGGTGCCAGGAGGCCTTGGTGTATGTAGTGATCCCTAACTCACCCACTCTGCTCCTAGCATGGAGAGGTCTTTCAATTTCTGCTCCAGCCATCCAGGTCCAGGTGTGTGGGTTACCAGCGATGTTTGGAGCAGGGACTGTCCTTGAATGTACAGGGCTCCGTACAAGGGGTCATCAATTTCCATTGCAATCTTTGGGTGCTTCTGTAATATGAATTACTCATGAATAATGGCTTTGGGTGCCTGGTTATATGGCCAACCATGCTAATGGCAAATACGTCCCCTTGGTGTGGGAATTAAACTGCTTCCTTGAGGTTCTCCAGGGAGTTGGTGGGACAGCCTCTATTGCCCATACCCTCAGTGCACATGCTCAGACCATCATGCCATGCCTTCTGCTAAAATATAGCTGCCAACTGATGTAATACAGCATGCGCCATGTATACTGTACTGAAAGAGATTCATACTTCTTAATAAAACTTCCAGCAATCATTGGGGAAAATGTGAATTAAAAATTTAAAACAGTCTAAATCCTTTTGCAACTCAGTCATATCCCTGTCCCCATCCTCTCCTCCCACTCTTCTGCCCCCAGTTTGGTATGGGAGCTAGTTGTCATACATCCATGCATCTCCTGAGGCTCTGGAGCTGTTGCCAGGGTGTGAAAGTCTCTCCATGTCATGAAAATGAGAAACTGACTGAATGCAGGAATAGTTTGAAATCTTTTCTTTGCTCTGCTAGGTGAACCCTGGTGGGAAGACGCTGGAAGAAAGACGATCCAGTTTAGATGCGGAAATCGACTCCTTGACCAGCATGCTGGCTGACTTGGAAAGCAGCTCTCCGTACAAGCCACGGGCTCAGCAGGTTAGTGCCTGAGCCTCTCATGCCTGTCAAACTGTGTAAACTTTGAGGGATAAATCAGCCAAACATGACTTTTGGAGTCAACTTGCAAACTGCTTTGTATTCACTGGAAGTGCGCAAGTCAGTTTGTATCTTGTTAGCACCCAGATGTGCCTGCCGAAGGGAGCAGTGGCTCTGGAAAGGGCATTTGTTCCTGAACTGCAGTGTGACTTAGCCCTAGTCTACAGTTAGGGCTTTTCTCAGCGGCAGTCGACCGACATTTATGCTAGGCACGTAAAATGCCTTGTGTAAATGCCAGCGATTTCCTAAGCCACTGGGACGCACTTGCAATCGGCTTTCCCCTATGTCTCCTGAGAGCCAGGACTTGCGGCGCCAACTTCCAGGAGTGCAGCAGCGAGTTCAGACTTGGACTTAGCCTAAGAAGGCCTGTGTAGGTATCTGTGTGAAGCTGGCCAGAGGTGGGGCCTTAAAAATGCCTTATTGCGTGTGGCATGCTTTCCTTTTAACATCAGCTGCTGAATTAAGCCCACGCTCATAACTGCTTTTCATCTGTCACTCCTGGCAGTCTGGCCCAGCTATTGGAATATCAAGCTGTGTTCTTTCTGTTTTATTGTCTAATCCCCAGCAATGAAGTTGTGTGGATCATAGCACAGATGACAACGAGGTTGATAAGGCAGTAACACAGAGAGGAGTCCCGCTTACTCTTCTGTGTCTAGATCAGGGCTGCAGGGCTGGTTTGTGTCGCTATGATTCTGAAGAGACCTAGAGAGCAGATCTGTGACTGTTAGAAAGGCATGTTTTTAGCACCTGGAAAATGACACACTTACGGGATTTCAATAGGACTCTTGATGTGATGGCCAGAGACATCCCAAACCCAATAGCAGGTCTCTTGGACCTCTCTTTTACTCTCTGCTTACACAGTTTTAATTGAGCTCCATCCTCTGTTATGCAGAGACATGTTTCTGCCCATGTTTGTGCAACTCACTGTATTCAATATCCCTATGCATTTAAGTGATGGGGTCTCTGACTAAAAAGTAAAAATAAAAAGTATCGAGTTAGCTGATGCAAATGGCTGCACTGTGCGAGGTCTTTGCCAGTGCTGAATTGCGATTGTCTTAGGGCATGGCTCTGCCTCCGTACCCATTGCCGTAAATGGCCTTGTACAGATAGAGGAGGTCTGTTCTTACAGCAGCAGGCTGAGAACAGACTCTTCCTGCCCATCTAGCAGGGGTGTACATAGCAGCATGGATGGTGAGTCGTGGCTTTCTACGTGCCCAGCTAGTGTCTCCCATGTCTACCCTACTATTTTTAGCAGTTTAATGTCCTGCTACCTCCCCCTGCTGCAGCCTTTCGCTGTCACTTGTAGCTACATGTATGCCACGTCCCACTGCAAGAGTAGACAAGGTTTCACGGTGCTAAAGGAATTGTATCACATGTGGAATTTACAAAAGTGCTCAGTGTTGGTCAACTTCACTTCCCGTAGAGTCAGGGAGAACATGACATTATTTGGAACAGAGGCAGGCCAATACTGAATGCTTTCGAAAATCCCATTCTATGGGCCTGTTTGCACAATTACTGGTTTTCTGGCTTTTTTTTGGTTGGTTTGTGACCCAGGACGGCTTCATGAGATACACATCACATTTTCATTGGAGCTTCTTGGAGGCAGTGCTCATACATGTTTATGGTCCATCTGTTAGGTCCTTGCAAATAATCTGATTTGGGGCATGCCTCCTAAACTGCAGGCATCACGAGCTAGTCATGATTTTAGTCCTTCTTCTAATGTAAAAGGTTCTTAAGACGATTGGTAGAATGTTTTGAGGCTGCCGGTTGTAACTCAGGTTGTGTTCAAGTTCCAGTTTTCTCTGCCAAGTAATATGTATTGCTCTTGGTTTTCCATTAGATTTTGTTATTGGTTTTTTTTTGGGGGGGGGGGGGGCGTGTTGAGAAACACTTTATGGGGTTGAACCAATGTTGTAAGATGGATCTTCTCTTTCCTTCATCTAGATTCTGAAATTGTGTGAAAGGCTATAATATTGCATTATTTTGTTTCCATATTGTAAATGGGTCCAAGAGACAGAAATCCCAAAGTCAAATACCATCCTAGATAGGTTTATTTGGGGTTTTGTAGAATTTGAATACATAACCTTAGTTTCAAAGGAGCTCTGTAACTTATTTTGGTTTAGAAAGTAGGAAGCCCTGAGATCCTGTGTCCCCTTGACTGTATGCATAAACTCACATGTTGCATGTGCAACTATTCCACAAATTTTTGCCTGTCACAAGGGGAGTAGCTGTCTCTCTCGGGGTGTGTCTTCACTGCACAGTTAAACCAGATTTGTACTGGGCTTTAGACCAACACCTCTGCTGTCCACACCATAAAACCTCTGACCTGGGTCTGGAGGTGCTTGAAGCCCAGTTAAATCTACTGGGGTTGGAAGTTACAGGCTAGCACCTGAACAACTTTAACATGGCTTGGAGCCAGCCCACTTTTTGCATACATCCTTTCTGCAATAACTCTAGTGCAGATAGTCCTCCAGTGCCTTCCCACAATTCATCCGAAGGACAGCTAAGCTCTTTTGCAATTAACTCAGCTGATTGGGAAGAATCCTAGACTGTACCAGTACAAGGAATCATGGTTCATGGTCCTAGGTACCTACAACTAAATGCAGAAATAGTAAAGAAACACTAACCAGAGTAGGGTTTTTCTGTGCGGATGCTCACCCAGGGACTAGACCAGGCGTGGCCAAACTGCAGCTCGCAAGCTGCCTGTGGCTTTGTCTTGAAAGACAAAGTGCGGCTCAGAGAAGAGCACAGCAGCAAGAAACGCGGCATGGTTGGAGACGGTGGGGAGAAGTGCGGCATTTTTACTGTAGGCCTAGCTTTCATGGCAACCTTAAGTAATTATTAGAATCTGACATTAGCAGGATCAATATTTGCCCTCTTTTTTACAATAAAATTAAAGTGTGCAATGAATTTTAAACTGTGTAATTTTGGAGTTGGCAAAAGTATATGTCTATATGCCTCGGTGCGGCTCATGAAGGTTTAATAATCAACTTGTGTGGCTCTTGAGTTTCCTAAGTTTGGCCACCCCTGGACTAAGATGGTGTCAAGCACTGCAGTGAGGACAGACTTGGAGTCTAGGCATGGCAGTGATATTACGTCGTATGATAGACACAAACAGGATGGGTTAGACGCAACGTTTCAGCTTTGACACTGAATGACCTTTCTTTGGTTCATTTTACATTACACTTTTCAGCGTTAGTTAACGTAATTGTGTCCTGTGAAAAATATAATTATGCCAAATTTTAACAGCTGTGAGAGGAGAAAAGGCTGGAGCTGAATGTGTCATTTGCTGTAATCAAAGGGTACATGAGTAAGTCCTCAAAGGGGGGGGAACATAATACAAGCCTTTGAGGTTTGTCTTTATTTGATCTGCAGTAAGTATGAAAAAACTAGTGACTCACTTGAAGCCTATCCTGTAGCAGGGTAGTAGGCCAGGCTGCTCACTGGGACGTATCTCATCAGAAGGATGCATAGTTACTGGCTCAAGTTGTCCCTTCCTTCTCAGATCTGCCAGTACAATTGAAGTGCTTAAGAAGAGCTAATCTGGGTTTGTCTACGTGGGAAATTTTTCCATTTATACCAGTATAATTAAACTGCCCCAGTTATGCATTTGTAATGCCACTGTGAAGACGCTTTGACTTGGGTATGGGTGGGATTTTTCCATCTTAGTTAAAACCACTTTCAAAGAAACATGATCTAAGCTAGCAGAGTTTCCTTTTATACCGGAATAAGAGCAGCTACAGGGATGTTATATTAATATAACTAGAATGGTTTAAACTCAGACCCTGCCTTATGCTCTTATGACTTGCCATGTAGACAAACTCTCGGACTTCTGTGTAAATTTCGATTAGAGAGGAATGCTGTGAATAATGGCGGAGGAATTTGGCCCTAGCTATGTAATATAGGCTAGAAGTCCTGTTGCACTTTCAAAAAGCATTCATGGGAGACACCCTTCCATGCAAATCTGTTAGGTGCTTGATTTGGTACCACGCAACATTTTGATTGGGGTCTCAAACTCAATTCACCACAAAGGCCACAGGAGGGCTAGTAGGTAGCCCAAAGGCCACACCACTGAAACCTTTTCATACAACAATATTCCAAATATTGATAGCGATAGTGTCATTGCAGGCCACAAGAAATAAGTTTAGGGGCCTCATGTGGCCAAAAGTTTGAGACCCCTGATTTAGATTAAAAAAACGACAATGATGTAAAATTAACATGCACATTTTAAAGGCATTAAAAATTGACTAACATACAGCTCTCAAAATATAATTGTAAAAAGGAGGTCACCATCAAGCGGGTGCGTTTCCAGTGCAGCCTGCAGGGATTGGTTCTTGGTGCTATGCTAATTAGCATTTTCATCAATGACCTAGTAAAAACCATAAATGTAGCAGATAACACAAAAATTGGGGGAATGGTAAATACTGAAGAGGATGGATATTGATTTAGAGGATTCTGGGTTGCCTGGTGAATTGGGCACAACCATAGAATCCAAGACCAAAGAAAACAGTCTGTTCATCTTGTCTGACATCCAGTATATCACCAGCCAGAAAACATACTTAAAATAATTCCTAAAGCATAACTTCCAGAAAACATCCAGTCTTGGGTTACAAGTTACCCATAATGGAGAATCCACTCCTAGAGAATTGTTTCAGTAGTGAAGTACTTTTGCTGTCAAAAGTTTGCAGTTTTCTCATCACATAGGGATCAGAAATATTTGACAGTTATGTCTTTTCAGTATTATTATTGATAATTCTACCATTTCTATTATTGGACCAATAACATTGTCAGCATTCTCTTCGTTATTAACATATTTTAGAAACTCCTTATTGTCCTTAACTCTGTTGGCCATAGAGTTCTTCTTTTCCCTTTTCTTCCCTTATCAATTTTCTGTATATAAACAATATACATTTTAATATGGATAAATGTTTACATCTAGGAACAGCAGTGTAGGCCCTCCTAATGGGATGGGGTAGTCTATCCTGGGAAGAAGTAACTCTGGAAAAGATATGAGTGGCTACAATAGATAATCAGTTAAACCTGAGCTCCAAGTGCTATGCTGCGACCTAAAGAGCTAAAGGAATCATGGGATAAGCAAACAGGGAAACTTAAGGAGGAGTAGACTGGTTATTTTACCTCTCTATTTGGCCCTGGTGTGACTGCTACTGGGATATTGTGTCTAGTTCTGGTAGTCACAATTGAAGAAGGATGGTGGTATATTGGAGAGATTTCAGAGAAGTGCCACAAGAACGATTAAAGGATTAGAAACCATGCCTCATGACAGACCCAAAAAGTGCAATCTATTTAATTTAAAAGAAAGTAGGTTAAAGGGTTACTTGATCACAGCCTATAGTCTTCTGTCCTGGGGAAAATATTTAATAATGGACTCTTAGCGCTATTACTGAAGGTATAATATGACCTAGCAGCTGAAAGTTAAAGCCAGACAAGATCGGACCAGAAAAAAGGTGACTTTTTTTTTTAAGGGTGAGAGTGACTACCCTTTGGAACAATTTACCAAAGGTGGTTGTGGATTCTCCATCACTGAAAATTTGGAAATGTTTCTCTGAAAATTCTGCTCTTGGAATTATTTTGGGTAAATTCTCTGGCCTGTGCTGCACATGGGGCCACACTATAAGATCAGAACCAGGGGTGGGTTACCACACTGGCCCATGGAGCCCATGCCCAGGAGCCCCCATGATGTGGGGACCCTCTGCCCTCCCTCCTGGTGTTGAGCAAGGAGCAGGAGCTGCCCTGGGCCAGAAGCCAGGATCCGTTCTCCCAACCCGCCCCTGGCCTGGCTTGTCTGCTCACGGGGCTGACTGACTGCTATCCGGCCTCCAACGAGGCCCAAAGGCTACCCCAGAAGTAGTGTTGAATGCATCAGTCGGCCGTACTGCCTCCGAGGGCCAACCAGCTGGGCTGGGGCCAGCCTCTGGCCTCAGGGCACCTGCAGCGTCAGCCCGTCTGCAGGGGGCAGGGCCCTAGGCTGGAGAGGGGGGGTGGCTCCATGTGGATGGGGTGCAGCTCCAGACATGGGGGAGCGCTGGTGGGGGAGGCCCAGGGACCCGAGACCCCTAATCCACCTGTGCTCTCTTCTGGCCATGGGACCTATGAATTAAGACAGGGACCTAAGAGATACTTTCACTGGATGGGTTTTGAGCCAAATTTTGATCCCACTGATCGGCTTCCATTGATGTCAGTGGGAGTAAATTTGACACATGGGGACTCTTGACGGTAATGCTCAGCTGTAGCGAGCAAGTCTACGGCTTGTAGGCATCTATACTGATGAGTCCTCAGAGTTTTGATTCAGCTGGCATGCAATGGTAAAGCACATCAGCGCTTCTCTGGTGGTGAAATTTAAGCTTTGGTTTAAAAAGGAAATCATCTAGACCTTATTCCAGGGTAGGAGGATCTTTCTGAAAGTAGCCAGGTGCAGGAGTGTCTTAATGACTATTCTGGCAAGCTGCCTGAGAAAATAGCTTTGAGAAAGGTGTGAGCTACCCCCCTTCAGCCCAACGAGGTTTTGATTCCAAAACTTAATGATGATGATCATTTATCTGCTTATAATTTTTAGCAGAACCATCCAACTTCCCTGGAGATGTAGATGGAGCACGAGGTTGTGGTGAAGGTCGAGTAGCACCAGTCTGCCTTTCCAGACCCAGAACTGTGTCTGTTCTAATACTAAAACCCTGGGTGGAAATTTTTGTCTAACACAGAAAAAAATAGAGTTGTTTTATATTCTAGTGGAGACGTTGCTTTGCCTCTGGTGCCCTGGAAACTATTTCCAGGTGATTCAGTCCTGTAATTCCTGTCTCCAAATGCATTATTGCAACATGGACTTGTAAATGCTTGCTTGTCTGATGCTTTATTTGTCTCAGAGTTAAGGTTCTCCAGGGGCAGATCTGTTGTCATAGTTCTCATTCCAGGATCTAAGTTTTGCATGCACACTGGCACATGTCTGCAGAGAATTACGCATGTGGCAAGTATGTTCACAGGTACCTGGGGTATATATGTGAATTTTGAGGCAGAACTTTCTGCATGTATTTCAATTATGCCTGTCTCTGGGGGAGAAGTCTTCCTTTGCTTATGAGCTCCAGCCAGCCAGCTAACTGGCACTGTTTTGATTAGCAGATGCTTGAATCTGCCACATCTGTTGGTGTGTATTTGAAGTTAATCCTTTGGATAACAGCATGTCAGTTGTTTTTTTTTTTAAGTTTTCTGAGATCCCAGATGATCAGCTTGTCACAGATGAACCTGATAAGAGTGACCTTTCTGTGGAGTTACGCTCTCCTGCTGTACTGTTGTCACTGTAACACTGGAGTACCTTGATCCCTGCTATTCCTTTCCCCCCCCCTCCACATGAACAATCAGGCTCACGAAAAACTTATTTTTTTCTGCTTCTGAAATAATGTTTCCATGTCGTATATCCAAGTCAGTCTTGCATACATGTTTGGTTACAGGTTTAGATGAAGTCTAGTGTAGAACACTTCCTAATCTATGCTGTCATCTCAAATTTTGTAGGTGGATAAGGTTAAAAGTTGACTGTGGGAACTGTGAATAAAGCAAATAGTACCTCATAAATTGTTGGGTTTTTAACTCTGCATTGGTTATTGTATTGTTATGATTGGTTTAAGATCATGTCCCTTACCTTCTTGAGCAGCTCAAGATATCCCATACATTGTTATATTTTGTGTCAAAGCTTTATTTTTCAATGGCACCAGTGTACATTTCATTGGCCCCTTAGGAAATGTGTCACTCATTATTCCAGCAGCAGTTCTTGTGATCTGCTGTTTTTTCCAGTTTCTGTGATTCTGTGATTAATAACACCAAACTCTCTCTCTCCCCAAAAGGGCTCATACTACTTCTCAAGTTATGGAGGCACATTGCCGGCAAAATGCAGCCATCTCTGGGGTGGAGGGCAACAAGTAGCCAGCACAGAGAATGCTGTCTACTTATAGAGGCTGTTGCGTCTACGTGCTTTGTATACATTAATAAATTGACCATCACAATATCCCTGCAAAGTAGGGAAGGAATGTTCCCACTTGCACATAGAGAAACCGAGACACAGAGATTAGGGTATGTAACCTCCACAAAGTCACACAGTGAATTGGTTGCCTCCAGAACTGAACCCAGCGCTCCAGAGTCAGTTTCTTAACCCTCGTCTTATATTTCCTCACATTGCATGATGAGTGGAAAGATTTTTAGTTAAGGACACCTGGACAAAACATCTCAGGATGTTTAATGCTCAGACAGACCCTAAGATTAAACCAGAGTAAGTAAAATGTTAGTTACTGTTATCCAAGTTTAATGCTAACAAGATTCAGCCGACGAGTCCAGAAAACATAGCTGTCCCAGACCTAGTCCTCTCCACCAGGTTTCAAGAGTTGTTGTCCATGAGCTACGTTCAGTGATCACAGAATCACAGAAACTGGAAGGAATGTTATTTCAGAGGTTAATTATCCTGACAGTTAGGATTTTTTTTTTCCGAAACTCCAACCTCAACCTCCCTTGCTTCTAGTCCTATCATTGGCAGTTAAGAAGAACAGTTTTTCTCCCTCCTCCTCGTAACAACCATTTAGGTACTTGAAAACTGTTATCATGACCCCCCTGTCTCCTCTTTTCCAAACTAAACACACCCAGCTCTTTCAATCTTCCCTCACGAGTCAAGAGTTCCAGACCTTTAATTATTCTTGTTGCTCTCCTGCGGACTTTCTCCAGTTTGTCCTCCTCTTTCCTGAAATGAGGCACCCAGACCTGGACACGATGCTCCAGTTGAGACCTCATCATGTAGAGTAGAGTGGAAGAATTATTTCTTGTGTCTTACTTACAGTACTGCTGTTAATACATCGCAGAATGGTATTTGTTTTTTCTTTTTTTTGCATCAGGATTACACTGTTAACTCGTATTTAGCTTGTGGTCCACTATGACACCCAGATCCCTTTCTGCAATACTACTTCCCAGGCAGTCATTGCCCGTTTTATGTGTGTGCAATAGATTGTTCTTTCCTAAGTAGAGTACTTTGCACTTGTCTTTATTGAATTTCATTTTATTTACCTCAGGCCATTTCTCCAGTTTGTGCAAATCATTGTCAATTGTGATCCTAGCCTCCAAAGCACTTGCAACCCCTCCCAGCTTGGTACCATCAGCAAACTTTATAAGTGTACGCTCTATGCCAGCATCTAAGTCATTGATAAAAATATTGAACAGAACCGTTCCTTGCAGTACCCCACTTGTTATGCCCTTCCAGCATGACTGTGAACCATTGAAAACTACTCTCTGGGAGTTGGCGTCCAACCGCTTTTGCACTCATCTTATTGTACCTCCATCCAGGCTGTGCTTTCCTAGTTTATTAACGAGAAGGAGATGCAAGATCTGATCAAAAGCCTTACAAAGCCTAGACCACATCTGCCATTTTCCCTCTATCCACAAGGCTTGTTACTCCGTCACAGAAAGCTATCAGGCTAGTTTGATATGATTTCTTCTTGACAAATCCATGCTATCACTTAACACCTCATTTTCTTTTAGATGTTTGCTAATGGTTTCCTTATTTGCTCCAATTTTTTTTCTTTTCAGTACAGAGGTTAAACTGACTGGTCAATAATCTCCTGGGTTGTCCTTATTTCCCTTTTTATAGATGGGCACTCTGCAGTTTTCTGTCATTTTTCAAAGATAATAGCCAATGGCTCAGATATCTTCTGGGTCACCTCCTTTAGTATTCTAGGTGCATATCATCAGGCCCTGGTGACTTGAAAACATCTAACTTGTCTAAGTAATTTTTAACTTATTCTTTCCCTATTTTAGCTTCTGTTCTTATCCCATTTTTACTGCCCTCCCCTACTTCAGGCATCCAATTGCCAACCAACCTTCTAGGTGAAGGCCAAAACAGAGAATTCATTTAGTTTCTCTGCCATTTCCACATTTTCTGTTTTTGTTTCTCCTTCTTCTTTGAATAATAGTCCTACATTCTTCTTGGTCTTCCTCTTATTCCGAATATATTCGGAAAATGTTTGTTTGGTCACATTTGGCCAGCTGGGGGGGGGTTGGAGGTGGGATCGTGAGTGAATGTAGATCCTTGGTGTTGCTCATTGTTTTCTCTGTTCACATGCAACAGCTGGCATGTTTCACCAAAAGCCCTCTCTAACTCAAGTGTGGTGACTTGTAAGCAAAATCATGGTTTTAAAAGCCTTTCAAGTATTTCCCCCCCCCCCTTAATCCTCCAGGGCCTCGTTTCCAACATGGTCTCTGCTGCAAGTGTGTCCACATCTCCTGCTTATGTGCTGTTACCTGTGAAAGTATGTCCCACTTTCTGGGGTCTGGAAGCACAGAGGTTCATGCGCCAGATCTGACGAGGGGGCATGCTCACCAAAACGGGATCTTCCTGCCAAAAAGCCTTAAATTCAGCTAAATCAGCACTAAGGACTAGAGTGGTGAGTCCCAAACCAGCTGAAGGATCCTGAGGCAGTGGGGGATGAGGGATTATTTTCATTTAAAAGCCATTAAGCACTGTTGCCACTCATCTCTGGAGAAGGATTGGACATCAGTCCTGGTGTCATTTCCTCCCCAGGCTTTCCGGCGGCTGCTACTCTCCTTAGGAGGCCCGTTCGGCCAGTAACTCCCTCTCTCCTTTGTCGGTTAATGTGCCTCCACCGATCAGACCTATGGGAACCTCAGCAGGGCGGGGAGGTCTCTCATTGATCACCTTTTTTCTCCAAACCTCCACCTTCAACTCCACCTGGAGACCGATGGGCAGCCAGAGCGGGTCGCAAAGCATCGGTATCATGAGTGCTCACTGAGAGATGCCCCTTAAGGCAACTGAATTCTGTCCGGAGGGGGTTTTAGGCTTTGCATTGGGGTAGCACTTAAACTCTGGGAGGCACCTCCTTTATCTTGAATACGTCTATGGCTTCCATCACTGCAGCGACCAAGAACATCACAATCTTGCGGCACTCTGGGGGGGAAAGGAAGGCGCTAGAATCCCTCTGTTGTGGATGGAGAACTAAAGCACTGCAAGATCGGGACTCGCGGTAGAGCAAAAATTGAGGCCAGATCTCCCTCATGCCATCTGGCTCACTAACCACTGGACCCATCCTCCCTCTCGCTGTCATCTCTCACAGTGTGCCCGTTTACTGTTGAGAGGGGATCCCACCGACACCCACTCACTTGACAGAAGGTTGAGCAGTCCTGCCATCAACTTTATTTCAGCCATAGTGGAGGGAATACAGAACAGTTGGAATAAGCCAGTCTGCCGGCTATGCAGTTCTTCCACCAGACCTTGCTATCCCTGTATAAATATACATGATACATTTATAGCCTGAGCATATCAGAATCGTTACAAGATGTTCCAGTCCAGAACAATTAACCATTAAAGTATGAAGCAGATGCAACTGTGGACAGTTTCAGGGGCTGTATGTGTATTTTTGTCACTGATTGCCTTTTGCTTGCCTGTCTGGAGCCTACTGAGAGATGACTGCAGTGCAGAGATGCTTTGTCTCTTTCTGTATACTAAAGCTGTGTAGACTAATAGACCTAAGAAAAAAAGACATATGAAAGCTCTGAATTGATGGGACCTCTCTGTAGCTCTTCTAATAACTGTAAATTATTCCAGTCTGCTAGAAGTTTCATTGTACTAGAGAGAGAGGAAGTTCCTTCTTTGACTCAGACTATGTATTGCAGAAAAATTGAACTAGATGACATGTATATTCCGGCTTGGAAGTAGTTCTGATTTTCACAGCCTAGAGTTGTCATTTTCTCTTCCACAAAACAGGCTTCTGGGCTATGTCAGTAGACCTACATATTACCGCTGTGTGGTGTTCCAGTAGGGAGAAAACATCTGTGTGTCGAAAGAGAACTTGAAAGGGAGGGGATCTTACCCCCCCCCCCCAAAAAAAACCCCTCCTATTCCACAGCTAGAAGATGGGACTCCAATTCCCTGTCATTTCTACATGAAATCAATAACGTTTCGGTTCAGCAAGTATTGATGTCTTTTCTTTGAAATCTGTAGGAGAAATAGCTCTGTCCAGAAAATGAGATTTTGAAACTATTGTTGAAATATCTATGTTGTTGCCTGCAGTCTGACACATAATTTTATTTTAGGCTCAGACTGTACCAGGTTTGCAGACTACTCCGTCTGAGTTTCACCTAGATGCGTGTATGAGACACTGAAACCCACAACATCGTAGGTGTGTAGGTACAACATTGCTGGCACTAGGACTTGAAGATTTTTCTTAGTTTTTTTCAGACTGGGAGTCATGATCATCCCCCTCTTGCAGAGCACAGGCTGAAGACTATCACCCGATGATTCATGCATCCATCCCAGAACTTGTGGTTGAGGTAGAGTTTATGTTTGGGGTGGGAAATGGAGATGCTTGAGAAGGTACCTGGGTATGTTTCCTTCAATGTGAAGTGATTTCCAAGAAGTAGATTAGCTAGCACATTGCTGTCATTAGAAATCCTTTGCTATGACTGTCACAAACCCGACAGTGACAGTTATTCAGAACTTCATGGCAACGTGAGGGAAAAATTTTAATTCCTTGTTCCAAAAACACACTAAAGCTGTCGCTAAAGGGGAGTCCCTGCTAGCAGTGCAGGGGCTATGAGACATAGGAGAGCAGTTCTGATTCCATCCAGTGGTGGGCCCCACATGTACGGGGGGGTCTTAGTGATTCCAAGGTCTTGGGTAAAAGTTAACGTCCCAGCGGTGGGGCTCCCTCCCAACAAGGGGCCCTGGGCCCTGCACCACTCCCCTGCTAGGACCGCCTCTGCTCATATGTAATGGCTGGTGACAAAATTTTCAGTGGCGGAGAAAAGAAGATTCTGGGTTATCAACACTTTGATATAAGGAAAGGCTCTAAGAGAGCTTTGCGTTTTATGCTGGACATCTGTAGACTCAGGATCATCTTCGAGAGATTTGGAAAGGATCATCAACATGGCTGCGATGAACTGTGAGGATTGTCTGAGGACAGTGCTGCATCACCAGCCAGAGAAATACTGCACATACTGTATTGTATCCGGCTATATTTAGGTTTCTCTGCAAACATTAAACATGATTCCTAATCTCCAAATGGCTGGGCTGTGAAATCTGGCCCTGAAGCAAGTTTTTTTCAGAGTGTCAGAACACTTCCAGGAGGCCCCCAGAATAAAGAGCCAGCCCAAGTCTAAATTACCCCTTTCCATGTCAGAACAGAACAGTATTAGAAGCTGCAGAGAAGATGCATTGACTAAATTCTCCCAGCCTTAATTCCACCTGTATGGAGTTTGACACTTCAAGTCCGTCTTCTCCGTTCCAGTGTGTCTTGAAGCAGCTCCTCTGGGGCATCCATCCATCCATCCAACTTTGTCTCTTCCATCCCTTCTCTCACCTTCCACTTCTACGCTTAACACCCGTTTCCTATATGGTATGGGTGTGGTTTTTTGGGGTTTTTTAAAAATCTTTCAAATGACCGAGCCATCTAAGCCTGTATTCCCTCTGCTTGTCTATACTTGGTGCCCCCTTCACACTTTCCCAATGTGTTTGTTCTGAACATAGTCCATTCTGGTAACTCAATCTTAACATTTTCAGTTCGACTCTCAGGATCGGTTACAGTCTCTTCCTTAGTGCCCAGCATTCAGAGCCACACAAAAATGCAGGTCTAATGACAGCGTATTAGATCTTGCTTGTCCATTTCATATTCTTTCTACTGATATAGATCACTCCGGTCGCTTCTCTCCAGGTCTTCCTATTTGGTTTGTGCATTAGTAGAATTATTTGCCTAGTATTTCAGGGTCAGTCTCACAGGACCAAGATAATCAGCTGTTATTTCTGGACCCCAAACAAGGTTTGCAACAAATAAGAAATCAACCCTCATTTGAGCTTTTCTTGAAAAAAATTATAGTGGCACATAGTTGGCATGACTTGCAAAACTTATTCTTGGCTTTGGTGTTATTGTGACATGGTCATCCTTAACTAATGGCAGTAAAACTTTAGTCCACAACCTACTCCATACAGTGCACGTACCTGAGTGTGAGTTCACACTGTGGGGCGAGGGGAGGTATATGAGATCCCACATCCATGTGGCTATATGGATCGCATTTTAATATGATATAGATTCTTTCCTACAGATCCTATTATACATCACTTTACAATTCTTGGAAATCCTATAGTTGAAGAATTGAACTAGATAATACAAGAAAAGGGGGAAATTTAGGAAAGTACATAGGCCAGGAAGGAAGAATGTTTCTAGGCAGAATCTGAAATGAAATGGACATTTGGACAGTAAAGTTTGCAGCAAGATTGCCTGGATGACACGTGCTGCAAAGGAGAAGGCCTTTGAGCCAAAAAATGCATAATATAATGGTAGTTTAAAATGTCTCTTCCATTTGCACTTCATGTCCCCTAACCCTTTTCCCTCCACAAGTGAACATAGGTTATGGCCTATAATATCCTCTTAGTTCCAAAGGGGTAGCTGTGTTAGTCTAGTTCAGCAAAACAAACAGAGTCATGTGGCACTTTTGGAGACTAACATAGTTATTTATTTGTCACGTGGGTATTCATGGGAGAAAATCCCACTTCATTGGTGCCACCAGACTCCTTGTTTATCCTTTTTCAGTGTTTTCTCCCACCCAGTTTCAAATAATTCAAATGTGGAGGCTTGCACTGTTTCCCTTGGGAGAGCCCTTAAGATTAGAATGGATGATGCTGTTAGGAGTCTGAACTGATATTCACATTAGTATTTCTTTGCTTAATTAGATCCCGTCGTTTCTCATTCCAGTTCCTTGCGCATGCTCTCTCCCTTGCTTTCACACACATCCATACCCTCTACAAGGAGTTCTACATTTTCAGTACAAAGCTGTAATAAAAGCACTGACAGCCTGGATCTGTAATATGTCTGACCTGACAATTAAGCAAACGTACTCCTGTGTCGGCCTGCCAGATGGATCATTGACTCATGATGTAACGTGCGCTGCTTCTGAATGTCTTGGAATGCTGCGTCCTATTTAATGCTCGCTGAGTCTGCGAGACAGAGAGAAGAGCAGTGTTATTGAACCAAGCCCACTCGTTTAGTGAGTGTTTAATGACAGCGATGTGTGACAGATAAAATAAAATCTTAGGGCCCTTGTCCCTGTTATTTTAATTTCAGACAGTAGGGGAAGGAGAGACGTAATACCTAAATCCACAGATTCAAAAGGCCTCTGTTCAGAAAGCAATAGTCCAAATCCTGCAGGAGTTTAACTGGACTTTTTTTCAGGCAAAATTACCTGTAACAGCGGGCAGCCCCTGTGAAAGCCCGGGGGCCTGGGGCCAGTAAATCTTCAGTTTACAGACCCAGGTGGGAAGGGGCAGATGATTGTGGATAGACAGACAGGTGAAAGGAAGCATGTGCACAGTGGTGTTGTGGATATTGCAGTTTGGGTTGGGCAGCGGAGCTCAACCCCACCTTGTAGGCCAGGTCAGGTGAGTAGCCTGAGTCCTGCTGGGGTCAAATCGTCCACACTGCTCTTGAGTGCCCTACTGCGAGTCAGGCTAGGCGGTGTGTAGACAGCCCTTAGGAGGTCAAGGCTTCAGTGGGAGACAGACCCTTGCAGGACAGGGAATGAAGGGGAGGCTGTGGCCTTCTCTCCGAAATGAGAGAGGCAAGGGGAAAAGCCTCCAAGTGCTGTACCCGAAGGTGGGCTTATGTTACATATGGGCCTGAAAAGTTTTACTGCAACATCATTTATAGAGAAACTGCAGAATTGGAATTCATATGCAGATTTGACACCCGTTGCCTTAGGGTTAAATAGGGATTATAGATTTTTTTCCCCTGATTACAGCAGGGAATTTTGCTTTCTTTTTACCTCACCTCCCTCTAATATATTATTCTCCACCATTTGAATCTAAACAACTGTTGTAGTTTGCTGTAACAGTCTGATCTGATCCTATGAATTATGCTTCCTTGCATTTATTTTCCTCCCATTCCTCTGTAAGCACTCCATCTTCAAGTTTCTGACAAAGTTGGATTTTCTCCCAGGAAAGCTCATGCGATAAATAAATGTGTTAGTTTTTT
Organism: Podocnemis expansa; assembly: GCA_007922195.1. NCBI lineage: Eukaryota > Metazoa > Chordata > Testudines > Podocnemididae > Podocnemis > Podocnemis expansa. The sequence goes on along the minus strand of ML682073.1, from coordinate 2,097,279 downwards.
AAAGTGCCACTAGACACCTTGTTTGTTTTGTTGAACCAGACTGACATGACTACCCCTTTGGAACTTGTTTTCATTCATAGTTGCATATTAAATAGGCCTGGCTAGCAATCGATACAATCTTCAGATGAGCATCCATTGCTTTTTGTCTCTTTGACATGAGACTTCCCAAGGTGCTGTTGATGACTTTCAAGCCAGCGTCTCCTTGGATTGCTTCAGGGCCTGCTCCTGCAGATATTCACACACCTAAGGAGAAGTTTGTGCACGTGGCAGTCCCCATGAACCAAGTTAACAGGGCTCCTCACATGCCTACATCTGTAGGATTGGGCCCAAGGCTGCACATTTGGTAGATTGGGAAGAGTATTTTGTAGGTCATTGGCTTCTGTCGTGACGTTTCTCTTAAACATCTTCAGCTCTGGCTGCTGTAAATAACATGAAGAATTTTTGTCCAAGCCAGTATACTCTTCTGGCCAGAGCTCCGCTTGCTGGAGTTGACTCTTTTATTAATGGTTTTGAAACATCAGTCCATTGGTCCATTATCTTATGCAGCTGAACCTGCCAGGATGTATCTGGTCCTTAAGTGGCTTTAATAAAGTAAACTTTCCTCCATCCCTCATTTTTACAGCCCCTACCTTTTGGAGAAGCTGTGGCAGAAGTTTGTCATCTAGGGAAATACCATACCCCCAAAACAAGGCTTATCTCAGTATCTGTCTGTCAGGCGCCACTGTATCTAACTCCAAAATTAAGCACATTTTGGTGCAATAGCTATTCCTTTCTGAGCCCTTCGTTTGGTTGAACTACTAGTACAGGGCCTTCCAGCATTCCCAACTTGACTCCTACACCTGAATTTACTCTTGCTCTATATTATTATTAATTATTATATTATAAGTATTTGATCATCTAATAAGCAATGGAGTAGGATGACGATCCTCATTTGCTGTGTTTCTTATAAATATGCTCAGTCTGATTCAACATCCGGCTTTTTTCCTGTAGTTGTCTTTCTGTGCACCCTTCATCTCAAAGTTTTGAAAATGTTAATGGACTGAGTCATGTCACAGCTTTGTGGTGGGGCTTTTTTATGTTGACACCTAATGATTTCTAAATACAGTGTCCACAGGCTGTCAGTAGGAAGTAGGATGAGAGGCACCTGGTTGAATGTTAGACAGACTTCAACTACACATCAGACTTAACGCCAAAGGAAACCGAGTCTAGCTATTGTAGCAAGGAACTTGGAATCAGATGTTTCTGTTGTTCTATTCCTGATTGTTGCTCAGATGCAGAGAGATCTTGGACAACTTACTTATGCTCTCTAGGGCACAATCTCCCACATGTGAAACAAGGTTGATCGTTTCCTGTGTCCTGGGGAATTTAGGGTGATGGCTGGAAAATGCATCTTAGAGTGAAAGACATAATACAAACACAAAACAGCCTTTGTTTAAGACTAACCTGCATAAAAATCTGGCTCTTGCTGGGGAAATCAGATCAATTATTATATTTTTAAGAATTGACCCTTGAATTTATCAGTGAAATCAGATTCTAGCCCGTTGAGATTAATTATTTAATATTTCTTGTCATTGATTGAGTGATGTCAACTTGACTTCATGTTCTCTGGAGAGTGGGGGAACAACTGCTGCACTTTAGAGGTTTATATTTGATACATATGATATTGGATTTGATAAATATGTTAGCAGGACAGAGGACTTTAGGTTTTGTGTTATCTTATAACAGGTAGATTGCAATAAATTAGCAAAATACATACAGACTTTCGACTGTTAAAGGAAAAGGTAAAGGTCTGGGCTACTTCAAGTAGGAGTCATTAGCATGTCTCTCGTTCCTTCTTTCTCATCCAGAGCCTGTCTGTACAAATCAGTTTCAATCTTTTGTGCTCTGCTTTGTGGTTGTAGCATGGGGCCGAGAGGGAGAAAGCTCATGTATAAAGCCCATTGTGTCTTGGGAGATGGGAGCCCAACAAAGCTAATTGTATAGACACTCCCACTCTATTACCCTTGAAAGAAATTGAGCCTAACATTCTACTCTTAAGCTTGTTAAACCATTCTTTTTGGGTGCAAGGATCTTATTTAGGAAATGAAATAGCTACACTATGTAATCAGAGTGGGAATTGGAGCAAATCATTGTATTTACCCATTTGATTAGGTATAAAACAGCTACTTAAGTCCCCATTTAAAATCTGCTTAGCAATTGCAGAAGTGGCGCTAACTGGGTGCCCTAATTAGAAGAGGAAAAGATTATAATGGTCTAAAATATTTAAAAAAACCATATTGAATGTGGCTATCCTCCTTCTCATCGGTCAGGATCAGAGTCTGTCTGCTCCCGTGTGGAGTCTCATGATGCAGGTGGCAAAAGAGGGTAGGAATATCCTGCACCTGTAGTTGAATTTGAAGCTTTTCACCCCAGCTGGGCTAGATTAGTGTCTGAAGACACTTTCCCTCCGAAGGGGAGGTGTAGCAGCCATTGCCCAGACACATTGCCGCCCCTGATCTATCTGTCTACAACCCCTGTCTCCACACCTGTGGTTACCAAACCCCTAGAGAGCCTCAGTTCACCTTTCTTGCTGTGTAAACATCAATTGTACTCCCATCGGCCTGCCAGCCGTCTGTGCATAGCATACACCCTGGAGTACACCAGCTTCCCCTGTAACACTGATTCACCTCCTCACCACTGATCTGCCCATAAAGGCTTGGAAACTTCCATTTACTGAAGGCTTCATTTCCCAACTTTGTTCCCAAAGCAAGGGAGTGGAACAGCAAGTGGACATCCCAAAGGCCGCAGGCTAGTAATAATCTACCCACTGGTTTCTTGGTCCAAAACAGCCACCCATGCTAGTGTTTGTATGGCTTTCAAGTACACAGCAAGACCAAACAGCTGCCAAAGTAATGTAGTTCTTGTTGGTCAGGCCAATTTATGACAGCAAAGCAAACTCAGTTATGGGAAGTTTTACTATTAGAATTGGTTGGGCTGTCTCTGGACAGCTATGATAGAAATCAAGCAAGTGTTAATTTTGCTAGTTGCCCTTTTTGGCCACTAAATGTCTTTAAAGCAGTGACAGGAAAACAGAAGTGCGGAGGAGAAAGTCGGTCCTTCATTCATTCTTAGCTCTCTGTTGTGAGTCACTAGACTAATAAGCCTGGTTTCTTTGCTTTGGCTGGTGTTCTTCTGAGCTCCCTTAGCTCTCTAAGGGCAACATACAGGAGGGTGGTTGGTTGATCTACTGCATTTCTTACCATTATTGAGTCTGCTGACAATTCCTTTTATATCATTGATTTGAGGAGAGTAAGGACTAGGAAGTACTGTAACTGGAGAATCCCAACGTTCGTCAGATTAGATGAATTTCCATTGCATGCTCTATGACTCGAGGACTGTGTGTTTATACAGCACATAGCACAAGGGTGTCCTGGTGATGACGTGGCTTCTTGAAACTGTGGTCACAACTAATAATAATTAATAAAAGCGGAGAAGGTCTGTGAGAAGAGTCACTGGCTGCTCTCAGTTTGAAGGAGTGTTTTTTTACAGTTCTTTGAATGACGGCAACATATCTGGGTACAAGGAGATCCATCCTAATCACCCCACCCCGGACAGATGCTTCAAAAAGTGAATGTGGACAAATATATGTCATCTGAAAGAGCAGTTCTGCCACTTTAGAAAGCTGTAACCTTTAGGATGTCTGGCCACAAGTGAATCAAGAGGCAGGCTAGTCCATTTCTCTTCTTCCCTGTAGGTGTTTCTTGTCAGCAAGGGGTTCTGGTACTCCATTTGACTGCCGGGAAGTTCCTGAGATGCTACAAGTTGAGAGCATCGTGCCGGTGTTTTAGGGTCAGTTCACAGAGGTGCCCAGATACTGCAGTGATGGATACTCAGGAGTTATCTCCCTTATTTAGGGTGGCAATTAAACCTTCCTTTGCTACGGCCTATGTGAGACGTGCTGGTGGGACTTGGCCATTCTCTGCAGGATAGATGTCTACCTCAGTTTCCCCAAAAAAACACCCAACTCCACCTCTCTGCCATCCTAGGCTAGCAGTCTCCCCTGAGACTAGAATTGCTAAGGCCATACGGAGTGCTTTCCACAGAGGGTTTGGGGACCTTGGTGGAGATGTCACAGGGAAGCGTACAGTAGCACCGACTGCGTTGTACCTGTTCTGCTGAGAGAGACAGCGAGAACGTCTGTCTGTAGGGCACACAGCCAGGTGTCATTCCACAACACTATCTTTTCAAAGGAAAAAAAAAGGGGGGACCCATTTGACTCAGGGCACAATATAGAACTTTGTCACCCAGCGAACAATCACATTATAAATAGTCTGGAAGTATACTGCAAATTGTAATGAAAACCTAATCCCGCTTTTGATGTTACTTTAGTGTTCATAATTGAATGGAGCTGCTGTTCAGAAGAGGGTGTGTCTATAATGACCATGACTGGACCTCGCTGTTTTGAAGAAAAATGTTCAAGGAGGGGAGAGATGGCATTGGTGCATCCTTGACATGAGCGCTGTGGGAAGGTAGTCAGGGCCTGGTATTACTGAGGTGCTAAGAAGCTGTAACCCCTCTGAACTCAATGAGAATATTCAGCACCTTTGACAGTTCATCCTTTTCTCAGAGAAATTGGTGCTGTACCTTGCAGACTGCCCCACGGCTTTGAAATAGGAAATCACTGAACCATGTGCGTTAAGTCCCATTGACTTCAAAGGAACCTTCACCATTCTTCAATTCGAGCACCTGCTTACGTACGCTGGTCAATCAGGGCCTGAACCAGAGGCTCACTAGAGAGGTCTGGGTATTTACACACAAGCAAATGGGCAGATCTGACTTGCTTTTCTAACCTCCTAGACTGGGCTGGGACTGTTACCAGGCTGTCTGTCCTGCTACGGACAGGGTAGGCACTGCTGGTGTCACACTGGGCATCAGGCACTGAGTAGGTGGTAGATGGTGTTTGTCATTCAGGGAGAGGCTTTCGGCCTCCCACATAACATTAGGGTTTCACCTGCAGGACTCCGAGTTGAGTGTAGACCCATGAAGAGCTGTGTTGCAATCAGGTAAGTCAAACGTACCTGTGTGGACCAGTCCTGCTCTTTGCTCCCTGGAGGTTGCCATTTGGTCTTCCTTCACTGTTGCTTGCCTGCCTAAACTGTTAGTCTCAGACTAGCTTTAACCTCCTCCTTAAATCTGGGAGAGATGGAGCCCCACACATGATGCTGTAGACAGACAAACAACCTCTTATGCTACAGCACACGGTCAAGTAGCTCTTTATGAGGTGACTGTAGATTAACGAATGGAGTTAGCTCATGCTTCTGCTCTCGTTCTGGATCTTATGTGTGTCCTTTTGCCCTTTGCTTTCCCTGTGCAGTTGTTGTGTCAACCCCCTGTGGTTTTTTGCCCAAGGGAAGAACAGTTTTCTTAGAGCACATCTGGGGTTCGGGACAATTAGGTTTTATTCCTGGCTCTTTCACTGATCTGATCTGCAGCCGGGGAGGAGTCACATCATCTCTACTGGCTCCTTTGTTAAAATGGCTGTAGTAACCCTTACCTGCCTTGCAGGGTGTTTTGTTAGGATGCATTATGTGAGGGGCCCCAATGACAGCCAAACATGCCAAGTGGTGTTATCAAGGCCCTGATCCTGCAACCATTCAGAGCATCACTTGGCTTTGAAACAAGTTTCAATCCCATGTAAGACTGAGACCTACATGTGCAAACATCCTCCCCTTCATCCTGTGCCCCAGGAACATAGATAGATAGATAGATAGATAGATATGTATATATAAATTCTATCTATCTATAGATAGATAGATATTTGTCATATATTATCCATGGCTTCAGCACAAAACCCACTGCTGTGGCAGCAAATGCCTTGCAGCATGCTGAATACCATGCTTTCCCTTTGCCGATCTTTTATTTTCTTCAACTGATTAGAGAGCAGTGTCTCCATGTTTACTCATTGGGCTTTTTTGTCTCTTCAGTGTTATGATGTCTCAAGCTGACAGGCAGATTTTTCATTTTAAAGCAACCTGTGATCACTTTTTTCACGACAACGGTGCTTGTGTTTTCTGTGCCAGGGGCCTGGCACACTGCAGTTTTGCCCTGATTCCTGAGTTCTTATCCTCTGATGGTCTCCTACCGCTATGGGGCTGTGAGTGCATTTACCTGTTGAAAGTGAAGGGTTAAATCAGGCCATTAAGTCCATGTTCTCATCCCATCATGTTTTCCAGTCAAGAGATTTATTTTTCACTTTACCCCAGTGTCATTTGGGGAGGACTCTCCTCCCACTCTCAAGTGAAAAATATCCTATCGTAATCCTATCTAAAATGGGGAATTGCCTTTCTGCCTTTCAATAAATGTATAGTAAATTACCCAGAGGGACTGTTGGGCCATGGAGGGGCAAAGGGATCCGAGCGCTGTTCCTTCCAACTCCTCCCTCGCTCTTGAGCATCCCCAGTTTGTGAAATGACCATGTCACACTGATGGCTTTAGTCGCCAGCCCACATTAAATATTTCTGGAGGGAGCTTCTGTTTATTTACTTCTTCCCTATGGGAATGTTGAGCATCCAGATCATTGCGGCTGGGGGGGAGCAGCACAGAGAGCGAGGCTGTGTCTGCGTCAGCCCTGACAGGTTTTCCCTTCTGTTTCATTTGTGATGAGGTTTTTATCGTCATTAAGCCGATTGTATCCTTGGCACAAAAGGCTGAGTTACCTCGGTAACCACTCTAGCTAGCATGGTAATCCATTTATAGTATCACTGCTCAGGTCTGATTAAATTAGCATGATGATGACGTAAATGCTTGTCTGGGCGATGCTAAGGAGGCGGCTCCTAATAAGGACTCTCACCCTTCCATTTATTCTCGCTTATTTAGCGAGACCCCTGCAGGAAATGTACAGAAATAAGGCGACAGACAATTGACTCTTGTTTTCAGAACAACGTGCTCTGCTCACAGCAGACAGCGATTTATATGAATGCAGACAGCAGCCTGCACATTTTGTGCCGTTTCTGCCTCCTTGGCGAATTCCCCATGCAGCTCTGCTGAATTAGAACTGCGGTCCTGAGGTTGGGGTGCCATCTGTCTCTGTGATCCAGGGATCCTCCTCTGTCTGATGTGTTTATTTCCAGACACCACCTTAAAAAGGACAAAGAAGGTTAGGGGGCTCTTCCTCTTCCTTATAATTCCTTTTTACTTGGCTGAAATAAGCCATTTTGTTTATATCCGAAGCTTCATCTCTGAATGTATTGCTCAGTGATGGTGTTTAAAACAATGACGTTCAAATCCCTCTCTCCCCATCTCTTCTAACTCTGGAGGAGAAGTACTAGCAATGCTATGATCTTGTTTGGGCGCTTGTGATATGGGCCAGTGGTTAGAGGAGAGAGACTGGGGTCACCAGGGCTGCTGGGTTCTGCTCCAAATTTACTGCCTCTGCTTCAGGAAGCCATTTCAGCACCCAGTGCCTGAGTTTTTCCATTTGTAAGATGAGGGTGAAAATACTTCCCACTTGACAAGGGTGCTCAAGGCTCAACTGTATTAAAGTTGCTGAAGTGTTTTGAGAGCCTTGGATAACTCTGTCACTGGAGGTTTTTAAGAACAGGTTAGCGGTTCTCAGCCGGTGTGTCATGACACATTAGTGTGTTGCGACACACAGCTAAGTGCATCCCTGCGCTGGGAGCCACTTCCACAGGAAGTTGAGCCTAGCAACTTCCCAAACGGGGATGCATCCAGGTGGCAGCCTGGGGCTTTACCGCAGGGTTTGCAGTAGTTTTTTGGTGGCAAGGGGCTTTGCTGCACGGTGAAAGGTGCTTTGGTGGCTTCTGGGGGGGGGTGCGTTTGGGAAGTAGGGAGCCCTGTGTCATGCAGGGTTGGGTATGTCCCCAACTGTATCATGACACAACAAAGATTGAAAACTGCTGATTTAGCCTAACACCTGTCAAGGAGGGCCTAAACTCTAAATATTACTTGGCCCTCCTTAAATGCATGGGACTAGACTAGGTGGTCTGTCAAGATCACTTCCAACCCTACACTTCTGTGATCTCTCTGCAAGCTCTGTTTCTTTCAAACAATTAGTATTCTAATTATCAGTTTGAGATTGTTCCAGTCTCAGGGCAGGAACTTAGGCAAGTTTTTGCGAAGGAAATCTCTATATATTTGGGGCGGTGGAATAATTATAGCAATTAATCGTCAGGTACCTGCCACACCGTATTGTGGCTGGCTGAAGCAGATGTGATGATGGTGAATTTAACTCCAGAAATCTGCAAGTCACAAAAGGAGCATGATGGCTTCAAGATGCAGACAGAAGTGGATCAAAGTGATGGTTCTCCAGGTCAGCTACTGTTACGCAGTTGTAAGGAGTCTTTGTCCTGGGATGGTTGGAAGCTCCAAAGGGGGAAGCCTTGTTGGTTTGTTTCAGCAAAAGTCCTGTGGCACTTTTAAAAACTGACAAATTTATTTATTGCCTGAGCTTTTGTTGGCACCATCCCACTTTCATGAGATGAATGAAATGGAAAATGTAGCATGTAGGCTCTAAATATAACAGATACAACGAAAGGGGGGGTCACAAGGACAATTCAAACAGATCTAGAGGAATAGCGTGCAAGCCTGTCTCTTCAAAGCAGGGGTCTCAAATATGCGGCCACTAAAGCTCTTTTCTGCGGCCTGCAACAATGCTGTGTTACCAGTATTTACAATATTGTTGTATGAAAAGGTTTTAGTGGTTCGGCCCTTGGGCTAGCGTACTAGTCCTTCTGCAGCTCTCATGGTGATTTGAGTTTGAGACCCCTACTTTAAAGGAAGTAAGATCTTTGGATTCAAACTGTGGAATAAGAAGGCAGGAGCTGAGAAGGTGATTTAAGGGAAATTGCCTTTTGTAATGACCCAGCCATTCAAGAGTTTTTCAGACCAAGTCTTAAGGTATCTAATTTACATATAAATTCCAATTCTGCAGTTTCGGGTTTTGATTTGTTTTTGAAGATTTTTTTTTCCCCCTAAAGTACCATAAGCAGCATGTCTTTTACAGAACGTCCAGGTAGACTGAAATGTTCCCCTATTGGTTTTTGGACATTACCATCCTGATGTCCGATTTGTGTCCATTTAGTCTTTTGCACAGAGACAGTCCATTCTGACCAATGTTTACAGCGGAGGGGCATTGTTGGCACATGACTGGATATGTCACGTTGGTAGAGAAGCAGGTGAATGAGCCCTTGATGGAGTGGCTGACCTGGTTAGATCCCATGATGGCATCACTTGTGTTGATATGTGGGCAGAGTTGGCAATGCGGCCTGCCGCAGGGTTGAGTACTTGTCTTAGAGTTCTCATTATATGGTCTGTAGTTGCTGGTGAGTATTTGCTCAAAGTAGGAAGTGAGGAGTGGCCTCCCTCCCATGGCTTGAGAACGTAAGGGATTGTTTTGCAGGATAGGTGTAGGTTCTTGATGATGGGCTGGAGAGGTTTGACTTGGGGGTTTAAGGTGATGACCAGTGGCGTTCCTCTAATAGTTGACTTCTGGTTTGCTGCCTGGCTCTGTCAAACTGTTTTTTTTTTACTTCCCCAGTTGTGTACCGCAGTTCTGAGAATGCCAGAGTTTGAATCCAAATGTCTTATTTACTTTAAAGAGAGAAACTACTATTCTATCCCTCTAGACCTGTTTAAATAAACCTTGTCACCCATCCTTCTGGGTATCTTTATCTTTACAGGCTTTATGCCGTATTTTCCATTTCACTCCTCTGACATAGTGGGATTGTGCCCACAAAAGATCATGCGACAAATCAATTTGTTAGTCTTTGAAAGTACCACAGGACTCCTGGTTTGGTTTGCCCTGGGAAATAGTGATGACTGATGGGGCCAGTTCAATTCAGAGCATCATTCCATTTCATCTCACTCTCATCAGCACTGGCACTGGGGGTTTTGCTGCTATGCTCCCAGCTCTGAGCTATTCAGATGTTTGAGTCACTAACTTCTCCGCTAGCCTAGACTATTGGTGGCTCCAGCCTGCGTGGAAAGTAATATCACTGGTGTTCTCTGGGATTAATCACTTTGTTGGTAGTAGCGGGCACGTAATTGGTGAGGATCCATGTGTGTTTTGATGCAAGGTGTTTTCTCACTTTTCCCGTTACCCTTTTCTGGCTTTCCCTTTCAAAGTTTCCAGGCACTTGGCAGTAAAAAAATTAACTCCAGATACAGCTGAGTCAATGTCTGGTTCATCTCATTGTCTGGTGATTCTTTTAGCCCTGGTCCATTTGCTCAGTAACCTCTTTGCCCTGGTCATCTATCAGACAGTGCCGGGATGCTCCTGGCGCACGTGCTCTGCTTGTATTCTGCTAGAGACGTGAGGCTTGCAAGAGCAGCGCGTGGTTCCCACGTGTGGCAGCTCAGAACCATGCTGTGGTGATGGCTCTTCTAGCCCAACCCGCCTGCAGGCCATGTGCAATTAATGAACAAAGCATTTTGTTCCTTGCTGGTTTTTTGCCCATATTCAAAGACTGGCTAGAAAATTTTGCACTAGGTGATGGGATAAAAGTAGATTTTTATTTCCTGGGTTTTATCTGTGGTTGGGATACACACTTTCTTTCCCCAGTAGTCTCTGAACCATAGATGATTAGGGTCACCTCAGCAGGTCATCTGATCTAACCCCCGGTCAAAGCAGGACCAACCCCCACTAAACCGCCCCAGGCAGGGCTTTGTCAAGTCAGGGTGTAATGACCACTAAGGATGGAGTCTCCACCACCTCCCTAGGTAACCCATTCCAGTGCTTCACCACCCTCTTTGGGAAAATGTTTTTCCTCATAGCCGACTTGGACTTCCCCCACTGCAACATGAGACCATTGAGATAGATGTCCTGGGATGACATTGCGCAAGCTGACTGGGTTAGTACATGCTGTACAGTACGTTAATCTTAATAGCAGAAAGATTAAACACCTCACACTCTTACAGCCTTGGAAAAAGCCTTTACTTCAAAAGCGATGCTTCACATTTCAACTTTAATGGCTGTTGCCATTAATTTATGGCTTCCAGTGTGAAAAGGCTGAAATGATCAACAGCAGAGCTCCCTGACAGCGAGAACAGGAAGAGGCTAAATCCCTCCTTCGAGGTAACGGCCTGGTGACGGGGACGCCGGGAGTCTTCACCCAGCCGTTAGTCTGTGGGATGATTGGCCAAGCGTAGGGTGGATCTTTGGCAGAGATAGCTGCTTTGAATAGATTCAAGAGTCAAGTGGGCGTCAGGTATCTCCGTCTTCAGTGCAGAGAGTAGAAGATTTTGGGATTGGAACTCAGGGTAGGATTGTGCCTCCCCAAACTTGGGTGGTGGTCATCTTTTTCTCCTCACAGCTCCACAATGTCTCTCTTTAATAGGCAAACTAATATTGCCCTCTTTATTAAGGTCTCATGTATGGCCTTTCCCCCCACCCTCTGTGCTGTTACTGTGATAGGGTAACATGGGAATTACTCAGATTTTCTCTGTAGCTCATGTCAGCATTTCCATGGCATGTGTCAACACTGCATCAGTATGAGTCCACATGTAGGGTCTCAAGATCTGCCCACTGTATGAGCCTCGCTAAGTATACTTTTCACAGCTTCATTCCCAGCCAAGCATTAGCCTCCTTTCAAATGGAGAAGGAAAGCAGACACCATACTGACTGCAATTTCTAAAGTAGCATTTAATGTGGCAGCTGTTTATATGACTAGGACAGACGACAACCCTTTTGGACTAGGGAAAGTCCCGATGAAATTCCCCTCCTCTCACCGTGTGTGTGGTTACTTAGGAACCCCTGGAAACTTTCATTTCAGGCAAGCAAAATTTCAACTCATTTGTCTACCAAATGAGAGCAAGGCAAAAGATAAATGAAGATAAAATTCCTCCTTGTTGAAACAGCAAAGTTCTTTCTAATTTGGAGAACGGAGAGGGAAAAGGCTCTCCAGTGTTTGCCTTCCTTTTAATTTTGATGCCAGCAATATGTGTCCCACCTCCTCTTTAAAGCGTTTGGAATATTTGTAATTGATTTCAATGGGAGCAGGATTGATGGAGAGGAAATCTGGCTTTGCATCAAGGGTTTTTTTTTTTTTTTTTTTTTCCAGGGATGAGTTGGGGAAGGTGCTGTTTTTAACATTTTTTGTTCAAAAGGAAAGTTCACTCTTTATTATCTCTCTCTTTTTCTGGTGCTGAGTCATGGAAGTGAGAGAACTTGTAGGCGTCTTAGCAGCAGAGAGAGTAATGCTGTCATTTACAGACAGTTATGCTTTCCAGAAAACTTTTTTCTTTTCTTTTTTTTTTTTTTTTGTGGGTTGCAAAAGTGACTAATCCACTGCTGAATCTGACTAAGGAGATTTTCTGTTTAAGAATTTTTTTTTTTTTTTTTAAAGAAAGGCAATCTGTTTCCACTTATGGGAAATAATGAAGTAGGGATTTTTTTTTAAATGGCCACGAAAGAACAGACAACAGAATGTGTCCCTTTTTCTTCATTCTTCCAGTATGTCTCTTTCCCTGACCCACAGAAGAGTCTGGGAGTCTTATTAGGAACCAAATCAGTAAAAATGAAATGTAAATATCCTGGATTGCCAACCGCAGCTTTTGAAAAATTCACATCAGGGCATGCAAAATAATGTGATTAAAAAAATTCTGATGATTAGAAGCTGAAGAAATGTATTGAATTTGCAGTTCATTTTTTGTTTTCCTTCTGACCTTAGGGGACACTTTAGGATACTTTTTTAAGCTTTATTCCACAATCTTTGACATGGAAATGTTATTTTACAAAAAAGAAAGTCAGTCTTTGGGAGTCATGTGACTTCAGGAGCTGGGGCTTTAGGACAAATCCCAAATTCCAAGAAGACTTTTCACAAAAGGTGGTTACTTTGTGGCCATTTATGGACATTATTCTAAAATCTATAGGCTCATAGACTCTAAGATCAGAAGGGACCAATATGATCAATCTAGTCTGATCTCCTCCACAATGCAGGCCACAGAACTTCACCCACCTCTTCTTGCAAATAAACTTCTAACAGATGACTAAGTTATTAAAGTTCTCAAATAATGATTTAAAGACTAAACCTTAGCTGGTGTAAATCAGTGTAGCTCAGCAGTTCCCAACCTTTTCCTGTATGTAGAACACTCCAACATCATCGAAAGCTTTTGCGGCCCACCATGTAAGCAAGCTGTTTTCAATTTTTTTAACAAAGCCTATGGCTGACAAGTTCCAAAGGGACAGCCGTGTTAATCTAGTAAAGCGAAAAAAGCAAGGAGTCTAGTCTTGTGGCACTTAAAGACTAACAGACTTATTTATCACATGAGCTTTTGTGGGAGAGAATCCCACTTCATCAGATGCTTTGAAGAGTCTGATAAAGTGGGATTTTCTCCCACGAAAGCTCGTGATAAATCAATAAGTTAGTCTTTAAGTGCCACAAGACTCCTTGCTTTCTATGGCTGACAGGAGCCAAACTTGTATATCAAGGGGTATTAAAAACACAGCTATTTCTAATAATTTATTATACTCACTCACAAACATATTGCACTCATCACAGTGCATTTACCTGCAGCAATTATCTTTCCACACACACAACCCCCACCCTGGACCACCTACAGTATCCTGGTGGACCTCCAATGATCTACGGACCACATGTTGGGGGCCACTGGTGTAGCTCTTCTGACTTGAATGGACCTATAACCATGCACAGCAGTTCAAGATCTGGCCCACAGAATTTAATTGAGAATAATTCCTTTCTCTGGGTCTTCCTGTCATCCTGTACAATTGCTAAGCAGGGTCTATCATGCTGTAGGAGGGTGCAAGAAGCCTGCTCTTCCATTCAGTTCTGCAAAACTTTTCAGCAAGGTGTTGAGGTGGATCTCATCCCTGTGCAGAGGTGCCTCATGGATCTCTCAAGCCCTGATTTAATCTTGTGTCCTTGGTGTCATTGTAGCCCAAGGCCTTGCCATTCCTCTACATGGGGACAATGTGTTGTTTTCTGTGGATGGCTCACCCAGGAGCTGTGCAGCGAGGAAGAAGTACCATGGCGGACGGCATCGCCAATATAAGGTTTTTGAGTCATCAGGGTCTCTGCCCCTCATTGGGGCCCCTGGAGGGCAGCACTGAGAAGAGCGGTCCTGTATGCTCTATGGCTGAGTGAATAAAGTCGCCTCAGCCTCCTGGGTGGTAGCAAAAAATGTGTCCCGCAGGCAGGAGGAGATGTAAATAGCCACCCCTCACCCTGACCCCAGGGAGGCATGGGTGTTATGGAAGATTTCACCTGTTCTCTTACGTGGCAAATCCCCAGCCTGGATCCTCAAAGCCACTTGTCTGCCTCTTTCATTGAGCTCTTTTCACCTTGGCCCTTTGATTACCACTATGGGTCTCATTTCCCAGCTCTTGTTAAAATGTCCTTGATTTTCTTCTCCCTCTTGCACATTGCCGGCTGTTGCTGACACCTCTGCCCCACCGCCCTGCAGCCTTGAACAAAAATCACTTTGTGTCATTTAGATGGACTATTGATTTGGATGTCACCTGCCTTTTGAGGCTTTAAAAATTACTTTTGTCTTTCACAGAATACTAGAAGATGATGGTTGGTAGGGACCCCAGGAGGCCATCTAGTCCCAACCCCAACTAAATCCACCTTTCATGTGGTTTATTGCTCACTTTTAGCCAAAGGTGGGCATTGAGAGCAAGCAGCTTTCTTGGTCGGAGCCAGAGGAATTCTTCTCTGCAGCTAAATCCTTTTTTTTTTTTTTTTTTCTGGCAAACCACCCTTTTCAACTGTACTTGTAAATTTATGAGGGGAGAAAAAAAATAACCTGGTTTGAACCTTCATTTTGTACAATTCCTCAGAGACACCCATGACTCATTTAGAGAATTCAAAGAGTCCACAAAGGCTAGAATTACCTTTCTGAAAGCTTATCGAATGGTGTGGCTTTGTATTTTAATGACTGGGTTTCTCTGTGAATTTTTATGGGTTGTAAGTAGGAGAGATACACTGACTACTTACAATGCTAGGATTTTTGACATGTGCTCTATTTTTTTAAATGGAAACTTAAAACAGTTTCATGAAGTGGGAAATAACAATGAAAATCAGTTGGAGTGAGATAAGGGTCCCAACCTAAATTCTTCCCCACCCCTCGCCTCCCCAGTGTTCAGCTCTAGAGTTTTGCTTTGGCTGAGGACCCAGGTACATGAGAGCTGCAACACTTGGCTCTGGACCCAATCTTTTTCAGAGTTTTTGGATGCCCACAAATGGGTTTTTGGATGGAGCCTGTCTCTTGTTGAACATTGTGAGAGCCAAGCTGCTCAGAAGTCCGGAATCACTACCATGTAGTCCCAAGGTTTTTAGCACTTAATGCTTCTTCCCTTGGGCTAGAAAGTCATTGTTTCAATCTGTGAAGTTTAAAATGTCAGCAATAGTTAGCCTCTAAATCCCAACAGCCATCAGTATTTATTTATACAGCTACCACATGAAGGTATAATTCAGATGTCATTGTCAATAAATAAGCAAACGTTTAGGAGAAGCAATGTAAATTGGTGTAAGAGAAATGGAGGGTGAAGAGAATGTCTGTTTTAAATTAGATAGCTTGTTTTGAATTCCGTGTGCAAAAGTGTTTTGTGTAATTGTATATAGCTCCCTATAAATGGTTGACCTAGCGAAATCCATTGTTGGCTACCATTGCTGTTATACATTTGATTGACTTCTCAGAGATGATGTAGTCTGATGCCGGAGCAGCCTATATTTAGCATAGCTTATAAATTCCATTTACTTTGGTTTAGGTTACAGCCATGTGAAAGGAAGAGATCTTTTTTCATGTTCATTTTTCAGCAGAGAATGGTAATTATTACCTAGAGGAGGTGTTATCTGGGAGCTTCATTACAGTTTGCATAGAAACCTCCAGTACATTTCTGTTGGGGGCAAGGAATTAATTTTGAGGTATTAACCTTCAGAAAGTGTAAGGAACAACAGGCCAGGTTCTGATCTGATACACCAGTATAAACCCAAAGGAAATCGAAGTCAATGGATTGACCTCAGATTCACACCAATGTTGCTGAGATCAGGTACCATTGGTATTGTAGAAACTTCTAGCTCTTAGTTAAATTCCAACCTGATCGGCTTAGCCCAATAAGTAGTCATGAAGCGAAAGTCTGGAGATCTGATTTTAATTTAAGAACAGTATAAGTGAAGAAAATTATAAATGGGTGCTGAATAGGGCTCATTAGCTTGTCATCGCTGATGTTTAATTGACTTCTTTTTTAAAAAAATTGCTGAGCTGGCAGAAGTGTAGTGTGTAAAGAAACCTGGTATTACACTAATACATGATATTAAGCTGTCTGGAAAAAAGTTGATTCTTCAGAATAAGCATTCACCTCATTCAGCAATCTTCAGCCATTTGAAAAAAATTGTTCTTGCATTCTAGATAAAAATGGAAAAGAGCTGTTGGGTTTTTATTATTAGAGTCACAAATTGCCAGCGAGTGGCTTTTGTTTCCCTGGGCATGTTTAGGAAAGCTAGATTAATTGATAATCCAGTTTCCAAGTGAGTCAAGGTTAGTGAGGCAAATGAATCTATTATTGCTTTACATAGAGATTTAGATTGATATGGCATCTGGAAAACAAAAGTAGCAGACCAGATGCTACATTTCTTACAGAGTAATGTGTCTTTAAGTAAATACCTTATTAGCAACAAATTGAATGATACAGCCTGTTTCTATGAAATTGTTAGGAAATGACCATAATTTCCATTTAATTTAATAAAGAAACAGTGTTCCTCAGAAGTACCTAGACAGCTTTTTACTTGAGTTTCACTGTTTGATAGATGATGTGCTGTGTTGTAATAAAATTATGCTTCTCTTTCATTTTCCAGTTTTCTTTCAACACAGTTTTTTATTTTAAATGGAACAAGTTAAGATGGGTCAGCTAGCCCTGTGTGTGTGCATGCATGCATGAGAGGGAGAGAGAGAGAACATATACATTTAAGTGGACATGTGGTACAGGGATGGATGGTGCCTTTTGATTCTACTCTGCTACCTGTGCAAAGGGGTGCCTTTTGCTTTTAGATCCATCAATCGATCTAGAAGTAAAAGACCTCCCGTTGCACAGGTGCAGGGTTGAATCAAAAGGCACCGTCTGACAAACTACTGTAATCCAATTTGCTGGCTGGTAATCATTGGGCAGCAAAAAGCTGTTTGTTCAAACTGTGTAAAAAAGAAGAAGAAAAGTTGCCTCAGTTGTCTCCTTGTTGTATTTTTATTTTATATTTTGTCAAGGCTGTGTCATTTTTCTCTTGCCCTAACTGTTCATGCTACTAATTCAGATAATTTTGTAGCCCACCAGCATCTTGGCAGATGTGGGGTTCCTTATCTCAACTGAACTTTAAGAAAGCAGATGTTACATGAGCACCACAGAATAGTCCACTGCTGTTTCTAGTCTCCTGCACTCCTGTTTGCAGAGTGTGCAAGAAATATGGAGAAGAGGAACAAAAGCAGATGGTTGCACAGGAAGTTGAGACAACATCACCATTCAGATGTGTCTGCGCCCTGTAGAAGGATTTTTTTTTTGAGTTGGTTTAATCTGCTTGCGCATCTGAATAACTTTAAAATTAAGTGCAAACAGTCTTGCAAATAAATGTAATCCTAAACCAAAAAAATATGAAATGAAGTAACAAAAACTCAAAAAATGTGGTGTATGAGTGTATATGTATTTCATGAGCTTTGTGTGGCTAAACACACTAATTTTATTAGTATGTAGCATTTAAAGGGGTGAAACCAGTAGGGTTCTATCATAATTGGTCTTAAAAAAAAAAAGCTACAGAATTTAGTGGAAAATTTGCATTCTTTTATTAAAGGTTAGGTGTAATTTTTTTGTTGGGGGGACGAGAAAGGAGGGTAGAATTTAATACAGAATTCTGTTCCAGAAGGGGTGGGTGGTTTGGTGTATATTTCATATATGTATGCTCTCACTTTCTTGGCTTATATACTCATTTTCTGTGTCTTGTATGTACATTATGAAAAGTCATAGGCGTAGCTGCATGCTCTGTACATTCCTTTTCGCCCTCATCGTAAGTCTCTGAACTACAGTATATTGTATCCTAGTTCCATTCAGTTATAAATATCATGTTGTAACAATCAGAGAAAAAGTTCATAAGTCCAAGGATGGCCTAATAATGATACTTTGTGTATAAGCTTTGCTATGCTTAGTAATAGCAGAAGTCATAAAATACTTTTCGTAGCCCGAGTTGTAACTTACGTGGGAGTAGGGAGTTTCACCTGTGGCTGGCAAAGCCAGTATTTGCCTGTGCCAGCCAACATACACCATTCATTTCCTTCAGAAATAGCCAGCCTGCTGAACATCATGATGGTGTAAGCCTTTGTGCATTGCTACATTGGCATCCTTCTACAAAACTCATGCTCCACAGCTTGTTTCTCCATTCCTCTGCATGTACCGAGTTGTTCATGAGATGTTGCTTCATCCTATTTCTGGTTATCTGTTCTTGGGTTCTGTTCAATAGTTCTGCCTTCAGAGTAGACTGTGGGACTTTGGTTTGGAGCTCTTAACATTTTGCTGTTGAGCCCAGGAGCCACATATTCATCAAATGCAGAGAGCCATTGCTGCACAGCTCTGGAGACAAAATGTCTCCGCTTTATCACTGGAGTCCTAAAAGGCGGAAGTTATTGGACTGTTGTGAGATTAGTTCACGATGTGTTTACTTTTTTATGGCCAAGAGATATTTGGTTTTGTGTGCCAATGTCATACATTCCTGTAGATAATATGTGGTAGATGGCTAATCTCAGCTGAACCATGTTGGTGGATTGCTGGGCAAGTGAATTTTAATCACAGAAAGTTTTTTCAATGAATTAAACTAAAGCTAAGGCCCTTTGTTGTCTACCAGAGTTAAAGGCATTTAGTCAACTGTTTGTGTGTTGCTTTTACATAAAACATTATATAGATTCTTGGTCCCTGTGTTGTTCAGTGGCTAAAATATTATTCTGGCCTCTCTAGTGAAATCTGAAACCTTTCAGCAGCAAAGTTTAAGATATGGTTATTAGGTCAAGTTACTTGTCCAAACTAATATTCCCTCCTTTTGGGGGCCACTTCATCTTTCGCATAATCTTTCTCATTCATATTGGGTAATAGTTCATCAACCCAAAAGCTGAAGGCAGTGATAATCTTGTGGCAATGTTTTCTCAGAACCAGCAATTCCATCCCAGAGGAGAAACAAATGAAAAGCAAAATGTGAGCCAAAGCAGGCAAGCTCCGTTCATCCCTGTCCGAATGCCGGTGGCCATAATGGAGGCACACTGGGAATGGATCGGTCAGCTGATGACGTTACTGCAGTGATCTGATGGGCTTTTAAGCGTCTTAGGTGTACCAGAGCCTCCAGAATGAATGTGATGCTAAAACAGAAGACTGAGAGTTGGCCACATCAGTTGGTCCACGTGCTGATCATAGAATTAAGATTTTTTTGGTTGCCCTCCCAAATAAAGTGCTGGAGGCCTGCTTGTTGTCATCCTCCTTTCTCCACCACTTTCTTCCTCATTTTCTAAGCTAGCATCATGTCAGAGAGTCCACAAGAAACTGTTAGTGGAAGCATTAATCACCATGAGGATTAGATGCAAAGGGGGTAGCCGTGCTAGTCTAGTTCAGTAAAACAAACAAACAAGAAGTCCTGCGGCACTTAGAGACTAATAAATTTATTTTTTGCATGAGCTTTCATGGAAGAAAATCCCACTTCATCAGACTCCTGTCCGACTCACCTGCTTTCTACTGTAGGTACATGGAATGGGAGGGGTTGAAGGGAGGAAGAAGTTAAAGCTGGAATTATTTAGTGTCCTTGTGGTTGCTTCATGGCGTATGTAAAGCCCTGGGCCCCTTCTCTTCAGTCCAGCTTGATAGCAAGACTATTAAACTCTCCTTGAGTGTCTTTCAGTGAAATATATTGGAGTGGACCCCTCTAATACCTGGCTCTGTTGCTAGCTATCTAAACCGTACCACATAGGTGCAGCTGTCAATTTGGTTACAGGGCATTCTGGAAAGGCATTTGCATTTCTTGGAAGTGAAACAGAAATTTTGAGTGAGATTTTGATCAAAAAAGTCAGTCTGCTGGGTTGATGTGACTTGTTAAATTGTCTTTGTGCCAGATTTTTAAGTGTATTTAGGCATCCAGGGATGAAGGCAGGGCCCACTTTGAAGAGACATTGAGTTAGTTTAAGTTTAAGCATGCAAGAGTAACTCTTGTGACAGCAAATATTCACATAGCCATTTAGTCTTTGGAAGTGCATCCAGGCAGTCCTAAGAAACGCCAAGTAGGCAACTTTGAAAATCGGGCACCGTGGGGGTAGCCAGTGTTGAATCATCTTCATTATCTGCTGTATGTGGAAACTTCTAACCTACATGCAGAAATACGTCAACTTTCACTTTCTTTGAAGAGACAGGACAGTAGTTGCTGATTAAACTGATTCTCTTACCCTAAACCAAGCTATTGTCTGCTTAAGTAATTTTCTCCCTTGTGCACTGAATGCAAACTTTACTTGATTTTGTGACTATTATTTCATCTTTGAACTGCTGGATTAACTCATTTATAGAAGAGGCAGTACATTTAGGTTACTTCCATTTGTGTTTAACAAGGCTCTTGTGTTTTTTCCCCTGAGTAAAAAAAAACGCTCTGATTTTGTTTTATTTTTGACAGTAGATGTGGTTCTGAATTTAATTCCTTCCTACTTTTGTTTCTCTCTTCCACTCTGTGTTATTAGCATCTGGGGTTTCTAGTTTACTCTCTCTCTGCAATATTTGTTTGCAAGAAGGAGGTGACAGTAACTGACAGTCATAATTTGCACTTGCAAAGTGAATTTAGACACTTTCCCCTAGTATAGGAAGAGCAGGTTAACCTGCATTCGCATGGAAACAATCTTAGAGAATGCCACGTGGTATGTTTTGGTGTGATAGGGCGCTCACAGATGATGGCTTTTGAAGCAAAACAAGCTGGAAGGAAGGATAGAGATGTAAACTTTCATGCCCCCACCCTCAAACGTATTCAGTCCTTTTTGTGTATTCTTCCCTGTCGCTTACGGTATCTGTAGAACCGGCCTCTTCACTAGATGAATATGCAAGCGCACATCCATCTACGCTACCTCACCTGCCTACAGATGGCTGTCTAGCTCACGCACATCCCTTTGGTATCTAAGCCCCTTCTTCTCCTTCCTCAAACTTGACAGAGTCCTACGCCATCTCCAGCTCATCTTGATTTACCACCTTGGTTTTGCCTTAATGTGAAACACCCCCATTTCAGAGTGAGGGCTAAGACAACTGGTGAATATTCACGTGTGCAACCAGAGATGCAGAAGGGCAGATTGAGCCCTGCATGGGGTAAATAACAGGGTCTGAGGGTTCAAGAAATCTTTTCTTTCTCACACTGCTCTGGAGGCAGACCCAAGACTTACCTTTCTCATCTC
This sequence comes from Podocnemis expansa, assembly GCA_007922195.1. Lineage (NCBI taxonomy): Eukaryota > Metazoa > Chordata > Testudines > Podocnemididae > Podocnemis > Podocnemis expansa. Next base: position 2,075,883 of record ML682073.1, on the reverse strand, counting down.
AAGGAACTCGAGTGCTCTCAGCGCTATTAGACTTCCCGAAAAGTCATAGCCCTTTCTGTATCACATCCTGTTAATGGCTGTGTCATCCTCCCTTCTCTTTCTGTTAAGCTGTTCCCCAGCATCCCCCAGAGGAATTTGGGGTGAATCATGCAGAATATGAGGTGGCTCCTTCTCAGAGCAGATTTCCTCTGTCCGAATGCAGGCTGCTGTGTTTTGAATGGCGGCACAGCCCTCAATTAGCTGTTTGTCCAAGGTGTCCAAGAATGATTCGGTGGACGATCTAGGGATGTAGCCCCGATGAGTCCCCTGATTCCCATTTCCCTCCTCTAACCATGGCCAGACCACACTGCAAGGGCAAGATCTGCAGTTTGTGCTCTTTGCTTTGTTAATTTGGTCTCAGGTCTGGATCCTTTTGGACTGTATCTCCCCATTCAACAGGCACAGAGTTCTCTCTGAGATGGAGAGTTTCTTACCTGTAGAACACCAAATCTGCCTCGTTTCTGTCCTGCCGGGGTCTGTCATTAACATGCTAAATGAAATTGTGCACACACAAAAATTCCATATCATGAGTAGGAAGGGTTAAAGCTCTTGAATTTTCATGCTGATTAAAACTCTGCTTATGTTTTTGCAGTAGTTCCTCATTATCTTCTCTCAGAGCCTGTTTTTCAAATGCAAAAGCTGTGCACAGGTTTGGTGAATGGGGCCTCTGCCTCACCCCCTATAGCCCATTTTCAGGAAAACATTCTCCAAGGTCTCCTCACTCTGCCCCTCAAGAAGCACTTTCCTGGTGGGTACTTAAGCTCTTCTGCTTTTTTCACCCTTTCATCCCCTTAGAATAAGGAGAGAAATTACTGTCATTTACCGAAAGAAAATGCACGGGGAAACTGGGAAATGTCTAGCATGCTCAGGCTCTAATACCACATCCACTGGGCAGAATAGATCAGACAAACATGCAAAATGTCTCATTAGGTGAGCAAATAAGCTGCTTTCCTAACTTGCAAGGTCCTAAATCCTTCTCTCCCAGTCCCCACACCCTGGCTTCTCTGTTCTCAGTCTGCTTTTTCCAACCCCCTTGTCTGTCTTTCCCATGAACCCCAGAAAGTTCAGGTTTAAACACACTGTCTGCATTTTACTCCAGCTGACGTTTACTGCTTTGTTTTAACAAAAAAGGAGTCCTGTGGCACTTTTAAAGATGAAGAAAATCATTTAACACACAAATAAATCCCACTTCATCAGACACTTTAAGATCTATAGGATTTTCTTCCACGACATCTCATGCGATAAATAAATTTGATTGTCTTTAAAAGTGCCACTAGACTCCTTGTTCATTTTGCTGAACTAGACTGGCACGGCTGCCCTTTTGGAACTTGTCATGTTTTATTTCAGCTCTCTGACTTGTTGGGATTCACGTGTGTTTGTGTGCTGCTGTTTTCCTATCTTTCTTTCCTTGTGTTTATGGTAACTTGTCCACAATCAGGGTTTGCTCCAAAGTTGCCCCTGCAACTGCATATTGTTGAAAAACGCTGCAGCACATTTGGAAATCTTTGTAGGTTAGTCCCCTGTGCCATTTAACCTTTATAAATTCTTTGCCTAAAGGCAGATTACATTTGAGAATTTCTTATTCCTTTTTACTGGTTTTCTGCATGTGTTGTGGATGGGAGATGGAATGACTTTTTACATACGTGAATTATGAAGAGTCTAGAAACTCTATAGTGCCTTTTTTCCCACTGCTGTCTTGGGTTTGTAAGCAACTTGTGCCAGTCTGGTTATCTGTGGAATTAGGTGTTTGCCTAAAGTCAAATGCAGATGTAGAGATCGGCTCATAGAAGGTTGTGATTTAGAGACTCTCCCTAACGTGGAGCAGCGCTGTGTGAATAGGGAGATGTGTCGTACAAGTGATCTAATGTGCCTGCTCCCAGCTGCACACCTGGGAATCCCTCCTGTCCGTGCTATTGAAGTTCTGTTCCTCACTCATTCAATGGTGCAGTCTTCAATGAACCCTCAAGATCATGACATCAGTTGTCCTGCGTAGACCAGCCTTGTGTTCATACATTTCAATGAGAGCTGCCTCTGACTCCACCAAGGCAGAAAGTGACTCTTAGATTGTAGAATTGATTCTGGGTGAAATTCCCTTTCACATGGGAGGCTCACTCAGAAGCCCTGAACGATGTAAAGGTGACAAGCATGGGAAATTTTAAAATTGCATTGCTACACTTTTATGCTTCTTCCTGTATATAATGAAAGCAAAGAGGAAATATAGCAACTTCTCTTAAAAGGAAAATAAGGTGAATTTTAAGAACTTTCCCACTCCTTTGGTTATGTTGGATCTTCCGTGAAGGCGTTCTCTTTTCATTGGACTACATGGATCTTATGAAAACAAATGTTTTAGACATGAGATCTGTCGATCAGCTCTTCTGATGTTGTTGGGTCGCTAATTCTGCTCATCTCCATTGAGTCCCAGGGGCTGGCTTCATCTCACCAGTGTCTTCTGAATCCCATTCCTGTGCCCTTCTAGTTGGTCCCACCATATTGAGGGGAGTTGTAGCTTTAAGCTTTCAGGACTCTTGGCCTCGCAGTGTTCTTACATTATATATATTCCTTTCTGACTTCGCTGCAATTGCGCTGGATTCACACTGGCATAACTGAGAGCAGAACGAGGCTTTGTGTGTGTTTATTGGCATAGCTCCATATTTTGCTTTGGTATGTGATCTGGGGCGATGTTTATTGCTTTGGGAATATTTCCATGGGAGCTGCTTTTAATCCATCCCTGTGTGCTGCCTTCTGTGTATTAACAGGAGCCTCCTTATCATGGACAGTATCACATGAATGCATCAGAGACGCCTTTGCTTTGCAAAACTCCTCTGTTATTTTACAGGAAACTTCACAATTATGTACATCATCTTCCTCCTTCCCTTTCTCTCCCCACCACCCATTATTATTCTCCAGTAATCACTTTTTCATCTTTTAAGGAAGATTTTGGTAGAGGAAAAGTTCTAGAGAAACGTGTGAAATCCTGCTTTCACCATTTTGTTCTGTTGCACCGATTTTGCCCCTGCTCTGTTGCAGCAGGAAGGGTTGCTATTGCCATTTTATAATGTGTGGTCCCAGGTACATTCCCGCTTTGCTAAGCAGTTTCAGCTGCTGTGGTGGCGTTGCTCTAAAATCATATTTCCATTTAACTCTCGCTCTTGTTTTTGCCATCTGGACATTTCCTTCTCACCAGTGATAAGGTCTTTCTCTTCTCATTTGTTCCACAGAGCTCTGGGTTTCCCACTGGCTCCCAAGCTACCTCTCCTCCAGGACCTACACCTGTTACTGGGCACAAGCGGATGATCATTCCCAACCAGCCGCCTCTAACTGCCACCAAGAAATCTACTGCCAAGGCACCAGCACAGCCTGCTGCTCCACCCGCCCCAGTGCCAGTGACTCCTGTGGCTATGCTAAAGCCTCAGCCTCAGCCAGTTCCAGCTTCTTATACCACTGCATCAACTCCCAATCGACCAGCATTCAACGTACAAGTGAAAACAGCCCAGCCCAGCCCTCACTTCCAGCCAGCTGGCCCCCAGCCTCTTCAGTATGGCAGCCTGGGTCCAAACCAGTCCTATGCTCCTCCGCCAGCACGTCCCCCGGGGCCAGCACAGTATGCTCCGTCTCAGCCTCGTGGCCCTGACTATGGGTACGCTCCTCAGCCTGTACGACCTTCAGAGCCTGGTTATGGGTATACACCCTCACAGGGGAGATACCAAGACCCCTATTACCCTGGAGGCCCTGGATATGGAGGAAGAAATGGCTCAGAACCATCCTATGTGCCCCAAAACACCTGGAAGCCTGAGCCAGCCTATACCCCAGCTAACACCATGGTCCAGAATCCACCTGGGCCATATCAACCACCCAGCACGAAGAAGACCTACATTACGGATCCAGTGGTAGCACCTCCACCACCTCCCATGCAGCCAAAGGTAAGAGAGAAAGATGACTTCTCTTGGGCCTAGTATTTGTCCATGTCAAAAGCGGCGTGGTTTTCAGTCTTGTTAGCTCAGTTCAGTTACTGAGAAGTCCTCAATGAGATGCAGGCTAACCTGTTGGGAAATGTTTTACCTGTTTTTACAGTCATGTTAAGCTCGCTGAATTGAGCTAATGGGACTGTAAACCACACCTTTGTTTCCAGTCAAGATAAAGCTATAAAGGGGCAGAAAGCAGCCAAGTCTGGTGTTCTCTTTCTAATTACCTTTTTCTTAATTTGGGGGGTTGGGGGGGGAGTAACTGGTGGCAAATAGGAAATTTCATCTGATTTGATAATACTGTCCTGGGTGTTCCAAATTTCACCTTCACCTTTCTTGTAGGGTAACAGCTTCTCATTTCAGGAACCCAGAGATATTCAGTGGAACTTGCCCTGCAGAGCAGAGGAATTTTAAGGCTCTGAGACTTTAAAACTCATCACCCCAATGAATAGGACATGTAATCATATGGCCTCATGATGCCTTAATCTTTCAGACTTGGTTCTCTCCTAAGATTGATTGAGAAATCATTGATGGAGACTTGGTTTTCTTTTCTTCACCTGTTACAATGGAAAACTTACTGCTGTACATATGCTTAAAGATGGGAAACTGTTGTTCACTGAATGTGGTTTAAGCTAGTGGTTTTCAAACCGCAGATCTGGACCCCGTACTGGGTCACAGACCCTGAGGTATTGGGTTGCGGCGCCCCCTGCTGCCATCACCAAAAGACTGGCATGCACTGTTCAAAGATGTTGTTGTTGGGTTGCAGACATAATGATTTCTTTCAACTGGGTCCCAAGAAAGTTCGAAAATCACTGCTTTAAGCAATTCCAGGGAACTGACCTCTTGTGCATCTATGCTTAAAAACCCTTATCACATCAAAATGATTTTCGGCACTGTGTTGGGCGACAGCAAAATGGTGGTTCCATATGTGTTGCCCATCTGTTCCAACAAGTGTCAAAGCAAAGGAGCTCTTCAAAAAGGAATCTAATGTGAAATTCAGTAGACATAGAAAATTAAACACATCCATTTAGTTTCACTGTCCAAGCAGAGGTCTTGATCCGACAATCAGATTTGCTCAGGCAGAGTCCCATTTCCTTCAAAAGCTATTTAGGTGGATGTCAGGGCCTGGCTTTGCAGAGCCAGCTACAAGATCAAGATGAGATTTTGGAGACCGCATCAGCAGGGAAAAGTAAGTAGTTTGTAAAAGTTAAGCTGTTGTTGTGACAGGTAAGAGATAATTATTCTTGGGCGTGGAGCCTGCGTTGCAAGTGTATGTTTGGATTTTATCTTGACTGTGTGCTTTGAACATGTGACTGCTCTAACCCCCCCATAACGGGAGCGTTGCCTATAGGCATTCATTGCTTTGGACTCACCAAGGCGTGAGGACAGCTGGGCTCAAATCCTGAGCCAATGAAAGCGTTGCTGTCAAAGGCCACATTGGTCTGCAGAATTTGTCTCCTGCTTTTTAATGCTGGCCTAAAATTGCTAAACAATTCTGAAAGGAAATACAGAAAGCCTCTCCCATTGGCATTGTCCTCACTCTGTACATGTGGAGTGGACTAGTCAGTACCCATATTTAATGCTCCCTCTAATTTTTTGTAGACTATGTGTGCAAAAAAATTCTTTGTGTGCACTAATATTAGCACTGTTGAATTTTCTTGTGCATGCTTTATTTTGTTGTTTGTGCAGATTTCATGACTTGTGCACGTGCGCACACGCACACAGACACAGAGCTTAGTGGGAACAGTGTCCATATTTCATTCCAGTTTCCTGAATGCACTGCCTAGTGGAAGAAGAGAAGCCTAGGGTTTCTTAAGTCCAGATAAGAAACAAATACAAGTCTTTGAAATATGGTCAGCTGGCAGCCTAACTAATTAACTTTCTCTTCTTCAGAGCTGTGAGCAAAGGAGTGGGAAGGGATGTTGTATGTCATGCTTCTGGTATATTAAGTAGAGCTGACATAAAAAAAAAAAGGGATTCTGCTACTTGGGTCAGATCTGTGGCTGGTGTAAATCTGTGTGATTCCATTCAAGTCAGTGCGATGGTATCAGATTACAGCGCTAAGGAGATGGACCACATATCATTTTTTTAGACAACATTCAGTGCATCTCTATGGAAACATAAAGCCCTTCTCATGAAGAACAGCGTGAATCTTGCAGTCTTATTTGCAATACAAAGCTGGAAGAGACAAGACCATTTGCATTAAGTTAATATACGTGTGTGTGTATATCCATAATTTCACTTCTCCAGCAAAACATTCTTTCCACTTATTGATAAATATCTTTGGGGATTTCATTTCCTTCTTAGCCTGCTGAAGGCACATTGCTGTCCAATTTCAGTACGGGAATGACTGTTATCCTGAGAAGTGCTGGAGGAAGCTGGGCATTACTTATTAATAACAAGCAGGGCAGAACTGATAGAAATCTTCCAGAGCAATAGGAAGTGTCTGCTAAATACACCTCCACCACCCTGTCGGAATATTGTGTCATTAGCCATAAAAGCAGTGTTGTTTCACTGGGCTGAGTCTCCTTTTGCAGTCTGGCTTACTCAGATGAAGCAACTTTTTGGAATGATTTCATATCAAGAAAAACCTGCTAAAAATGTTACAGCCCTGGTATCCATTGGAGAAATCACTGTTGCTGGTTTTACTGGCTGCACTGGGATCTTGGCATGTTTACATTCTATATACATATATGGCACTTTTCTTCTTTGAATGATTGCTCGTGATGATTCCAACTCAGGTGTGCGTGTGCCACTTGCACGGATCACTGGAAAGTTTTTCCCTAGACTACCCGCAGGGCTACCTGCAGTCACTAGGGGCGCCTTGCAACTCCCTATAGATAGCACTGCCAACTGTCTCCTCCTCCAGTTCCTTCTTACTGCCCTGAAGGTTGCTGGAATAGTTTGCTTGCTCTTGTAGTTAGCTATTCCCCTTTGTTTCAAGTTGTTGTTAGTCGGAGATACTTCTTAGAAGTTCTTAGTTATTCATAGTAGCAATTCAGAGAACAATAGTTAGGTGTTGATAATGGGGCTTCTCGCTGCCCCAGGCTGGGAGGCCAAGTCGTGCCTGGTTTCAAAGCCTGCCACTCCTGCAACAAGTTTATGCTGAAGGAAGACTCACAGGCTTCTTGCCTGGGGTGCCTGGGAGAGTCAAACTTGTGGGACAAGTGCAAAATGTGCAGGAGTTTCAAACCACGCACCGAAAAGGACAGGGAACAGCAGATGAGACTCCTGGTGATGGAGAAGGCTTTCCACTCTGTGGAAGCTGTGGACTGTAGCTCAAGGATGGGATCAGACCAAAGTACACTGGTGGCCAGGAAAGGTAAGGACTCTGGAAAAGAGCACCAGCACCGGCGTTCCCCGATAGTGGCAGGAACACACCGGCACCAATCACATCTCCAGCGCTGAAGAAGAGGACAGCGGAAAAAGGCAGCTCTCCCACATCTGGGCAGTTTCAAAAGGGATAGCCGTGTTAGTCTAGTCCAGTAAAAAAACAACAAAAAAACAACAAGGAGTTGTGTGGCCCTTTCACACACAACTCCTTGTTGTTTTTTTACTGCTCTCCCACAGCCAAACTGTCCAAAGGTGGATCTAAAGTGCTACCCAAGGTGGGCCACTCAACACCGGCACTGCAACCTGTAGCACTGTCAGCTCTAGCCCCGGCCAGGGGTCCGTCAATTCCAATGTTAGTGCCTTCCCCGACACAGGGTATCTTGGAGGAAGAACTGAAGTTGCCCTCCACTACTGCAACCTTCGAGGCAGCTAGAGAGCTGATCTCTCAGACATCTCCATCTACCCATGCAGACATACCAGTACCAGCTCGAGCCCCGACTCTGAGATCATGCGGGAAGCCGACATCCTTAAAGCCACCGTCTCCACATCAGAGGTCACTGGTACCATCAGTACAGAAGATGAGGTCTCACTCCCCTCTGCGCCAGACCCTGGCTGAAACTACGTTCTCACAGCACCGCTCTGTAGTACCGCCACCAGTAGTGGCAGCGGCAGGAGCTCCACGGTGCCACTCGCCCCACCGGCGGAGCCATCGGTGCCAGGCCCTAGTCAGCCTTCCTGGGAGAGCGCTCGGTACTGGTCTCCAATGCTTTGTGGTACCACTTCACCCTGATCTCCCTGCAGCTGTTTTTCATCAGGATCAGATGTGGGCTTGGCCATCTCACAGATCAGTAGGGGCAGTATAAAGGGTAGCCACCCCTCTCGCCCACATTGACCGCACTGGCAAATGCCCCCACAATGGCCGTTTTGCACCTAGTGGGCCTACCATCCGTCCCAGGGGACAATAGCAGGTTGTTCCCTATCCACTGGGCCTAGGCCCCTACCCTCACAAATGTCTAGTGTACCCCCCCCCGGTCTGATAGGGGACTTGGACCTCAAATCAACGGGGAAGGAAGACTATAGCCCAAGAGGCCCCCCACCTTGTCCTGCCTCCCACCCAACAGACTTCCCCAAATCCTAAGGACAACCAAGGGGGGGGCCTTTGTCGTCTCTACCTGATGACGTGGTGGAGGGGCCCACACCTGCGACCACCCTGGATGATAGTACAGCCCACCAGGAACTACTAAGGAGGGTTGCAAGAAATATGGGCCTACAGGCCAAGGAGATGGTGGGGGATGCTGATCCTATGGTGGACATTCTGACACCTGAGCGGCCTTCAAGAGTGGCACCCTCCTCAGATTAAGACTATAAGGGACACCACCGCCAAGAGAATGGAACGGAAGTATTTTGCCCCAGCCAAGGGCCGTGAGCACTTCTACACACGCCCGTCCCTGGGCTCATTCGTGGTAGCAGCAGCCAATGAGAGAGAGTGTCAAGGCCACCAGGGTCCCACTCCCAAGTTGAGGGACAAAATAACTGGACTTATTTGAGAGAGAGGTTTATTCAAAGGGGGGCTGGCTTACAGCTGAGGATAGCAAATCAACAAGCCATCTTCGGTTCCTACGCATTTAATTCCTGAGCATCAGTGGAGAAGTTCATATCAATGGTCCCTCAGGAGTCAAGAGCCAAACTCGGCAATGATCAAAGAGGGCAAGGTTGTCTCAAGATTGCTATTGCAATCAGCGTTGGACGCAGCGGATGCACCTACAAGAGCCATGGTGTCAGGGGTTGCAATGAGGCTTAGCTCTTGGCTTCAGGCTTCTGGCCTATCTCAAGAGGTCCAGATGACTATTGAAGACCTCTCCTTTGAAGGTCAGGAGCTATTTTCCTCCCAGACGTCAAACTTCACATGTTAAAGTGCACCCAGGCCATGCTAAAATGCACATGGAAAACAAAAAGGATTGGCAAGAAATCCAACAACACCTAGAATTTTGTGGTACTCAGTTCTGCCACACACCACGGCCACTCAAAAAGAGAACTGACAGAAATTTTTCCTTAAAAGTGTGTGTGTGTGTGTGTGTGTGTGTGTGTGTGTGTGTGTGTGTGTG
>ML682073.1:1748134-2066434 GCA_007922195.1 Podocnemis expansa | reverse complement strand
GTGTGTGTGTGTGTGTGTGTGTGTGTGTGTGTGTGTGTGTGTGTGTGTGTGTGTGTGTGTGTGAGAGAGAGAGAGAGAGAGATCCCGAAGCAGGAGCAGGCACTCTGCCGCTAGCTAATCAGGTTGAAGTTGCCGTTGATCCAAAGCAAATCTAGTTTGGTATGGGGACAAGCAAATACCCAAGACTGTGCTGTTCCTTAAAGCCAGCACAGAAAAAGTTACACTTAGGAAGTAAAAATGCCAAGTGAGTTGTACCAGTCCAAGTTTGTGTTGAATTATTTTGTTGAATTGTGTTTTGTAGCAATTCTCATTTTAATGTCAAAGTCATAATTAGGAAACAAACTAATGAAAGCATATGTCCTCATTTAAATCTTAATATTTCACTCGGGAATTCCTGCCTCTCTTTTGTTCTCTCTAATCTGCTTTCTGTGTTGTGGGGATATCCATTAAGATCAGTTGCAGAGCCCTGTGATCAAAATGTGTAATCTTGTGGCAAATGCCATTTATCACATGATCCGCCATTTTACACCATGCATTTTTCCCACTGCATTCTTCCCCCTCCTACACAGAGTCAAATTCGCGAACATCCCTATAGGTAACTCCATTCGACTCATAGGTCACAGAGCTGAAGACCATTGTGAGTCACTGACCATGGATCAGCCACAGCCTACTGATGTTTGGCACAAAAGCAGCCACAGTAGAAAGCACAAGCAGTAGCAGACAGTCTCCTGACACAGAGAATCCGTATATCCTTATGCCCTAGACATATCAGAAACAAAGTAGTCCTTCCATTGTGCCACCATAGCTGCTCGCAGACATCCACACCATACTATTCCAGGCCACAAAGCTCATTGGTAACTCATCTTGCCCACACACAACTCCAGAGCTCACCACCTCATGCTATGATGAACTGTTTGCTTGTTTCTCAGAGAGTCTTCCTTGCCTTCTAGACAACCTCTCAGGAAACCGGGAGCATACCACAGACACAGCCCCAGTAATGTCATACTCGCCTCTCCAGATCTGGTTCCTTCACGCAATACTAAGTTTTGGATGCTCTGTCTAAAGGGAGATGACACCCCTGGCCTATCGGCTCTGATCTATGCCATTCTTGGCTAATGAATATCGGTCATGGGTGTGGGATTCTCCTATTACCTGACTCTGCGAATACTTCCTTCAGGAAGAAAAGTGATCTTCTGTCTACAGAGCTCTCTAGACAGTAGTCAAGGAAGCCTTGGCATGACACAACCAGCTTCTCCACGTACCTCCCAGTAGCTAACCTTACATGTCCGGGCAAGATGATAAAAAGGCTCCTCGAGTTACTCCATCAAAAGTTATTCCCACTCCCCCTCAGTGCTGCTAGGATTTTGCATTCCTCCTGATTGAGCGTCACTCTAGGATGTGAAAGAGGGAGGACAATAAGGCATGAATTGTTGACCTCTTCTGGTTCATGGGGAGGGTCCATACCTCCACACTGACATGCTTAGACTTCTGTGAGGCATTCAGTATGATCAGCCATAGATCCTGCCATCCCACTTCAGAAATGGGGAAAAATTTAATGCGACCATGTTGACATAGCTTCAGTCATTCCATTCAGACCAAAGTCACAGCATAGTCGTCCTCCACCAGGGTCCTCACCAACAGAATACCAGAGAAACCCGTTCTCTCCACATCCTAATCGGCTCCTATATGAAGCTACCACAAGGAGCTGTGAAGTCCTGTATCTCACAACCACTTCAGGGCTAGAAACAGGCAAGGGGAGTCTCCTGACTTCCCAGAGGGAGGAGGTGGGAAACACAGCACTTGTTCCTAGCTCATGTCAGGCTTTAGATCTGAGACATTATAGATGGAAAATTGTTTATTATGAAATGTGTAAAGTTTTCTTGGAGTATATCTGCACTACAATGGAGGTGGAGTGGAGTGGAGCCCAGCTAGGGCTACTCATGCTTGCTTTCATTGAGCTGGAGTTGGTTATAAAGGTAGTGTAGACATGGTGATACAAGTTTCATTATAGGTCATTAATCAGAGTATATGTTCAGAGTCCCTGGAGCCCCAGCGCCGGCCTGTGCCACCACATCTAAGCTCTTGTTACCCTCTGTATATATAAACCTCCTAACTGTAGTTTCCACTTCATGCATCTGACGAAATGGGTTGCATCCTATGGAAGCTTATGGTCAAAGAAATTTGTTAGTCTTTAAGGTGCCACAGGTCTTTTGTTGTTTTTGCTACATACAGAATAACACAGGTATCCCTCTGGATTTTTTTTTTATTCTGGGGTCCTGTGGGAAGAGGTGACATTGGGTTTTAGTTCCCATATCTGTATGTGTCCTGATAGCTTTGGTACCAGGTTGGATCCCAAATGAGATAGGCATGTTTTCCATATCCAGTGTAAATGCAGATGAAACCTTGTGAGTTTGTTGGTCTAGCTAGTGTGGTGAAAAATGAGATGGAGCAATTGCTCTCATAAGATCTCTTGTGTTTTTTGTGAAATTCCCTTCCCAAAAACCACGTGATATTTTAGTGCCATCTAACTGAAAGCTGAATTTTAGCCCTGATTCACAATCGCTCTTAAACCCTACATATTTGGTAACTCACCCACTCCCAAACCAGTGTCTCCTTCCACACTTTGATGGAGCTAGAACCTAGCAGCTGCAGCACCCAGAGGACAGTACTGCTTTACCTATGGGAGGAGTTCCCATATCCAACAGTATAGTAGTGTCTTACCTTCTCTCTGGTCTTGCTGGTACAGGGGGACGCAACCCACCAAGTCTACACAAGCTGTAGAGCTGAACAGTATTTCAGACACCATGAAAACATGCCAGTTGTCTTAGACATCCATGTCCACATTTGCAGTGTTCTAGGCATGCTCTGTAGTAAGTATTGAGAATGCTACAAGCAACAAGGTACAGCTGACAAGTTATCTAACCTGTTTGGCCAGGTTTCGGTGGTGACCAAGCCATAAGGAACAGGCATAAAGCAATTTATCTTGTTTCAGTGGGCCACAGCAGTCATTTCTGTAGCTCCCTCTGGAATTAGCTGTAAGAATGGTTTAATGAAGCATCTAGGGACAAAAAGGTACTTAGATGCTGCAATTTTTACGTGCATTTATTTTCCCTCTTGCTATTCTCAAATCTCTGCTTAAATCAGGGTATCCAACTGAATGAAAATCTGCAGCGAAGACATTCACTTGGATGTTTCATCTTTGGCTGAGAGACCGCTGCTCACCAATGTCCTGATTGATGTACTCCACTTGTACAAGTGTAATAAGTTTTTATGATGGAAAGATACTGTCTGCCATCATTCACATAACATAGAGTAAAGATGCCCAGCAGTTACGTTTTAACTGAGGCTCATGCTTTTTCTGTCTGCTGTTAATCTTCTGACTAGGGCTATGTCTACACTTGCAAATTAGTTTGAATTAAGGAGGCTTAATTTGAACTAAATTTGTCCCCCTCTACACTAGGCTTTCATTAGTTCAGATTCAGGAATTCCTTAATCTGAACTAATGAAAGCTTAGTTGAAATTAGTAAAGATCTGCCCTTAGTTCAATTGTTAGTTCAAACGAAGGACGATGTAGACAAATATTAACCCTTAGTTTGAGCTTAGTAAGTTTGAACTCAGGGTAGCTAGTTTGAGTTTAGTTCAAGCTAAACTTGAACTTATTAGTTCAAATTAATAAATTCAAACTAACATTTCCTAGGATAGACATAGCCTAAGATGTTTCATTTTCTCCTTAGTAGTAAACTCAATGACCCATTTTCATCATGGTGGCATAGGGATGTGTGCTTCCCCCTAAAAGCCTGGGCTTTTGCTCTCCAGAGAAGATAGACAGCACTTGCAAGCCAACTTATTTGTCACATTGTTCTGTAACCCCCTCTTTGGAGGTCTTTTCACTGCAGAAGGGCCAGAGGTCAAAGTCTGAGCTTCATACTACAACACAGGGCCTGGGTGAATTTGACCCTGTGTGGTGTTGAAATAAAAGGAGTGAGAGAAGGAGGTAATGTGTCCAGAACTAAGGAAGGAGGTTGGAATCAAGACTCCTGAGCTTCATTCGGAGACCTTGGACAAATTTCCTAACCTTTGTACCACTCAGTTTGCCAGTCTGCACCTGGGGGTATATAATACTTCTTCATCGGGGCTCTGGGGAGTCTTTTCAGAGTAATGTTGTAATGCCATTCACTACTCAGGAGATATCTACACTGCTGGCCTTGCAGTGGGATCAGTTGAGGGGGTCATGTAGGCCCACTCAGTCAATCCCAGATGGGCTCACTGGTTGACGCTGATAATCCACCCCCTGAATAAAATAAGGCTGCATTGGCAGGAGAGCATCTCCCATTGACGCAGTGCTGTGAAGATGCACACTATGTGAATGGAAGTGCGTCGATGAGAGATACAGAAGGTACATAGGATAGTTTGCTTATCTCCCATTGATTGCCAGCAATGGTATAGACCAGGTTTGAGATGAGATGGCACTGTCAGAAGTGCAAAGAGTTATAAAAATGATTTAGACCTTTCCACATTCATCCTTCTCTCTCGGGATCCAGTATGAATTGTATTGCACCTCAACACTTTCACAGCTTATAATGTCCTTTGCTTTTGGACTTAAAAACTTCAGTTTCTTTGAGAAACAGGAAGTGGCTGGGGACAAAAGAATGCTGTTCAGTCATCATTTAGGAATTATGTTCTTTGCATTATGTTCCTGAGATAGTCAAAAATGAGTTAATAATTGTACAACCCACTCAGTCAGTTTGAAGTGAAAGATAACTATGTGCACAGTTATGAGAGTAAGTAAGGTCAGCATAGGCTTGTGAACTACAAAGAGAGCAACTTAAATGTACAGTATTAGAGCATGGCTTTTTCAGTTTAAGTCTTTAGACTGTCACAGCGGGTTAGCAGCACCAGAGGAATAATTGCTCAAGAGGCTTTTGGCATAATACCTGGATGTTCTTTCTTTCGCCGTCTTAAAATAATCTGAGGACAATGCTTCCATACATGATACGGCTAGGGCAGCCTTCAAGTTATTTGAGGGCTCTGATCTGGCTGTGTAACCCTTGATAACTAAACAGGTTTAAACATATGGCCTGTATTTTGAGATACGGTTGGGAAGTGAATTAAGTTGGTGTTGCAGTCTGGTAGAGATGGGTTCTATCTTAGCCTACATGTGGCATTTTGTGTAGATTGTCTTCATGTGAGGCAGTGTAGTGCTCAAGGCTCCTGGTTTCTACTCCCAGATCTGCCACTGACACAGAGTGTAGCTTTGGACAGCTGCCTCAATTTGCTTATCTGTAAAATTGGGTTTGTAATAATAAACTATGGTGTCTATAAACAACTACAGTAAGTATGTAGGGTGAAGAGAAAAAAACTGGAGGTAATAGTACATAAGCTAAACTATGAATTACCTGGCATCACAGAGACGTGATGGCATAAATATTCTGATGGGAATATTGGTATACAGGGTTGTAACCTGTTCAGAAAGGACAAGCAGGAATAAAAGGAAGATGAGTTTCCATTCTGTATCAAGGATATAAGCTTATGTGGTCCAGCAAGAGTTGATAGGCAGTCCTGTTTGAAAGTCTCTGGGTAATGATAAAAGTGGGGAAACAGGGATGACTTCTGGTAGTGGTCTGTTATAGAAGACCAAATTAGGAAGAGAAATCAGGTGAGGCATTTCTAGAACAAATAACAGAAAAGTCCAAAATATGAGACTGATAGTAGTGGGGGACTTTCATTGACCAGCCATCTGTTGAAAAAGCTATACAGAAAAACACAAAATTTCCAGTAAGTTCTTAAAATGTTTTGGGGAGAATTTTTTTGTTTCAGAAAATGGAGGAAGTAACGAGAAGAACCACAAATTGAGACTTCCTTCTCACCAACAGGAAGGAATTGGTTGCAAATCTGAAGGTGGACAGCAGTTTGGGTGAAAGTTATCAGGAATTAATAGTTCTCATGATTCTAAGGAAAGGAAGGAGCGAGAGCAGCAAAATAAGGACAATGAACTTTAAAGAAGTAGACACTGAGCGTCATCTTCAGTGACGATGGCAATTTCCTAATAACTGATGACATCAAGAAGGCTGGGGTGATAAATGCCTATTTTTGCTTCAGTCTTCACTAAAGGTTTAACGGTGACCAGATACTCAACACCATTAATAAGGAGGAAGAAACTGAAGTCTGAATAGGAAAAGAACAGGTTAAAATATATGCAGATAGGTTCGATGTGTTCAAGTCGACAGACCTGCTGTAGTTCATCTTAGGGTACTTACAGAATTGCCTGACACAGTCTAAGAAACGTTAGCAGTTATCTTCAAGAACTCATACAGGACGAGTGAAATCCCAAAGAAGTGGAGAAGGGCAAACATACTATGATCTTTGTAAAAGGGAACATGGAGGACCCAGAAAATTATAGATAAGTCATTTCGATATCTGGAAATACATTAGAACAAATTATTAAATCATCAGTTTGCAAGCACCTAGAGGATAATACATTTATAAAAAAATAGCATTAATTTTTGAAGAACAGAATCATTCTAAACCAACCTAATTTCTTTTTTGACAGAAGTACTAGCCTAGTGGTTGGATGAAGTAGTAGATGTGAGCTACCTTGATTTTGGTAAGGAGTCTGACACAGTCCCCCTTGACATTATTGTAAGTAAATTTGGGGGATATGATCTAAATGAAATTATTATAAGTTGAACACACATCTGGTTGAAAGAGCATATTCAAGAGTAATGATCAATGTTAAACAGGCAGGGCACCTTTAGTCAGGTTCCACAAAAGTCAGCCCTGGATTGTAGGGCTGCTGGACTGTAGGACTAAGGATTATAGTGGATCATAAATTAAATAAGAATAAAAATATGTTGCTGTTGAGGAAAAGGCTGACACCATTTTGAGGTATATTAACAGGAGTGTCGTATATAAGAGGCTCTGTTCAGCACTCCCAAGGTCTCAACTGTACCGTGTCCAGTTCTGGACACCGCACTTTAGGAAAGATGTGGGGAATTGATGAGAGGCCAGAGGACAGCAAAAATAAAATTAAAAAAAATAAAAGAAAAAAGGGTGTGGACAAACTGGAGACAGTCCATCAGAGAACAATGAAAATGAGTAGAGGGCTGGACCACATAACTCATGAGGAGAGGCTGAGGGAACTAGGCTTGTTTAAAGAAGAATGAGAGGAGATTTGATAGTAGCCTTTAACTACCTGAAAGGGGATTTGAGGGAGGAAGGAGCTGGGCTGTTCTCAGCGATGGCAGATGACAGCGCTAGAAGCAATGGTCTCATGTTGCAGTGGGGAAGGTCTAGGTTGGATAGTAGGAGAAATGGGTTGCCTGGGGAGGTGTTGGGATCTCCATCCGTAGAGGTTTTTAAGATGCAGCTTGACAAAGCCCTGGCTAGGATGGCTTACTTGGGATTTCCCCTGCTTTGAGCAGAGGGTTGGACTAGGTGACCTTCCAACCCTCATCTATGATTCTTTGAAAGGGTTTAAAAAAAAAAAAAACTGGGCAGGTTTAATCCTGAGAAAAAGAAGCTGGGGGATTGAGGGGCCTCAAGTATGTTAAGGGCTGTGATAAAGAGGATTGTGATTACTTGTTTGCCATATCACTAAAAGTAGAACAAGAAACGACAGGCTTAATCTGCAGCAAGGGAGATTGAGATTAGACATTTGGAAAACCTTTTGAAGCATCTGGGTGGTTAAACTCTGGACTAGGCTTCCAAGAGAAGTTGTGAAATCCCCATCACTGGAGGCTTTTAAGAACAAATTGGACAAACTCCTCACAGAGATTATCTAGGTTTATTTGGTCCTGTCTCGGCACAGGAGGGTGGACTTGATGACTCCTTGAGGTCCCTCCCATCCCTGTGTTTCTTCGATTCTCAGGCACTGTTGATAGGATTGGTTAATGTTTGTGGCTGTTGGATTAAGAATGCTATGCACATACAGTTTCTTATTGTTACAGAGTCTTCATTGGTTCTGGTTTGAGAGTCTTAAGCTGAGTGATTGTGTCCCTGGATGAATAGTGGGCAGTGGACCAAATCCTGCAGCCACTTCCAAGCTTAGTGCCTACCCTTGTGAGTTGTCCAGTTAAGATGATGGAACTGTTCATGGTCATGCTATGCTTAGTGGTGGTGTTTGTAGGATAGGGCCCTGAGATTCATGCAGCGTACATGGAATCCTCACGGGAAAGACTATGAGATGGATCTGTCCTCCAAGATGCACCCACATAAGACATAGCAACCTTGTCCTATTTAAGCTGTAAGTGCAGCTGTACAGAGTACAAACAAGGAGTCCTGTGCACTTGAAGACTAGCAAATCATGTGATAAACAAATAGTCTCTAAATGCCACAGGACTCCTTGTTTGTTTTGCTGAACTAGACTAACACGACTACCCTTTTGGAATAGAGTACAAAGTAGCTCTGAATTGGTATGTTTAAGATATGGGATAATCCAGAGGTTATATTTTTACTTATAAAGCACAAACATTCTAGTATTAAATTCACTTAGACCCCCACAAAATGCTGTTCCCCATGGAGATTTACTTCCAGATAACTATAATGCAAATCAGTATATTAAATGAAATAGCATCGTTTAAAAAGAAAAAAAAATCCCATTCCCAGCTAAAGAATCCCTCCAAGGCAAACAGCATCTGCAATTATACTGACAATTTTTCTTAAATGAAAATAGTGAATTATAAAGTTGTAAAATTGTTTTGCAATAATATTTTGTTTTATAACCCATATTATTTTACCTAGTAGCTGTCTGGCTCCAGAGCAAGTTATATAATGTGATATTATGAATATGGTGTCTTGACTTATTGTCTAGGGAATTAATTTAAGAGCTCTAAACTTTCCAATCACATTTTCTGCTTTGTTCCAGACATGGTTTATTCTGTCTGCCTGAAAAATATCAGATAAACTGTGGCTTGCAGCAAAACTATTTATACTCCTCTTTATCCAAATGAACAGGGCACTGACTCAGTTTTACGTGGGTCCTTAAAACAGCCCAGGCTGAAATATTCTCTCTGAAGTGAGCTGCATAAAACAGAAGCAGAGAAGAGTTGGTATATGCTAGCCACTCAGTGTATCTGTAAGGTGGTGTACTCCACTCCTTGTTCGGGGTGCAATCTACAAGAGGTCCTCTTTCCTGGTGCCACTTCCTAGCCATTTTCCTCTTGTTTGTGTCTGGTGTGGCTCAGTCCTCCAGCCAAGTCACAAAGTCCAGATGCCTCCCGTGATGGTCCCAGACCCACTTAGCTACGCAAAAGACCCTTCCCCGCCATGATCGTCTCAGAGTTTTCCTCTTTCTTGCAGAGCACTTTCTCCAAGGGGTCTAAATGCAACATAAACTGGTCTTCCACTCCTCATGGGCTTATGTTCTACCCCTTTCTCCTTCTGCGCCCCAGCTCAGATTTTCTTCTCTTCCCCCCATTGCCAGGAGCCAGTGCTGCTTCTTGTGGGTCTCTTCTATCCCTTATTCTCCTTCTGGACCATCAGCTCCAGGACTGCCCCTGTTGCCTGGCACTTTCTTTCAGGGGGTCCCGCTACAAGAGTGGACTTTCTTCTTGTTGCTCAGCCTTCCAGCCCCAAACTGCGGCTCCTTTTCCTACTGCTGGTGACCACTGGTCCTTCCTAGAGCACTCTACCCTCTCCTGTGCCTTTTCCAAGTGTCACTTTCAAATCGCAGGCTTCTTCAGAGACACCTGCTCTCTCCCCAGAGCTAACAACCAAAGCTTCCTTTGCTGTCTCCCTTCGTCACGGCTCTGGCTGTCTTTCTTCAGTCTTCTTTCCATTCCCTCCATGCCCTTAACACATGGCTTCTCTCCTACAGGAGCCTACACCTCTTCCTGTTGGTTACTCTTAGCCTGTAATACCAGTTCTCCCTTCCTTTCTGGGCGGCTTCTTACTTAGCTATTCTCTTGCTAATTGGCTAATGCGCCCTCCCGTGGCATACCTGCCTTCTCCCATTTGTGTTTTACAAGGCCACCGTGGGCCAGTGAAGGCCTCATTCCCCCAAAGAGTCACTTGCGCATAATTTACTATTACTGATAATTTCCCATTGCTTAGTTTGTCACCAGATCAGAGACATGACTTATTGTTTCTATCTTGCATTTATATAACACCTTTCATCCTGGAAGATTAGTCAGGGTTTTTAACTGAGGCTGATAGGCAGCAATTTAAAGCGGTATGCTGGAATCAGTGAAATCAAGCTGTGCCTGGGGTAAAAGACAACAACTGCTTTATCAGCACCCAGTGTCACTGTACAGCAGTTTAGGACAGGAAGTGCAAACGAACACTGTATCCAGTTGAAACTCCAGGGAAGATTTAGGGAAGTATAATATAAATAAATGCTCCTGTTGGAATTACCATGTTGGTAATTGTTAATATGTCATCTTGCTCCAGTTACCTCCTCATCTTTTATTTCTGTTTATTCCCAAACTTTACTATCACCGGAATTCTAGATTTCTCTTTTCTTACTTGGTGACAGCTGGTCATGCATTAAGTCATGGGTCTCAGACTCACGGCCCACGGGCCACATGCAGCTGCTCAAGTTATCTCCTGTGGCCCGCAACTACACTATCATTATCGATATTTGCAATATTGTTGTCTGAAAAGGTTTCAGTGGTGCAATCCTCCGGGCTAACACATTAGTCTTCATGTTGCCCTCATGTTGATTTGAGTTTGAGACCCCTGTATTAAATTAATCCTTCTTCTGTTGCTTCAAAGAAGAGAACTTGTGCCAGGATTGAAAAATTCATGGTTTCACTGTGTATATGGCTAAGATAGCAAAGACCTGCAGAGTGTTCCTGTTGGAGGGCATGGTACTAGGTTAGAACTAATAACCCAAAGGGGTTTTATTTTTCAATTCCTCTGATCTCAAGAGGACAACTTCTCATGCAAGATTCATACCACTGAAGAAAGCAGAAATCTTGTTACATATCCGCCTCTGTGTCCTGAATCTCATGCAAATATCTTGGAAGTTTCAAAGATTTTTAAAACCACAAGGGAGCACTGTGATCATGTGGGCCTGCTTCCTGTGGAACACAGACCATGGAGTTATGTCCTCTCTGTAGCTCAGCAAGTTGTGGTTGGAAACGTTGTCCATGAACGGCTCTGCTTTCCAGACTGGGACACCCTATCTATTCTGAGAGCCCCTTTCCAGCTAGCTGGGCTCCCTCTGCCATGTGGAGCAGGCTAAGTCTCAACTTTCTGACACACGTTCACAACTCTTGGACTCAGAACCCACAAACTGGAGCGTATTCCTTAGAAAAGTATTGAGTCTTGCAGTTGTTCAATCCGAACCCTTCACTGCTTCCTTCTGAACCCTCCAAAACTGTGTTAAACCTGATCACTTGGGGAGATGTTAAAACAGTTTGTCCGAGCTCACAGGGTCAGTAGTTGGCAGAGACTGGAATATCTGACTGCTGGTTGGGTACATTTAAGTAAAAAGGCTTTCCTTCCTCTCTTGTCCATTGCCTAGACTAGGAACAACGGTGGGTTATTGGTTTAAGACCTGGGCTGAGAGCACAGTGCCAACAGATTCCAGCTGAATCCCTCAATCACTGGACAAATGGTGGAGGCTGCTTTATAGTGGTTTTTAGAGTCACAAAAGCTTCAGACAGTACCCTGTGAGGCACACCCGACACTTTAAACAATGGAAACTTCCATGGAGGGTATAAAAAAAGTGTACGCTTGTGTTTTCTTTTTCCCTGTCAGATCACTCACCAAGGATAAATCTGAATATAGTTTTAAAATATGAATTCAGCTCTCAGTGTTTCACCTTTAAAGTCTCCCGCCACTTTTTTCTCCTTCTTAGTATCAGATCACCTTATAGCAATTAAATACAAAGTGGCAATTAAAATCGTACGTCTGATTTTTAAAAAAAGAATCTCATCATGAATTTTCATTGTCTGAAGATAAGAAAGGTAGAAGGATAAAGATGACGAGCACCTCCGTTCTGTGTGACCTGCTTTGAATAAACATCTTTGTATTCCAAAGCCAATTATCTCGAAAGTACGATGTGTTCTGTTGGCAAAAAAAAAAAGGTTGTCATATAGAAATGGTTAGTCAAAGGACACATTCACTGGAGTGAACATTAATCTTTTGTATTCCATATAATTTTCTACAAACCAGGTTGGTTTGTTTTTGGTTCCCCCTTCTCTCCAACAAGATTATGCAGTGTTTTAATATTATTCCATGAACATCTAATTGCAGGTTTCAGAGAGAGAGGTGCAAGCATTGCTAGGGAAATAAAATAAGGTATGCTCCATGCGGCCCAGTAATAAGGCCTCCAATACAAAAGCGGAAAAACAAGTCATTAGTTACAACCATTGAACGGAAGAGGTCTAATGGGAGCCACAGGATAAACATTCCATTTTATTAGGTCTTCGTTATATGTTTTGCAAGACTCTGTGGTTATAAATTAAAATTGCTTTTGCAGCGGTGGCTGTAAAAAGTTCAAAATCTGTGAATGTACCTATTATTTTTATTTATATCACAGCAGGCTGCAAGCAGAATTAACATTTTTCCCCTCTGTTTGTTAGTTAAAAGATGGAAAGTGCATACAAATGCATATTTGAAGGTAGCATTTAAAAACAGCTTTGTTTCTTTGGGGGGGGGTGTTTTGTTTTTATCTACATGGCATCAATTTAAAGAGGAAAAAACCTTAGCAAACCAAAAAAAACCCCAGCCTTTGTCATGTCAGCACGTTCTTTCATTTGTTTATTAAGATCAGCTAGCGCTTGTCAAAGTGGTATGAACATTTGCTGCAACTGATTAGAACCTGAACTCTTTTGCTGACAAAGAATACTTTCCATTGCTCCACTTAGCCACTGTAATGAAAGAGCCAGATTAACAGCCATAGAAAATTAAGTCTACTGATCAGTCCCAAAACAGGCCATGGTAGGGTAAGATTTCCCCACGTTGCCATCCACATCATAGACAGGAAGGGAGGACCTCTACAAATGAGAGAACAGTCAGTCTGTATCTCTCAGTCCTTGCACCTTTTTCTGGGACGTCTGGCAAATGGATCAGTTTTGATTTGTGATTGGACCTTTGGAACTCACTGCTGCAAGATATCAGTGAGGGCCAGAGATGAATAGGACTGGGGACACCCTTTATTTACATAAGCTAGGATACAAATGAAGAAGGACAATACTCCACCCCCATTTTAGAGCGCATGGCAGTCAGTAACTGATGTGAGCTGGGAAGAAACTTCCCTTGTGATCAGGTTATTCCTTTATTGTTCATTAGAGGGTTTCTTAGCCCTTTCCACTGAAGCTCTACTGTTCAGCTGCTGCGTGGCAGAGGACTATGGACTAGATGACCTTGCTGTGATCCAGTCTAGCGGTTCCTATGACAGTGAGCTGTGCTTTGAACACTTCTAGTAGGACTTGTATTACCAAATGCTTTCCCAGTGGCCACCCAAGAGCCATGAAGTCGCTATTTTTGACCTTGATGGAACCCATACCGATAACAGAGAGGAAATTTCTGCCCATACGTTCTGTCAGTCAACTTAGGCAAAGGGTTATCTTGCACCCCCAGCTCAGGGCAAACTAGAACATACTTTATCTAAAGTGTCTAGGCAATCCTGGTGGCCCCTGGAAGCTTGTCTTACTGTTTTGCTAAAATTATTTAACTGTTGTTTTGCATATGAGACAGTACGAAGGACCAGATACCAGAGGATTTATTTGTTTATAAACAAGCGAGACTAGAGATGGTGTCTAGCATAGAAGGAACTATTTTAAAGTAGAAACCTGAGTTTCTCCTGCACAAGATGAGAACCAGCAAAGCTTGCTTCCAGCTGTGATGACTATTTATTTCCCATTTTAGACGTCGGACAGTGACTCAGTGTGTTGTGCAAATATTACTATTGTAGCAATTTTCTCAAAGTTAGCTCAGCTTAATGTTGGAGAAATGGGTGGTTACATGTCTGGACATGTGAAGTTGGAGCTACCTTCTAAAAATAAAACGTTTGCTTAACTTTTAGTTGACAACAACTTTTTTACAGTCACTCGTGCTAGGAAATACAATCAGAGACCTCCTGCAATTCCTGACACATTTTATGGTCAGTAGAACAGCTAAGAAGATGAATTCGTTGGCAACACAAATAATTAACAATGCCACTGGTGCTGCAGCATCAGGCATGGTTTAGAAGAGTCGTGTTTACTAATAGGAGCAAATATAAGGTGAGGTGGCAGGACTCCTAACTACTATTCCTGACATGGCAAATGACTTGGCCTGTGACTTTAGGCAAATCAGTGTGATCTTTCTTAAACACAGCAGGGATGTCTTAAGTCTTTATCGGCCTCAAGGTATTTTCAAAATCTGCACATTCAAAGTATTACTATTATTTTTGAGATTAGTGGGGCCTGAAATGATAGACAGAGCCTCACCGAGGGTATGATGGGTATTTACAATGGAGATTTTTTTGTTTTTTTACAACCTTGTATTGTAGCTGAAAAAGAAAATGAGCCCATTCTTAAAATCGGAGACTGCCAATCATTAGAGTAGCAAATATGTAACATTTCTATAGCATTTTACATCTTCAGAGCTTTGTGAGCAGCTAACTAAGTCCTCACAGCACACTGAAAGTCTGTTATCCCTGTTTTTAGAGTGATTTCCCCAAGATCAGAGAGACAATGTGCAGCATAACTCACATCAGACTAGGAACTTGCTTAAACCACATTGTGTCTCCTGATCAGTCATTTGTTCTCTTCAAATCATGGTCTGTGAACCTTTACTTTTGCGTTCTAACCACATCTGAGAAGAGGTCTAGGTTGGGTCCTGAAAGATTCTTTGGGAAGTGGCCTGGTGACTGATAAAGATGGAGAAATGCTTAACCAATCAATTCTTGTAAACATAATGTGTGGATTAGTGTTCAGGGTTAATGTTAGTTTTTAAAAGTGTCACAGGAATCTTTGTTTTGCTTCACTAGACTAACACGACTACCCCTCAGAAATTGTTCGGGAGTGTATCTCTAACGGCCTTGAGGAATACGCCACATTCCTGCGCGTTAGTCTATGCTGGCAAATGGTGCAAACCGTGTGTGACTGGCTGAGTGTGTCCTGGTATTTAATACAAAGGGAAGCATTATCTAATAG
The DNA here is from genome assembly GCA_007922195.1 of Podocnemis expansa. Lineage (NCBI taxonomy): Eukaryota > Metazoa > Chordata > Testudines > Podocnemididae > Podocnemis > Podocnemis expansa. The sequence goes on along the minus strand of ML682073.1, from coordinate 2,051,348 downwards.
TGGGTGTCTTTTGGGGATCATTTCAAAAGGAAAGTTTCATTCATAAGTAGTACTTACTTAGAGCATGTTTGGTTACTAAACGTCCTGAGCATTTTCCATGGCTGTAGTCTCGCTGTAGTACTGTGAGGGGATGCAAGGAGGGATAGGAAATGGGAATCTGGATGCAGGTTTTTGGTCAGTGCAAGGGGTTTTTTGACCAACTGACTTGGGAGTGAAGTTTGGGGTTAGTAGGTTGGCATTCGATGGGCCACGTTTTGGCCAATTGATTTGTAAGTGTCTGTAAAACAAGGTAGTTCCTGAAAGGGGCCACCTTGCAGCTGGAGTTAGGCTGCACATCCTCCAGAACAGTGGTTCTCAACTACCATGTCGCAACACCAAAGTGTGTTGTGGCCCAGTGGCTGAGTCTGGTGCGAGAAATCAGACTGCTGTCGACACCTCAAGGAGAGCTGCGGCGGCAGATTGATTTTATGCTGCTGGCCCTTCAAGAGCTGAAGCGGCAGTGGCTTCTGGAAGAGATGCTGCAAAATCAGCTGTTGCATGGCCTTGGAGGCTGCCAGTCAAGCCTCCATTTGCCAAAAAATCCCTTTTATGTGGAGATTTCTTTGGTGGTTGGTGTGTCATGCACAGCTGGGAGCCCTCCCAGCTGTGTCATGATGATGAAGGGTTGAGAATCCCGGCTCTAGAAACACCAGCTGCTGTGAATTGACAAGAACAAACCCAGATGAGAATCTAGTAACAGAAAGGAGCCAACAGGGGACTGGGACTTCCGAACAGGTACGAGACTATTAATGGAGCTGGCTTGCAAAACATATGAAGGATGGTCATTTATTGGCCAGTGCAGTCCAGAGCTGTGGCCCAAACACTTGGGTTTTGAGAGCTGTAATAGGCAGGAAGCCATATGTGCAGATGTAATGGACCAGATCATCATGTGGTGTGAACCAGCATAGCTCTATTGACGTTAGTGGAGCTGCAAGGATCTGGCCCCTCACACAGTGCTTATCTGAAGTTCCCAAACGTTAGGTGCAGTAAGTCAGATGCTAACACGTCATGTCCTGGGATAACTCACCAGTCTGCCCTGCACGTGAGCCCAGCTGGCCTGCTTCTGATCTCACTCACAGTCACTTACCATTAACTTCAGTGGAGTTAAACTCCGACATACACTAGTGCTGGAGGAGAATTTAGCCCTCTGTGCACTGGCCTCAATTTCTATGTTGCAGATGAACTCCCATGCAGTAATTTTCAAAAAGGAGAGTCCCCCCCTTTGTTCTGAAAGTAGACACCCCCGCCTGCCCAAGATACAGTTCAAATGCATCCCTTTCTGAAAGCAGAGCTTCACTGGAGTTTCAGACAAGGACAGAACATAAACTTCAGCAGTATTATTAATTGTGTGATGGCAGTACCTTGAAGCGCCCGTCATGGACCAGGACCCTCATTGTGCTAGGTGCTGTACAGACAGCAAAATGAGACAGTTCCTGCCCCAAAGAGCTGACAGTGTAAGATTTCTTCCCAAGCCTGCTCTTCCTGGAGTCTGCCTTGGAGGTCCACTTTGTCTGTATCCCCCTGAGAGAGGTTTTTCAGTTTCTTATACCCTGTTTGTAATTGAGCAAAGGGAGCTGCCACTATGCTTCAACTGTAGACAGGCCTTAGAAGTGATCGTTCTCCATAGGATTGCAAAGACAGTACTCTAGCTGTTGGGAATGGTGCTGTGGTACGGTAGCATGTTCTGAAAAAAAAAATATTCTGGATGAAATTTGTTTCTAGATGTTTCTCTGCCAGCACACCTACTCTAAAAATCCGTTTCTAGTGAGGGCACTGACCCATCGTTGGACAGCAGGAATGTGTGACTTATCAACAAAAGAATACAGCTTTCCTCATAGCTGTGTGATTGCAGCTTGAAACATTTATGCTGGCAGGAATTCAACAGGTATCCTGTAGTCAAGCTACCAAAACAGCCACTGGTGTGGAAAAGCAGGCATGAAAGCGAATCCAGCAAGTGAAGTCAAAAGAGAACAAATCCATCAGTGATTCTGGCACCTCCTGAACGAGCGTGTGTTGTGTGTGGTGCCCACAGCATTGTGGCTGTGTGTCAGTGGGTACCTGTCCTTCAACAGGTGAGGTTGTGTTCTCAGTCATGTGCGCTATTACTGGTGCTGAGACCATGACCGTGATAACGTGTCTTACAGCAGCGACTGACTGATTAGGCCTCACAGCTTTTTTCTATGAGAGACAAGGTGGGCTGAGTTAGTGTCTTTTATTGGACTAGCTCTTCTTGGTGAAGAGGATGAGTTTTCAAGGTTACACAGAGCTTGTGTTAAGTACTCTGGATACCTTTCCCAGTCCTGAAGAAGAGCTCTGTGTAAGCTCAAAACCTTGTCTCTCTCACCAACAGAAGTTGGCCCAATTAAAGATATTCCTTCCCCCGTCTTGTCATGCTAACATCCTGGGACCACTGCGAATACAACTACACTGCAAACAACTCTTCTGTGTGGCCAGCAATGAGGAAGGGGAAAGTGAGGCTTGGTGACATGGCCAAGATCAAGGAGCAAGCTGATGGTGGTAGTGGAGAAACGAAACCCATGGTTTTGAAAGCCAGTAGTCCTCATCCCTCTTAGAGGGAGAGGTTGTGAAGACAGCAGTGTGACCGATGGTGACATTCAAAATGTTGTTTGACTTCATTTTATCTCAGGTGACTAACCAAGTGTGGGTGAGTCTTTATTTGCTTTATCATCCTTGCCAAGTTCCAAAGAGGCAGCTGTGTTAGTCCAGTTGTTTGTAAAAGCACCAGGTAGCCTTTATGGCTCAATACTTGACATTTTGGTGTCCGCCACATGTCAGGATATTGTGAGCGAATCTTTCGTGAGAAATTTCCCAGCAATATTTACTGATCTGGCTGGAAAGCAAGGGAGGGGAATAATAACAATGCGTGTATTGTTTGTTTGCACATTGGGGCCACAGCTGGCTCATCTGTTCTTTGTGGACTCCAAGGGGAGAAGGATTACAAATATTTCGCCAATCTTTCTTTAGCAGAAATAAGCTAAATCAATCAATCTGCTGTATTATTTATGAGTCCACTGTTATGGCCCAGGTCAGATAGATTTCCCCACGCACTGTCCCAATCTCAGGAATCCAGCAAAGAAGGTTACAGCAGCATGACACTTCAGGCTGCCATCCAAAATGTTCTGTAGTGCAATAGCATTGACAAAATTAACAAAGATGCAGACTTTGCTCTGGGCATAGGTGGGGGCTACAAGTCTACTGACGTCTTGTCCGGTCCTTGCCCATTCTCTCCCCGTAGCCCACCTTCCTGCCCCCTCGGCTGTCTGCTGCTGACGTGTGCGCAAACTTTCTGTTTTGCTGTCTACCCTGTGTGGTGCAAGAAGGAAATTGTTTGGGTTAAACAGTAGGACCACTTCTCCACTGACAGGTGAGTGCACATCACCTGCATAATTCAACGTTAAAATGCACCTGCCTTGTGGCTCTTATTACCTGAAGGCTGCAGTCAGGGACTGGGCCTCCATCGTGCGAGGTGCTATACAGACACACAGCGATATGTGTCCTCTGGCAGCAGTGAATTCCAAAGGTTAATAACTCTTACCTTCATTGGTTCCTGAACATACTGCTTTTTAACACCCAGAGTCTTTTATTTCATTATCATAGAATGGAAGGTGACATGTTCTGTGCCAAGTCCAAACCATCTGAGGTTGTGCTGTGCTGCCATATAGTGGTAAACATCCTGGTTGAGTTCAGTAGGAGCTATGTGGACATTTCAGAACATAAGAATGGCCATGCAGGGTCAAACCAATGGTCCATCTAGCAGGGAATCCTCTCTTCTGACAGTGACCAGTGCCGGCTGCTTCAGAAGGAATTACTGGAACGGGTCATCTTCAAGTGATCCACCCCACTGGCCATTCCTAGCCTCTGGGAGACAGAAATCCCTGCCCGTCCTGCTTTATAGCCATTGATGGAGCTACCCTCTCTGAATTTTCCTAGTTCTTTTGTCTTGACCTTCACAACATCTTTTGGCAAGGAGTTCCAGAAGCTGACTGTCCTGTGCGGGGAAAAAAAGGCTTCCTTTTGTTCATTTTACACCTGCTGCCTGTTAATTTCACTTGGAGACCCCTAGTTTTTGTGTTACATGAAGAGTAAATAACACTTATGTATTATCCCCACACCAGTCACAATTTTATAGACCTCTAGCACATCCCACTTTTAATTATCTGTTTTCCAAGCTGAAAAGTCCAAGTTTTATCAAATTCTCCTCATATGGAAGCTTTTCTATAGCCTAATAACTTTTGCCCTATCCTGTACCTCTTCCATGTCTTTTTTTGAGATGGGGCAACCAGCTCTGTACACTATTCAAGATATGCATGTTTCAGAGGACTTTTAGCCTTTTCTAGTTATCTCAGTTGCTCATCTGCAGGAAGTAGGTATGCAGGTGAGCAGCTTTGCAGATCTGCTAGTTTTGTCATCAGGCCATGATGGGTATTGAGCTCCTCTTCTCTTGGACAGATTCTGGTTATCAGTAACCTTTTACTAGGCCACTGATAACACTGAATTTCCAAGATGGTGACTTTGTGCTTATGTACTCGCTTATGTGGGGAGCCTGACTATGACAGCTGACTTGGATGTATTTGCCGTATCATTTGCTCTTGTTGTGTCAGTTGGCCCTTCCAATTACACATCCCTGGATGAATGCCAGCCACAGAGGGCAGGACAAGATGTGCAGAACACCGTGAGATGGCACGAGAGGTTTGTGCCTTCTTGTGTTGGAGGGAGACTTAATAACTTTCTCTCTGCAAATGTTTAATGTTCACAGAAATGTCCATATTAACCAACCTGTGATTGTTATTCTAAATGGAGCAGGACATTTCAATACTGCTGGCAGTGAATAACTGGGGCACAGATACTTGTTGCGCTTACAGCCTCAGCACTAAAGTGGTTTGCATCAGCTGTTAAAGCAGGTGGAGCACGCTGCTTTGTTTGTATAGGACCTAGAATAACCTCCCGTTTTGAAAAAGCTGTTCCACCACAAGAATGACACTCAGTGATGTTGCTCTTCTGCCCAATAAATAGCAGCCAATGACCTCCCCGATGCAGAATCTAATAAATTTTAAAACAATCAATATAATCTTAAAACTCAGCAGCAAAGCCCCTGCATTAAGCAGGATTTTTACCACCAAAAGGGAGATGCCGGAGGTGCCATGAGGCATTTTGTTATTGCTATTGCTTTGACATGGAAGGCTCAGAACGACAGTGCTGTGTGGGAGGATGAGGCCCAGGTAGGTGGTTGGTGTGGTAGTGGTGGTTGGTTTGTGTGGTGAGAGGATGAACGATGGCACTGAGGAAGAACTGAGGCTTCTCCATCTCAACAGGGCTTACATAATATTTAAGGGACGGGTGGTATGTTTAGTCAAAAGGATGTGAAAATGCAAATTAAGAGGGCACTTCTAGTTTATAATGGCATTTCTCTCTCCCACTGCTTTGATTGCATCATCGTCTTCTTCCTCAGATCACTTCACTGACTTCCCCTCTCTTTCCTCGTTCAGTTCAAACTCCGTCTCCATAACTCCAACGCCCTGCCTGATCAGGTCAGTCCTTCCATCATTTCTGCTTTCGTCCTACAAGTCTCCCCACCCACACTTGGGTTTTTTGTCTGCTCCTAGCTTTGCTCCCTCTTCGTCTCACTTGACTACAGATCTTCCTTCCACCCAATAGCTTCCCTTTAGACTGTTCTGGCTGATCCAGAACTCATGTATGTCGATTTGGGTCTTTCCGTTGACCTCAGTAGGCTTTGTATCAAGGCCTCAATATGCTAAGCACATGGAAATACCCTGTATGGGGAGCTTGCAAGGTCAAAGTCAAGGCCTGAAAACGCCTTTGAAATAGAGATTTCTCAGTTTAGTAAAACTGGGCTCAAGTGACAAGTTCCAGCTCCACAGTCCAAACAGCCTGAAATTCAGGACTCAGGTTGTGGTTCAAATGCCAGCCCTAAACTCAGATATAAATCCAGGTTGGAACTTCAGACAGCCTCATGGTTCAGATCTGAGTGGAGGTCCCCAGATTTCCTGTTTTAAATCTTCTGCAAAGTGCCTACTTGTTTTCACTGTGTCTAGTGGACCATAGCTGGTGGGGGGAGCTTTAAATATGAAAGGTTCAGCTAAGATTTAAAAAAAAATCTTAGTTTCCAGAAAAAAATTTACTAATGATTTTTTTCCCAGTTGCTTTTTTTAACTGGACCATTCAGAAACATAATTTCTTCAGAATTGCCTGCCAGGTTTTCTTGGCATTACATGCCACTATTCGTGTGTAAAAATGTATACCTGATTTACTAAAACCCAGTCAGTAGGAAATCCAGTGACAGAATGGAGATAAAGTAAGTTCGGCTTTAGGAAATGAAAACTTAATTTGTTTACCATTGGTATCATTATAAGAACTGTATTTGAGAGGGCACAGGAGAAGCTCAGGGAAACTTCAGATATGGTTTAGTCTATGACTGTAACAGATGCATGGCACCTCGGGTGTTGTTCTCATAGACTTGGCGTCATTCTCTCACCAGCTGAAAAGGAGGTTCTGAGGTTCCTCTTGGGTGCAATGTAATGACAGAGAGAGAGTGATCGACAGCTGCTCCTTTTGCTTTTCATTCATTAGTGGGTGGTCTAGTCATAGTTTCTAACACACTTCTCTACTCTCACACTGCTTTGCCTTCCTACTGTAGATTCATGGTCATCTTAGCTTTGTTAATAAGAGCAACTAAGTGCTTTCATGCTCTTTGTCCTATTTGAAACCTGATTTTTTAACTGTGTGCTGAGCAGTTTTCCTTTGCAAAACATTAAAAGCTTAAAATAAGTTACATCCAAGATAGTAAATGTAATTTGTCTTGCTTCTGGTATTGTACTACCCATATAGCCTGGTTGCTGAAGAAATGCAGCCCCTTTGACTCCAGCAAGCTTTGGGGTGATCAGAACATCCCAAAATCAAGCCTATGGACACTCATGAGTGAACCCTAAGAATGCAGGTAGCATCAAGTTGTCATTTGGCCAGGACAGTGCACTGACGGTCCTAATTCTTCTGCAAAGTGCCATGGCAATAATGATGAGAGAGGGTCAAGAACTTAATTTTAGGTCTCACATGGAAGACCCCCCAACCCCCACAGATCACCAAGTGCATTTTCCTGTGGGCTAGCCACACTGGAATTCATTTCCTGCCATATGCGTGATGCAGTCTGAGAACCAGCCTTTGAAACCTAACAGCATCAAGTACAAGAATGGTGTGTCCACTTGCTTATTACCTTAGTGTGCATAATGCACAAGTAGAAAGCAGGCCATCTGCCAATTTGTGAGTGTTCACATGGTTGTCACCTATTGCTACAGTCAAGAATAAGCATATAAATAATTGCACAAAAGAGAATTTCAGCATCCAAGTGAGGCATTGGTTCAGCTGTGATTGAAAAGGCAAAGTGCTGCCCATGGACCACTTGCATGGGCTACATGAACTGTGGAGTATGTCTCAGCAGAAGAATAGTGGAAACCCTGACTATAACAGCAAGGCCAGCCACAACCTCCCAGGACTTATCCGCAGCTGAGGAAACTGGAGGAGAGAGACAGGAACGAAAAAAAAAAAAGGCAGGGATGAGTAAGTAACATGGGTATAGTGGAGCAGGGAAACTCTGAAGATATTGCCATTTAAGACATGCTCCGTAAAATCGCCAATTCTTGTGTGGTACTTAGGTACCAAAGTGATAGATAACAGCAATAGTAAATCTGTCCGCAAACAGAGTAGGCTTGATTGAATGGATCTTCCTTGAAGCGTCTCACACAAGATGTTGGTTCGAGTCATCTCCGCTAAACTTGGGAGAGTTCATAGACCATGGTTGCTGTCTCTAATAGCTGTGGTGTCTCCTACAGAACTCTTCAGATCTTCTTCTTCTTCTTATAACTCTCCCATTTTCTTTTAATGGTTTCTTGTGGTTAGTCAGTCCTCCAGGTCTCCAGGAAATTATCTATTCTCCTTTCCTGGTGATCCCTGGGGAGATCAAGGACCTATTAAGTTGCTGTGTTTGCACTTCTCTTCCCCCTTTTCTCAGTCCAATAGATCCTGAGTTTGTTGGCTGTAGGTTTTGTGACAAGCTGTGCTGTATTTACCCAGGCATTTAACAGAGCCAGATTTGCTTAGGACCACAGATAAGTCTTTGTTTTTCATGCCAAAAAAGGAAACGTTTGGGAGTATGTCTACACTATTGCATCAGTTGATCTAACTTTTGTCACTCGTGGGTATGAAAAAGGTGCACACACCCTTAAGCAAGACAAGTTACAGCAAGCTAAACACCGTCCACACTTGTGCTATGTTGGTGAAAGACGTCTTCTTGCTGATATTAGCCATTGCAGTTCTATTCTAACAACATGGTGTTGAGAGCAACAATACAGCAAAAGAGAAAATGCAGTGGCCTCATCAGTGTCATTTCACCCTTAAAGCCTAGCTTTGTCATGTTCTCTGACACGAGAAGTCACCACGCTTCTCTTTTCCCTGCCTGTGAGTGCTGGAACCAGCCTCATTAAAATCACTTGAAGCTTGAAGAGTTGATAAGCAGCCATTTTGCACCTCTCAGTCATAAATTAATCCAACCTCTAAGCATCCTCCCCCCCCAAACGGAAGAGTGCTGTCATCCCTATTTTCTAAAAGAGAAACTGAGGCACAGAGGGAGTAAGTGAATTGTCCAGGATCATTCAGGGAGCATGGCGTGTGACCAAAATGCGGTAATCATAGCAACCAACATAATTAATTTAGCACAATCACACCTACTGGACAATTGAAACACCAGACTGTGCTGAGCATGAATGGGGTTTCTGTGTTTTACCTCCTGAAAAGCCGGGCTTTGCGGGTCCTCCAATCCTGCATTTTATGGTCATTGCTTACAACTATCTATGTATGGATGAGGAGGATATTTTTTTAATCATATGGAATAATTAAAATGGTTTATCAAGGTTTAAACAATTGCTTCCCTTCCAGTGGATCAATCACTTCTGTGCATCCCAATCATGTCTCTTGATTAAAAGCAGCTGAGGGGAATCCTAGCCTCCGGCCAAAGTCCCATTGACTTCAGTGGAGCCAGGATTTCACCCAGGATCTGTTAACTGATGGTTCTTGTCCTCTAACGTGAAAGAGAGTTATGTCCGAGACCCTTGTTTTTTCCACTAATCCTGTAAAGTACTCCTCTCACACCCAATTTTAGGAAACATAAATCATCCATGCAGGCAAATGATAAGTGCAAACAGATCAAAATGATTGTATTTCTTTGTGTATAGTACAGAATAGTTTCCCTTTTCGCCTAGTTTTTTGTTTTCTCTCTTTCCTCTGCATTTCCTTCCTGTTGTCTTTTCCAGTTTAGGGCCTGAATCCATAAGGTGCTGAAAAGTGATGTGCACCAGCAGCCAACTCAGTGAGTGCTGAGAGCTTGCAACATTTCTCCCGAGATGCTCAGCGCCTTGGAGGATCAGGCATCAAGCCTTTGGACTCTGGTTACGTTAGTGCAAAGGCAGGAGAGAGGAGAATCCATGGCAGCTTAGCTTTTGCAGCTCCACAGCCTCTAAATGTAACCTTCTAAGTCCAAATAAGTCTCCCGAGTCTCAAAAATGCCTAGGACCTATCGGCTTATACTGACATCAGTGAGTTTTCCAACTTCATGATTTAGGCACCTAAATCTAGACCTAGCAGCTCACCACTACTTTTGTTGATATTGAAAAACTTGACTCTGTTCTATAGGGGATATCTACAGTGGAGGCTCTGCCAAGTCAGCTTAATAAGGCTGACTTTTAAGGATATGTCTATGCTGACGGCAGCAAAATCACCGCCATCAGTACAGTCTTCCAGCTGCGATTCAGCGGTGAGTCTGAACCCACTGGATTGCTCCAGAAATCACTTAAGCAGCTCCAGCCCTGGAACTGGAATTGCTAAAAATTGATCATAAGGCATTTGTGGTCAGCTTCCTTTGGTATGTATTGGTGGCTCAGAAGGTCATCAACAGATATGCCAGGTATTCTACATGTCTTTGCGTATCTGCCGTTGACTGCTGCCAAAAAGCCCTGTAAGTATAAACTAGGGGTCAGTCAACTTAAAGTCAACCTTATTAAGTCAACTTAGAGAGTCCACATTGAAAACTCCTGTCGACTGCTTGCGTCCACACTGGCAGATGCAAGGTCAATGGCAGAGTGGTGCATTATGGTTAGCTGTCCCACACTGCACTGGAGAAGTGCCCCTGGAGGCCAGTTAGTTTGACTTAAGAGCTTTCCCTGTCTACATTGGCTTAGGTCGACTTACTAAGGTTGACTTAAGTGTTAAGTTGACCTTAAGAGGTGGTGTTATTAAGCTGACTTAAGGAAGCGCTTAAGTTGACTTAATAAAAGCCCGGTGTGGCCACAGGAGTCTGTAGGCTGACTTAACCTTCCTTAAGTCAACCTAAGGCTCCAGTGTAGACATACCCTAAGTGACTCCCTACCTAGCACCCACAACAGAGTTGCTTGTGCTAGAGCGAATGTTACCAGCGCTCCACAAACTAGAGCCTGAGACTGAAGGAAGGGAGATGGAGGGAGTCATGTGGGATCCACACTCATGCAGTCAGGCCAGTGGAGAGAAGCAAGAATGAGTTTAACATAACGTTTTTCCAGACACATAATGAAACTAATGCATAGATCTGTTGTGTCGCAGATCCAAGATTCTTCTTGCTGACTTTTCCAGGCATACTGTGTATCACAGGTTCTTAAACTGTGCTCTGTGAGTCCCCCAGCAATGTGTTCCTATATATCGACACTCAGCATGGGCTCTTAGCATTGCCCTCAGCCCCACAGCACACAAACATCTGTTACTTGAGCTAAAAGAATACGCCATTAGCCGGTAGCAGTAGTAGGTTGCTATCCTGCATGTGAACAAACCACTAGAGCGGGACAAAGGCACACACTGCTCTAAGGTAGGTTGCATCTGCAGCACTTACATCTTGAGAAATAAGCAATGGAGGCAAAGGAGTTAGTGCAGGAGACCAGATCTGTGAGAGGATCTCTTGTACAATACATCAGCTACGGTCCCCTCCTGACAACGGCTCTTTGCTGTTTCAACATGTATTGAAAACACTCTGTTATAAAGAGAAGGCTTAACAGCGAAATCCTAAACACTTAGGCTATTTACACTGTGTGTAAATTAGACAGAGACATTGTGACTTGCACCATACCTTTGACTGATAGTGTTAAAAGCTTGTTCCATAATGGGATTGGACTTGAAAAAATTAAAATAGATAAATATGTTACATTAAGAACTTTGCGGTGAACTTCCAGTCAGAGTGCCGTATCCTCTTAAGCTGGCTGACTGGTTCAGAGAGTCACCCCGTCTTCTCCGATAAATCACAGTGTTTCAAGTGTGACCGACTGGTGAGCAAAAGGGCGTTATCTCAAATTAATGAACTCTGGAACTGACGTCTGCCAAGGGGTCACTGCCACGATGCAAGACCAGCCCCTTTACTCTCACCACCAAAAAATCATAATCACCCATCCATCACAGTCTGAACCTTTACCTGGGGAGTTAGCTGTGTGCGTATGCCCCATCAGTGGTTCATGAGCAAAGAAACCAGGCTTCAGGTAATTAAAAATCTCCCAGTGACTTAACTGCTGGGCTTTTATATGCTCTTTAACAGCAATCTGAGCACACAGGTGTGTGCTCACACATAATCTGTGGTCTACTGGTTTCAAGCTGTTAGGTAAAAGAAATATTTCAACAAGAATTCTCTGGTTTCTCCTTTAGGTTAGCGCCTGGTTAAATTACACTAGTTACTGATCTGTTCCCAGTAAATTAGCAGTAAACATTTGGAAGATGAGCTTTTTTTAAATTTTAGCTCTTTTTAAAACTTTTAGCCCAGGAGACTGGATGAGGAACACAGTCACGGGGGGCGGGGAGGGGGAATGTAAAGCAATTTTATAGCTCAGGAAATTTTGAAAGAGAGCCCTGCAGCTCCATCATGGTAGCATCTAGTGTCTCAATGGGGTAAGCAGGCGATGGTCACTTTAAAAGATAAGGAGAATTGGATTTTGGCTGAGGGGCTATGTAACTAAGTGGAGTTCCAGAATTTGGTACCAGATCTGCATTTAGTTCAGTCAGGAGCCTGGTTAAGCAGTTGCAACTTGGCAGTAGGAACCCTCATTCTCATTTCTACAAAACTGTCTTTGCACCACTCAAGCAGTCAGAAAGAGATCTTTAAGTGAGAGCAACTTACTGATACCCCCTTGAAGACCCCTTTATATTGCACCAGCAGTGTAAAGGTGCCTTAGGGTAAAATGTGAATCAGGTCTGTGGCACCTAGGGGCCTGATCCTGTAAATTCACATGAGTCTTTTTCATAGGATGCAGAATATAGACTTTTAGGCCTAAACTTGTACCAAACGACTGGGATGCTCTGCTGTCTTGGCACCCAATTTAAAATACCTTAAAGGTGCTTGATTTTCAGATGGTGGATAGGTTTCTGAAAATTAGGGCCCTTTAAGGTATTTCAGGTTAGACCCCAAAATTGTTAGCCACCTTTACAAACTAGGCCCAGCATTGTTCAAGTGTTAATTAAATTGTGTGAGCTTTCTAAAACTTTCAACTTTACCCTGCTTTGTAGTGAATCCAGACACAAGAGCACCAGGCTTTGTTTTTGAGGCCCGGAAAAGGAGTGTGACCAACCAAATGTAGCTCTTAAATCTGAGAGGAGCAAAAAAGGGAGCAAGCAGCAGAAAGGGTGAAAAGCAGAACATGTTTATAAAGTTCTGTTTTATTTATCCAGCTCAGCTATAGAGTTCAACATCTATATTATACACATCCTCTTAATAAACTGATTTTATCAGTGCACTTCATTTTAGTTTACTGAAAAGCTTGCAAACCCCAGAAAAGGATTTTAGCCCTGGCATTGTGAAAGTAGTGCACTTGAGCTGTTTAGATCATTACTGCTTCCTGAAGTAAGAATAGAGGAGGAAAGACAGATCGGGAGATGAAACCTCACTGCTCGTTTGCTGCTTAGCTTGCGACTGTTCACTGCAGAAGGCGCAGTGGTGGGAACTGACAGGAAACATCCCAATCTGGGGTAGACAGCAGGAATAGTATCTTCAGAAGCATTCTAGGTTGGCTCAGCTTTACTCCAGCTGAAATCAGAGTTTTCACAGTGACTTTAGTGAGATCAAACGTAAATCCAAAAATCTTCCCAGGCAGTTGTGAAACTTCCACCTCTCACTCAGGTAAAACGGTCTGTGGGCTATAGCGAGAGCTTTTGCTGAATACTAATGTCAGGTTTTGGCCATCAGACAATGTTTCAGATGATCCCATGAGAATGTTTTTAAGATTTAATTATAAACCAGTATTAAAATAATGCCATCCATCTGCTTTCTCAGTCTTGGTGTATCTTGTAGCCGTTCACTGCCCATCTGTTACCTTAGCGTAGAGAGACGCTGCGCGTCCACTTGACCGTATGCATCTTAGACGCTGGGTTTATTTTGGTATCTGGTGCATATGGATCAAGTTCTGCTTCTCCAAATGTGTTTTTCCTGAAAACTTTGCAGCCTAAATTTCACTTTTTGCTGGGGTTTATGGAAGAGGAGAGAGAGGTACAAGGGAAAGCAATGAACTTTGTTTTTCATTCAGCTCCTGTCGTGCTTTCTTATCCCAACAAGCTAGCTGTAAGGGGAGGGTGGCAATCCAGATGTGAATTATCTGATTAATTAGGTCACAATCAGGCATGTGTAGTAAAACTCAGAGAAAATGAATCACTTTAATGTTCTATTTTCTATGGTTTTGTCTTTTTTTCTTTCTTTCTTTGCCAAGAGGCCAGGCAGTTCACTCAAGCTTGCTGCTCATACCCACAAAGGCCCATCAGCCTCTGTATCCGACAGGCACCATAAACTGGAATCACACTTGGCCAGCCAGCGCTGATTGCTATACCCATTTGCAAGGCATGCACTTAGTTTGATCAGAGGTGCTCTTGGTAGCCCTGGTCTGCTTCAGGCAGAGATTTGGGGGATAAGGATCCATTCTAGTAAAGAACAGAGCTATGAAATGGAACCGATGTTCAGTCAGGCCTTCTACTGCCGCAGAGAACATGATGTCACTTGGTGTGTTGTTATTGCTGATTTATCGTTCTTTACTGGGGTCTGTTCTAATAAAGTGCAGTAGGATGGAGATGGGGGGTTTAAGGTCAGATTGATGATACTTCCAGGAACCGGCTTCATGGTATGGCTCTATAAGCCAGAACTAGGGTCCATTTGTCCTGTGACACCAGTTTTCCATTGGTATAACTCCTTTGATCCAATGGAGCTATCCCAGGCTTGTGCCAGTGTGAGAGGAGAATCCAGCCTCAATACTCCACAGGAGCCAGGCTTCCAAATTTTAGGTGAGTGTAAATTTTAGAATCAGGTACTTGTCAGATGATGTGGATAAATGCTAGCATTGTTTCCAGCTTTTTTACCAGGCTTTCTAGATGCTAGGTTAAAAACTAGTTTAAGCAAGAGCATTCCAGGGACCCTTGCTTCTTGCTCTTGCTTATAAAAATAGCTAGTAACATTTCCTAGATGAGCTTGTTTAAACAACTGCAAGCCACCATTGATTAAGACACTGGCCTAACACTCAAGAAAACCAGCTTTGCTTCCTGTTCCACCACAGACTTTCTCTCTGACTTTGGGTAAGGCACGCAGCCTCTCTGCCTAACCTCCCGATTCTGTAAAATGACGCTAAGCACAGGCATGCTGTGAGGAGAAACATATGAACAATCAGGAGGCTCTCTGATATTCTGGTGGTTGAGGACCATATAAGTACCTACAAGGATCGGCAGTGACGTTTGTCCCCTCTATCCCATTTTCGTTTTCTTTGCTGTTAGAGAAACAGTCAAAGCTGTAGATGTTCACCCAAATGATAAATCATGGCCCTGATTGTGGAAGCTGTCCATCTCACCAACCTTCACATGAGCATCACAGAGAAACACCCCCTGGTACAGTGCTCAGGATTGGACTCTTTGCTGCTTAGGTAGATAGAGATCTCTTTGTGTGGGGGCTAATCAGATAGCTATGGTGTTATTGGCCATGATGGGCATATTTGAGTTGGGCCCACAGGAAGATGTTCAGCGATGGGTTGTATTGAGATCCAGGCTTCTGTGAGAGTCTGTGCACACAACCCAAGAGAAAAGTCCTGTGGAACTGAGGGGAAAGTTATAGGCATCTATAGAGATTAGAAAAAATAATATATTTGAATGTGACTTTTCTCTGTGTGTATGAGTATCTATCTTTCTATCCATCTGTCTGTATTACTAGCAAAGTGGCTGTATTACAGGTGAAAATCTGGCCTAAAGGGAGGATGGTGTGTCATCAGTCGGCCAGGGGGCTTTGGGCTCTGATCCTGCAAAGAATTTAAGCGTGTGCTCTAGGCACTGGCAGTCTCACTGAAGTCCCTCAGATTGCTCGCCTACTCCCAGTTAAGCAGCTGTTTTAGTGCTTTGCCGGATCAGGGCCTGTATACAGAAAGGACCTGGTATTGCTTTCCCCATAAACTTCTACAGTTTGCCTTTACTCTTCTAGGAGCATGTCATCCTCCCAGGTCATAGGGACGTAAACCGTGCAAACACCTCAGATCAGGCCAGTGCGCCTTCAAAGGGAAAGCCCATCCAAACCAGCAGCATCTCTTCTGCTCTTTACTCACCACAAATCTGACTGGTAACATCCTCTGCAAACAGTGTGAATGGGGCTGCCGGAAAACGGGAAACAGAGCCTAGGTTTGTCTTCTCCCCTGCAGACCCTCTTCCCCAAAAATGCTCATTGGAAATCCAAGCGGGCATGAAAGATGATAGTCTCAGCTTTAGTACCTGCCCTCCACCTATGTGCCAGGCCAGGAGAGCGCTGCAGAGGGGTACACTCTGTGAACGTGTGCCCCTAAGTGGGTGGGTGCCTGGGTTTTAGGACACCCCGTGGTTGTAGCACAGCACCTGCTCTCTCCGCTGGAGGCACCTGGCCTCAGGGGAGAAATCAGTGGTATTCTTCAGCCTTTCAGGCAGCTAATATTCCCTTCCCCCTGTTGCATTTCAGCTAGGAAGAGAGACAGTTGGGGTCACAGCGCCCCAGACCTTTCCAATCACAGAATCAAAGTGAATGTCTGCTGTCACTTTCTGGGCACTGCAAAGCCTTAGGTGGGGGGTCCTGAAGGTTTCCTTCTGAGTAGCTCTCATTGGCAAAGAGGAGACTCTTTTTCCTGGCAAAGAGCAGATTTGTGACATTGTTGCTTAATTATCGTTCGTTCTTACAAAAAGAATGTGGCCTGCATTAAGCATGTTCAGATCAGCACGATCTTGTGCAGAGACAGAAGCTGTGTCTGTGACAGCCCAGCCCAGTGGTGGAAATATGATGTGTAGGCAGTGGGACAGGACTGACAACTCGATGGGTGGGTATTGCTCCTAACTTGGCTTTGTTCTGTGTCCAAGGGCGAGTGGCTTCCTCTATCCCCATAGCACTTTCTCCATCTGGATGCTGAGTACCCACTTTGGGAAAGATCTGTGGATGAAGAGTGCAAAGTAGCATCCACAAAACACAGATCCAAGACCTTGTTCACCGAAGGAAGGGGACTGTGCCTTGAAACTTTGAGACCCATACAGTTCATCCTGCTCCAGCTGCAGAGCTTTTTCTTGTACCGGAGAACAATGCACGCAAAGAAACCAAACAGGATTATGACTGCATGCTAATTATAAGCTAATTAGTCTCAGATTTAAAAAAAAAAAAAAATTGGAGGACCCACTTTAAAAAAAAAAAATCAGGTGTGAGGATTTCTTGCACATATTACTTTCAGGGGCTTTATTTCTGTACACACCCCTAATCCTTGACAGTTCTTATTTGCGTTTAGCAATCTAGCCAGATTAATAATGGGTTGACCCATTCTGTGCTAAGGCCAACGTGTCAGCTTATAGAAATTACTGAAATGAGCCGCCAGTGTAACGTAAGGACACATTCCTCGCTGTACAGATTGGCATGAACACTGGAGGCAGCCTTTGAGTGTAATATTGACTAATTATTTAACCATGAGTGGCAGCTCTGAACATTGTGTTCTTTTTGCTTCGCTTCCTGCATTTACTGTGAATCTAATTAGGAAGGGAACAAGTATGTCTTCTCAGACCCCTGAAAACACAGAAGCCGGCTTAGCTAAGTGTGTGGGACCCAAAGTTGTTTAAGTGGAGACATCTGTACATTGTGCATCGGCTGAGATCTTGGAGCAGTCTGCTGTGCTGTGCTTCTGGTCTCAGGGGTGTGTGTAGAGTGTGTGGGCGGTGGGGTGGAGGGTGTTTGAACAAATCTGATCTGAAAGCCCAGAGATAGAAATAGGCACTAAAAAAAGCACAGCTTAAACTTAAAAAAAAAAAAAAGGGGAGGTGGGTTGAAACAAACTGTTCAGACTGCTCGATCTGTGCAAGCTGGCCTGGGCTCTTTATCATCAGGCTTTCACCATCCAGTGCAGATGATCACTTCTTTAATAGCAGGATAGCCAGTGGTGGTCAGGGCCCTGTCATCACTGATATTGTCTATATCATCCTTGGCAGCTGAAGTGAACATTTCATTCTAGGATTCACCTTGCTCCTTTTTATATGGGTTGGGACTGTGTCATACAGGGAGGTAGAGGTAGTTTTGGGTAGAAAGGAGACAAGCGTGCTGAACTGGTACCACTCAACAGGGATCACTGATTGCTCGGGGGAGTCAGCCTTCATTTCCTTGAGGTAGTTTGCCAACTCTCTGGATGTCGTTCTGCCTCTCTGTGGTGTACGGGTGAAGAATGCTTCATTTCAAAGCCCTACTGTGAGAGGGGAGCCAAGTGGCAGAGCTGTGAAGAATGGATTCAGTTTTAAGGCCAGTGTTGGAGTTTGGGACTCCCTAAAATGAAGTCAGGTTTCTGTGAAAACATATCAGACCCTCTTTAGCCTGCAGGCACTTTGAGCCAGGCGGTGTCACTCACTGCGTGTCTATGTAACACAGGCGTAGGCACGTGTGCCGACAGTGGCACCCAAGCACATTCAGAGCGGCACATGGCACCCTCTGCAGTACCACAGAAATTGCCACCACTGAAAGCCACTCTGATCGGCTTCCTTTGGGTGCAGCTGGGACGCAGGGGGTCCCCCCATGCCTCTGCCTCCATGTGACACAGGAAAACGCTGCTTGACGTGGCTCCTCTCTGTAGTGTGATGCTCCCAAAGGAATCACTCCAGGCAGCTTCTCTTTGCAGCATTGTGTGGGAACCCCTGAAAGAAGCTGTTTATTTTTGTGGCATGCCTGTGGATCTGTGTCCCCAGGCACCCTGCCAAGGTGAGCCACTCTGGGCAACTTCTTTCCATGGCATGCCTAGGAAGCTGCTGAATTTTCAGGCAGTTGCCACGTTCCTTCAGCAGAAGGGGCCACCGGCACAAGCTGAGAGTCAGGGAAGAAGGACCGGCATCTAACACAGGAGGCCCTGATTTCCTCGGGAGTCTGTGTGTGCTTCCACAAGAGCAGTGAACCTGTCTGGACTAACATTGCCCCAGTGCTTGGGATGGAGAGGACAACTTTCACTTGGAACCTGTCTCACAGAATCATAGAAACGTGAAGGGACCGTGAGAGGTGATGGAGTCCAGTCCCCTGCACCCATGGCAGGACCAAGGACCCTCTTAACCCATCCCTGACAGGTGCTTGTCTAACTGCTCTTAAACACTTCCAGTGATGGAGAGTCCACAACCTGCCTAGGTAAGTTATTCCACTGGTTAATCACCCTGACGGTTAGGAATTTTTTTTTCCTGATGCCCAACCTAAACCTCCTTGGCTGTTATTTAAGCCCATTGCTTCTTGTCTTGTGTGTGTGTCTTTGTGCCCCATCCATAACCCTTTGGTGATTGTAGTCACACTAAAGACCTGCCTACTCCTATGCATTCATTTGGCTGGAAATCTGGAGAATGCCAGCCCCCGAGAGGCTGTTACAGAACCTGTGGTGCTTGAGAGATTTAGGTTTGATATGAGGAGCAGTTAATTTCTGGAAGAGACTTCCAGGGAAGAAGGCGGCATCCCCACCACTGCAGGTTTGTAGGGTTGGACAGACACTTCCCAAGGATGGTCTAGGTTTACTTCGTCCTGGCTAAGTGCAAGTGGGTTTGGATGTGATGGTCTGTCATTATCCCTTCCAGCCCTACATTTCTGTGACTCTAGTTGATGTGTTAGTGTATGATTCCATGATACACCTTATTTTTTCTTCATGAATTAACTGAAATTCCCTAAACTCAGAGCTACACCTTAACTCCAGGCTTTTCTCCTCTCTTGCTCCTTTTCCGTTCAGCTCTATTGATTTGGCTTCCGTTGGTTCCCTTCCAAATTCATCTGTTAGACACCCACTGGCTGTCTTTATCAAGAGCACACAGTGCATCCATTACCAAAATTGGGCTACCAAGGGATGAAATGGTCAAGGAGACAAGGCAGTCAGTGAGCATTTGGGTTTGTGCTAGGCGAAAGTTTATTCCTCTTCTGAAGTGAGTCCAGTTTGGTGTATTGTGTCCTGGTCATTCCCCAGCCACAATACAAGGCTTTGATTCCAAAGCATTCTTTTGATAAGCTTGTCGTCACATCAGTGGTTTTATTTAAAGTGCACCCTGTGAAAACAAGTGAATATCAGCCATCTTTTCTCCCTGCCCTGCCTACTTCTTCTGTTGTGTGTGTATTATTTGGAGGCCATTAGCAAAGTTGATACAGCGCTTCAACCTGTGCGTTAGGAGACTGAAGGCCTGTGCATGAGCTGGGACGTGGTCTGCAGTGCTCTGTATTTGGATGGGATTTAATGAAGTGCAAATGAAAGCAAATTCATTAATTGTTAACCTTTATGATTAGTCCCTCATGCATCTCTATAGAAAATATATTAGGCCTGACATACATCAAGCTTCCATACTGCGGTGACCAAAAATCACTCTTGTCAGGAAAATAAATGTGGGTCGGTGTTCTCCTTCCTGTTGCCATATGAAATGTTGGCAGTCACTCCTAAACGCTGTTAGATATTGCATTAAAGTAACCAGAGAATAGTCTCAGTGAGGCAGGAAGAATGGTTTAGAGCATGAACTGGAAGTCATGAATCCTGGGGCCCATTTTCTTCTCTGTAAAATGGGTATAATCTTTGCCCACCTCCATCCGGTGGGCAGGGTGAGGGATGATGAGGATCTGCCCTTAGATGCCCAACCTCTCTGCTGAGAAATCCTGATGCTCACGGGATGCTTCTCTGGGCGTCTGTGGCCTCCTAGACAGTCACCCTAAGGTTTGTATATTGGGCAGGGGAGCACATGGTGGAGTTCAGAGTTCACAGACTCACTGGCCAGATCCTTTCCGAGTGCAGTTTGGTGTAGCTCCCTTGAAGTCAATCCAGCAGGACTGGTTAACGCCAGCTGAGAATGAGGCCCACTCAGTTGCTGCTGTGTTGAGAAATAACACAGAGGTGAGAACAAATTGTGAGGCTGTATTTCTAGCTGCCTTTGAAAACCTGAGGCTCGAAAAAAGATATCTTTCCTTGGGAACAGAGGCTGGGCAATTGCGCCCCACTGTTGCAGACAGATTTGCTTTTGCATGCTTCAGACAGAAAGAGGAGAGGTCTCAAGGCAGAGAAACTGGCCTGGCTAAAGAGGGAGGTGGGAAGAGGGAAGGGAGCCGGGGAAAGGAGAAATCTGCTTGTGCTGTGGCGTCCGTGTGTTTCCAAAGCAACCAGCAGCCCTAGAGAAAGGCGTTTGGAATCTGTCCTTTCTATCAGTGCAGCTGCATGTGATGGTCTAGCCACTCAGTGGTCTGCCTGGTGCTATTTTGGGTTTAAAAACGAAGCGCGTGATTGCAGTGCTGTCATGGGCAGAAGCACTTTGGATTGCGCATTGCACAGACGGGAGCAATTCTCTGTGCACATTATGAAAGTGACTTTCCATTCCTCCTCAGGTGATGTCTGGGCTGGCTAGTAAAAGCCATCCTGTGACTCTCAGCCATCAAGAATAATAGACTAGAGGGGTCACTGCCATTCTGTTTTCCCATAAAGCAGTGTTGCAGGGATGGACTCACTGATGTTTAGCAAGTGAATTTCTTTCTCCCAGAAACACACTCATGGCTTTGCACAACAGATTGATCCTGCATCTTTGCCACCTCAAGAGCTGCAGCTAAGCTGACTTCTCAAACAGTTTATCATCTACTATTTCCCTGCTCACATGGACTCACTGCACCAGCAGTCTGGTTTAAGCGACATTTTAACTGAATTCAGTGCCAGTGCCAGATAGAAAGCCCCTGAGTTTTGAATATAAAGCCACTCTCTCTCTCCAAGAGGCCAGTATGGCACAAGCAGTCGGCTGTACAAACATCCCCATATCATGCAGTCAAAGATGAGGATAGAGAAATCAGCCTTAGGCAGTGATGGCAAAGGACAGTCTCCATCGCCACTCAGTTTCCTGGCTTCTCTGCTGAAAACAAAAACTGAAGTGCCATGTCCAATCATGGTTTCCTTTGCTGTTATTTATTTATGTGTATAACCGTAGTGCATAGGAGCTCCATCATAAACCATGACCCCACTGTGCTATAAAAAAGTTCCTGCCCCAAAAGGCTCACTAAGGACAAGAGAAGAGAGGGATACAGACAGGGCAGAAAAGGTGTACAGGGAAGGAGACCATATTGGTCAGCACAATGGACAGTGGTCTTGGCACGCCAGCCGCCTCTCCCTTGTCAAGTTTCTGGGAGATAGGAACCAGAAAGGAACTGTCCAATACCTTCATCCTAGGTCTTGAGCTGTGTGTCTTGATCAGAGGTTGAAACTTTGTTTAAAGCAACTTTCGACTATGGTGGTGTTCCTGAATTTTAAGTGGCTTGACCCAGCTGTATCAATTATTGTGTAGCAAGCACTTTAGGTATCACTGGGGCTCAAATGGTTTGAGGCATGGTTGAACCTCTCAAGTGCACTATTTAGTTTTCAAATGGCTCTGCAGATGTGCAGTGCACCATATCCCACATATGTGGGCAGATGCACCCATCCCGAAATGCTTAGAAGAGCGGACAACAGGAGTAGGATGTGAACGGGCAATAGAATTACCTAGACTCTGCCAGCTAGTTGAGGTGTCTTGATGGTCCCAGGCATTTTGCATGTTTGTGAAATTCAGGATGTACTTGAAGGTAGGGTGTTTGACATGGGAGGTGGAGGAGGGAGTGTTCAGCAGATGTGAATCTGAATTGTCAGTCAGTCACTGGTGCAGAGAAGAGCTACTTGGATGGTCAGGGGAATGGAGCACCCATCTCATGAGAGGAGACAAAAAAAATTGTCTTGTTCCACCTACCAAAATGAAGGTTGAGAGGAGATCTGATTGCTTGCTATTCATACTTCTGGGAGGGGAAGCAAGAACCGGGGTGGGGGGGTGAAGAGCCATTGTGGCACAAGAACAAATG
This sequence comes from Podocnemis expansa, assembly GCA_007922195.1. Lineage (NCBI taxonomy): Eukaryota > Metazoa > Chordata > Testudines > Podocnemididae > Podocnemis > Podocnemis expansa. The sequence continues at coordinate 2,028,907 of ML682073.1, read as the reverse complement.
GGGACAAAATGGCCGATAAGATATGGGCTGGAAATGAGAAAGTTTTGAACCATCAGGGGAAGGAGGTTCTGGGACAGCCTCAGTAGGAATTTTGGGAGCAAATAGCCTAACTAGTTTTAAGGTGGAGCATAAAATGGTATTGTATGATGGGGCTGCCTGCAGGAGTAGAGCCAGGAGATCTCTTCCCTTCATGTGCACATAACCCTCGGAAAAGATGGTTTGACTCAAGGGGTTGCAGAATGGAGGCATAGAAATGATTGAGGGAAGGGAAATCTTGAAGGTCTGATTGGTCTGAACACAGGGGTGTTAGATGGATCAAAGGATCCCAAGTGGAGGGAGGCATTGGCCTTGAAGATGAGAGCAAGGGGAATGCCAGAGTTGCCCCTAAATTACATTAAATGAAGCAGATTTCAGCCTCATCAGCACAGAGGTGTGGACTGTAGGTCCCTGGGGGTGATGCTCACAGATTTATTTGTGCAGCCAGGGGCCTGTTTCATGCGTGAGTCACACCTCCCTGTTAAAGATGAACACAGCCACAGGCTCTGTGCCATTTAGCTGGGTGGCTTGATCCTTAGATGCAGGGATTGTTGTTGTCGCTGCTGAGCAAAACATAAAAACTCTTCACAGACCCAATGATCTTTTTAATGCCGTGAAGCACTACCGATGACTTGTTCATTCTTACTGCAGCCCTTGGCCTCATCAACTGTAAATGCATATGCTGCAGCTCTTTCAGTTGATTCCATTCTTCACTAAGTATTGCTTGACCAATTAGCAAGATAAGTTCATCAGCAGCTCTGGAGGCATGTGGACAGCCGTCTCCAATGTATCTTTGTTCATTGGGGAATGTTTTGACAGTTAAACATGCAGCTTGTTGAGCTGTCAGTTCTGCTAACTCTCCAGAGCGCCTCTTATTTATTGAGTCATCAAACTCTTCCTGGCCTTGTGGAAGTCAATCCCAGACTTGTACAATAGGCAGCACTAAATTATGATTAAATCATGGGCCTCGGACAACGATGACTTTCTTCAAACAGTTAGCGCCTTGCACGGGGCAGATTGTTAGGTCCGTGATTACTCTGCATTATCAGTGTGATTAATGCTACCATGGGACACATGTTAGTATTGGATATTGCTATATCCTGAATGGGAGAGTCCTGGTTTCTTCCCTAACTTCATTATGAGATGGGGTGTGCAAGACCCTATTGCTGTTATAAAGGCTAATGATGACCAGTCCTAGGGGGAAAAAATGCATGATCCAGTGGATAAATCAGTAGGTGGTGACTGGGATTCTTGTCCTGTCTCTGCCATCCTCTCGGTGTCTCCGTTTTCCTGTCCTGTCCTGTATCCTCACCACAGTGGGGCCTTGATCCTTCTTGGTTCTACCACCATAGTTTGAATGGCAAGAATCCACATTATTAACAGGAGTCCCTAAGTGCCACCACAAAACAAACGTTACGGTTCACCACTCGAAGCAGAAGCACACTTTCCACCTGGAGTTCTGTGACCCCACACGGCTTGGATATCTGACCGAATGGTCTCGTCATGCCTTGCAGCCAAAATCCTCTCCGTATGGGCGCATAACCTAGACTTCCAGCTAGCACTCCTCCCTCCATTGTTTCAGTTCTTGCACCACCACCCTTTCCGCAGCCATTGGGCACCTTGTTCTCTCCCATCCGTGCTCCTCTGTCCCTGCACAGGATTTGCCAACTCTTCAGAAAACAAACCAAATGTTTGCTGGCGAGGGTTCTCTTCCTGCTGCATCCTCTCCTTTAATCAGACTCCAGCTCTGATGTCTGTCTTCAACCATCCACCTCACTGTGCTCTCATGTCTGTACACCCTCTTTCTCTCTCTCATCACCTCTCTTCCTCTTCCCTTTGCCTACCCTTACCTTTGTGATCTTGCCATACAGGGACTGCAGAGTTCCCCTCTGTTGGAACAAGGTTATCTATCCCACTTGCCTTTGGCTCTGGCACCGGAGTGTGCGACTATCCATGCTGGAACTGGCTGTACATCCTCTCTTCCGGTTCTTTACTTGGCTGCTCCAATCTTGCTGCACTTCCCCACTCCCCTGCGCTGCACCCCCATAGCACAGCAATCTCTAGTCCCGTCTCTGGTGCATGCAAGTCAAGCAGGAAGGGTGCCAGCTACTGAAACTTCAGTAAAACTTCTTGCAATGATTTTCCCTTGGATATCTTCATCCAAGAATTGGCCGGTTCTTGGCCCAATTCACCACATAGAATCTGAGGTTCTGCTCTCAAAATGGACAGTCTTTTCACCTCTCTTGCATTTTGTTCAGAGCTCATCTCTTGCTGATTGTGGGAAGTTCACTGCACAGGAACAATATTTCAATGAACACTTGCTGTTTTTACCTGAATAATGCTTAGCTACCCTGGACTGTATAACCAGGGAATTATGACTTTGTTGAGAACTTTGTACTGCTGTGAGCCAAATTAGAGATGATTTTCATAAGTACATTGGACAAGATAAATGGTAATCTACGTGACAGGCATTTGGCCTGGATTCTTTCCCCAAGTGTACCTCAGAACTTGGCAATCCTGCGTTCTTGAAATATTATTTCTGATTATCCCAAAATAATTGACAGTGAAGCATGCGAGTTTTTGCCAGAGCTGATGCTTTAACTGTATTCATCTAAAGTGGCTGGACTGGACCATTTTGGGGCTTGAAAAGAAACATCCAGCTCCCCTCTAGTACCCTGATTCTCCATCTCTTTTTAAATCTCATGTTAAACGTTTGCCTCCCACTCTGTGCCGCTCGTTACCTTTCCAGTTGTCTGGAATATTGAATTTAGTCCCCGTATAATGCCACTGTAGCTTCTGCTTTGTGTTAAATAGCAGCACCACCCCACTGTAAACTAAAGTGGTCAGATTGTCCAGTCGGCTTTGAAAGGCACAGATCCCTGTAGGACGACCAGTGGCTGAGTCAATGGAGGCAGTACTTCTCAATTACCTTAAGCCCATCACCAGTCATCAAGACAGTGGCTGTCTCCCAATCAAGACATACATCCTTGCCAGAAGCCCTTGATGAGCTGTTAAATGGCTGAGCCAGGATTCAGACAACTTGGGAGGACCCGCAGAGGGTAGAGGGCTCAACTTAATGTTTCATTGATTCTGTATATGGAGGAATCTCATTGCTTTAATCTCAGGAAAGCTGGAATCACAGAAGTCATCAGGAAATTCATTAGCAAAGCTATCAGAGTAGGATGCATAAAGTAGAGAGAGACTCAGGAAGCCTAACAAAACTTAAGAATAAACTCTTGCCTGCCCTGCTTTACTTAGACTTCATCATGGTGCTTAGCCTCCGCTGTTTGTCCCCTAAGGTTAGGTCTGCACTGCTGCATCATTCAACACTCCCCTTCTTCCTTTGTGTCTCCTTGAACTAGCGATAGCCTTTTTCTGGCGTTCTCTCCTATAACGTCTTTCACCAAAGGAACACACAGTTGAATTCAGCCTCACAACACCTCTGCCAGTCAGGGAATATTATTAGAACTGTGAAAACAGGAATTTGTTTTTTACAAATAAGTAAATAAATTTATAATTTTGGGAATTTTTTGACCAGCTCTGATTAATATACTGAATAAGTAAATAGAAGTATGGAGAGGCCAAGAAACATGCACAATGAAAAATGTGAGTGCTGGCAGTCCTGTATTCCAGGTCCTTCTTCTAATAATTAAGTTACTGCCTCCTCTTCCTTCACTTATTCACGTGAGCTATTAATGTCAAAGGCTGACGTTTAGTGCTTAAACCACATTACTCATTCGAAGTCCCCAAACTGTTTTGCAAAGGCGTTTGTACAAAAAGTTTTGTTAAAGTTAGGTGGGGGAGGTTTGAAGAAAAAGAGGAATACAGGAATCTGATCCAGAAAGTGCGTGATTGTGCAAGTCTTCATGAAAAACAAGAAACAAATCACTCAGCAGAAGATTTGGGGGATTCTACTAAAAAATTGTAATAATGCTCAGATTAAATTCTGATTAAAATGGGAAAACCTGTTTGTTCCCAAGGAAAGGAGTCATTAGAGGATCTCAGTAGAAATGTGATTTACTTTTACCACACCTCTTTTTCTACACAGTGTTGTTAGGATTTATCATTATTATTTATACAGCACAAAACATGCTAAGCATTGTACGGGCATGAAAAGAGACGGGTGCCCACCCTGAGGTCACCTGATGAAAACAGACAATAGATCATAGATAGAGCAGGGGAGAAACACAGCAGAACACAATAAGGCTAATTAATCATCTTGCTTTGCAGTTGTAATACCCCCTTTTATCTGAGGATCTCAGCGCACGATGCAAACATTTGCACGTTAAGACTTACACCTCCCTTTGAAGCAGCTAGGTATTGCCGTCTGCATGTAACACAGCAGGAGCACAGGTTGGTTAAGTAACATGCTAAGGCTAGAAGCCGGGAGTCCTGTTGTCCACCCAGCTCCTGTGACCATCAGATCATGCACATTGTTCAACATGAGCAATTATTCTCCTGTAATGATTTTTTGGTAAATGCTAAGCAAAGCATGCAGTCTTCATTTAAGTCATTTGTGTCTTGGGAGAGGAATTGGCCCATGACACTGCTGACTAAAACCGAGACTACATCTAGTGGGTTAAATACATTTGGTTAACCATTTGTTTGCTGTTATAGTTTTCACATGAAGAGAAAGAGACTGAAACGTGGCTTGTTGATGGAAAGTGATGTGTGATTTTAAGTTTCTTTGTGTATTAAAACAGAAACCTGATTTGCATCTTTTAAGTCTCTTTTCTAACTTATTCGGGCATCTGGCAAGCAGGCTATATATAAGCTGTGAATAGACTCTGAATGCAGGTTTCACATGCAAAATTAGGTGCTTTCATTGTCACTAAAATGATTAAATCTGTTGTTTTTTTTAAAACATCATCTAGGCACCCTCACTTCTGTTTTCATTACCTGGTAAGGCATTGCAGCTGGAAGAGACTGGTTTTGAAACAGGCGACGGACCTTAACCGTGGCACAGGTGGCATTTATCTTACAGATGCCCTCCTTGCCCTGAGAACCTCATGGGGGGGGTAGTGGTGAGCCATCTCACTGTGATGCAGCAAACAGAGCACTGAACTGGGATTCAGGGAGGCCATCCCTTGTTTTGCTGCTGCATCTGTTGATGTCAGACAACTCATTTCCCGTCTCAGCGCACTGCTCTCGCTGTCTGTACAAGGTGTTAAACGGTACCTTTGCAAAGCGCTGTGTGATTTTTTTTTTCTTTGGGTGAAAGGTGCTTCACAAGAGCTAAGTTGTATTAGTTCATTGTGTTTCAAGGCTGCTTCTGGACAGGTGATTTTCAGCCACTGCACCTTCCTGGAATGAGGGCAAAGCAGCTGGCCATCACTCCTGCCACTGGGTCCCATTCACCTCTGCCAGCTTCCTACAGTGGCCACATTACCATCACAGGAATTGCACTCAAGTTACATCAGTGCCACTGAGCTTGCTGTCTGGCCTATCATCTCTCCAGGCAAAAGAACCACAGCTTCACCAGGGACCAAAAGCACCTAATCTATGAAACATTAAGTTGAGCCCTCTACCCTCTGCGGGTCCTCCCAAGTTGTCTGAATCCTGGCTCAGCCATTTAACAGCTCATCAAGGGCTTCTGGCAAGGATGTATGAAGCAGTTGTTCTGGTCGCACCTAGAGAGAAGACCAAGCCCTTGGATATCTTCCAATCAAGACCAAGCCAGGGAGTCCACTGAAGGATGGCTATGCCATGGTGTCACCTCTAAAATCTATTCATCAGAGTGGCGGTGCTGAATTAGTGAATACTTCAGTACCAGTTGTAGATTACTAGGGAACAGGGCAATTGGCATTTCACAAGCAGGCATCATTTGTCCTGACAAATCTTTATTACTGGTAATACTATGAGAAGGAAAGAATCCATTTTGGCTCTCAGAGCCCAGAAAAGTTTGCAGGGAGATCAGTTAGATCAGAATAAAATTTATATCAATCAGTCAGGAAACCAACGAGAAAATAGACGTGGAACCTTCATTTATGCAGAGTAGAACAAGCACTTTAAACCCATAATGTAGGTCTTAGGGCATAAATGGTTTGTTTGGATTACAGGTTTGTTTTTATTATATTAGTGCCTCCATCCAAGATCAGGGCCCCATTGTGTTAACTACTGTACACATATATAGCAAGAAAGGTGAGAAGTGTTTATGTCAAGCCTTACTGGAGTACAGTTTAAACTGCCAATGATTCCAGAGCGAACAAGATGTCATCACTGTTGCTAAAAGCTTTTGCGTTTTGGTCTATCATTTTAGTCGAAACAGCCAATGTTGGGCCTAAAAAGCACAGACAATATCCTCTTTTCCTTGGACATCATAAACCCTAGTATCCTGCTGAAAAGACTCTCTAGGAAAACAGACTTGAAGAAGAGCTCTGTACAAGCTGGAAAGGCTGTCTCTTTCACCAACAGAAGACGGGCCCATAAAAGACGTTACTTCACTCACCTTGTCCCTCTCTCTGAAAGTGGATGCTGTCATGTAGCATGGTCACAGTGCACAAAACAGGTGCCAAGTCAAAATATTTAGAGATTATCCAGTGTTTGCATCATCCAGCAAAGACGATCTGGCTCTTCCTGATGGAAAATGTCAGCATGAACATGAAGACTAGTGAGAACAATGTATTTACTCTCTTTGTATAGAATAGAATACACAAAATACAGGGACAAAATAGTTATGTTCATTTATTACCATTTTTTATTAGTAGTATCACACTTTACCCTTCTACTGTAACTTTCATCATGGGATGTCACAGTACTTTACACTCATTGATTAATTAACATTCCTGTATCAGCACAATATAACTGAACCCATTTTGGAGAAACATTAAAGTAAGTTATTGATCCCACTGAATTATGTGGGTCAAGTTTTTTCAAACCTATGAAACTAACTATGGCTCCTAAAATCCATATTTAGGCACCTAAGTAAGTGACCTGATTTTCAAATGCTCTGAGTACCCAACCATTCATTACTGATTTCAGGTTACTTATTTAGAAGCATAACTTTAAGGCTCAGATTTTTGAAAGTCTTGGCCAAAATGCTCCCCCAATCACACACACGTGCGCACACACAGCCATGCCCTAGATCATACATACAAAGCATACATTTGATAAAATTGAAATGCGGCATTTAAAAGTGGTGAAAGGAAACATGTATTTCATGCAATTAACCTCATTATAGAGCTGTGAAACTACTTGCCAAAAGAGATCATTGAGGCCAAGAGTCTAGCAGGTTTGGAAGAAGGACTGAAAATGTATATAGCTATGAAGAAATCCAGAGTTAGAATTTGAAGCACTGAAGCAAAACAAAAAATCATATGTTTTGTCATGGATATAGTTCTCCCACTTCAAGGCATGAACCAGCATCTAACAATTGGAGGTGAGGAGGAAATTTTTCCTGTAGGTAAATTATTTCATTAGCCTGCTTCAAGGTTTCTTGCACCTTTCCATGAAGCAGTTGTTCTGGTCGCACCTAGAGAGAAGACGGTGAACTAGACAAACGACTGGCTGCATCCAATGTAGCTGTACCTATGCTCCTACCCATTTTTCATCCTGATAGTTTTCAGAGGCTTCCCTCTTCTGAGGTGCCCACCACACTGGAGTCAACAAGAGGCCTGTCTTTGGTTTTGGTCTAATACAAAGTGACTCATTCAAGGAAACTTTGATTACTTGCATGTCAAGAATAAAACCAGGCGTTCTTATTTCCGAGTGACTTGTTATAGCCTCCAGACAAGATCAGCTGCTTTCAACAGAAGATAAAAACAAGAACTAGAAGATTTTTTTTTCCAGTTAGACTTTGCTGTAGGAAGTGTGAGTTGAGTTACATTTTATAACCCTTTTTCTTGAGGGATGGTGTCATCTCACTGCATCATCTTTTCTGACAGTCTGCAGCTGGTTTGGATAACCAGTACTCTCCATCATAAGGAACTGGCTTTTGCATACTGGTTTTTTCTACTTCAGGAGGCCTCATGGTCCTCCTGCACATACCCCTGCCCCAAGAAAGGGAGCAGAGAAAGTGAGTCCTCCAGACTTGCCTAGCAGGGATAAACAGATGTGGCCAATTAGCATACAGTAGGCTCAGATAAAAGAAGATGCAAGGCCTTAGCCGGTCAGTTCTTGGCTGGCAGCAGAGCAGTTGGGAAGGTTACTCTGCTCTGACCATCCATTTTTTCTGGTTGCATTTGCTTGAGCTGAGTTTACATGGAAAGAGAAAGAGAGAAGACCTAAAAACTTTGACTCTGAGATAAGGGCAAAACTAAAAGTGAGGAGGCAGGAAGAGGCCAAGGAAAGAAGCAGCAACTAGTGGAAATCGAGAAGTACATAAAGGCCGTTTATAGGGTCCTAGGTTGGAACCCAGAGTAGCATAAACCCCAAGAGGGGATACAGAACTTATCTGAGAGCTTGGACAAAGTTGAATTTAAAGGGCCTGGAGCTGAAGACTGTAGTGAAGGCAATGGGATTTTTCATTTACTGGTCTCTCTACAGTTCTGGAAAGGATTCATTTTGGCTTTGGCCAACAGGAGGGCCAAGCTATGGAAGACCACTAGGGTGAGGACTGTGGAACCATAGCCAGGAGTCATGTCCCTCTTACACACACCACTGAGTTATAGCATAGACAATTGTTGATCTAACCAGTGATGATTCATGTGGTCAGAAGGTCCTCTGTGTCTGCGTGCGTCTCTGTGTGTGCGCGCGCCTGTGGAGTAGAAGGAGCTGAAAACTTTGTGCAGCTGAACAAGAAGGAAAAAATGAAAGGAAAAGTAAATATCAGCAAGAGATGTTTCTGGCAGCCTTTCAGTTCCAAATTGGGCTAATTCTACCTTTTGAAAAGAAGATAATTTCCATGTTTCTTTAGTTGAGGACGCGTAATTGAAGTTATTTTCTCTCTCAGAGAAGGAACCTCTTATACATCATTTGCAAAGGAACAAGAAAAATGAACATGTACAGAGCACACTGAATGATGGAGCGCTTATTACCACATAATTTTCTGATGTCTGCTGATTTTTGCTTGGCATATTTACCTGTTCGGCTGGATCTTTGAGTGTGGAGATGGAGGATGTTGGATAATGAACCAGACTAAATCCAAAGTTCCCTGCACTGTGTAGCTGGTAAACCAGACAGATGCTAATCACTGAGGCCTTGATTGCCTAAGAAAAAAATAAAGAAAAGCTGAAGCTAATGACTGAGATGACTTGTTGACCCAAATATTGCAGAGTGGTTCCACATAATTGAGCCTCCTGACCCGGCTTTTTTGGAACTGAAGTTTCTTGAGAAGGGTGAGCTGGATGTTGTTGCCAGCCACTGAGAGTGGCACAGCTGTTAAGCCACTGCCTTTTGTTCATAGCATGAGGATATTTTCTATTGCAGAGTGAGCAACCAGTTGAAGCTGAGCCATTGGAAGGCTGGCATCTTCCATGGGGTCGAGTCAATGGAGTGCTTAGGCGAACATGTCTACTTGTGCGTACGTGAATCCAGACAGTTCTCCAATCGGCACTTTCCTGTAGATGCAATACTACACCGCAGAACCTCCTGCTCTTGAAGCGTAGGCAGGTCCCAACTACTTGAGCTTTAGGGAAATCGTCTGGAGCTGTGGCAGCATTAGGATCTGTCAGATCCTTAGGCATTCTCCCAAAGAAGGCGCCTTTCCTTTTTTGTTGGTCGGTTTTCTAACCTTTGCTGTGACTAGGATTGAGGAAAGGAATGAAAAGAGACCGGGGTTCTTGTCTGGTGATCTGCATAGACCACTGACCTGGATGAGGTGGGTTATAGGTGCATGAGCATTAAGGCCTTGTTGGGAAAGGAGTGCAGGGTCTGTAGGTAGCTGCAGTAGCACAGGCAGTGAATTGCATCTCTAGGCAGTCCTGAGTCTGTAAGTGAAAGCAGAGGACATTTCTTGGAAAAACCTGCCTTGGAAGGAGAGACAGAACAGTAGTTGTTACTCCTGACCCATCATGGCAGGAGGAACAAGAGAGTTCTGCTGACACTGGTCTTTCAGATCAGACTGTGGATGCACATGTATTTCTTTTTCCTTTTCCCACCAAATCATGGCCGACTGGAGGCTCATGCACCAGGCAGAACAGTGCAGGGAAAGAAAGGCTCTGCTTAGCTCATCTTAAACAATTGCAATTGATGGGTAGCATCTGCAAGGAAATTAAATAAAAAATGCCACTGAGTGGGATCATCAGCAATTGTTACTGATTCTTATGCTGGACGACAAAACACACAAGTTGTTGTGACAGAGTCAGACCCGAGGGCTTCAGGAGAGTGCTGGATGGTAGATATATTAGCCCAAGACTTAGCAAAGTGCTGTTCCCGTGGTAGCTGGGATGGGGCCCATTTGATCTGATTAAGGCACCTGGCTCTAATGAAGGAGCCTGGAGTCCGGTGGAGCACCTGACTTCAATTAATGGGTAGAAATTAAAAAGCCCCTGTTGCAGCCAGGCAGGGAGAGAGTTTTTGGGCGTAGGGTGTGGAGCAGGAGGAGCTAGGAGTGGAGTGTGTGTTTGGAGCAGAGCAGAACAGAGCGAAGCAGAACGAAGGAGAGATGAGCTGGATGAAGCTAACTAGGAGCTGTTGCTACCAGCACCTGGGAGATACAGATAGCCAGGGCAAGCCTGCCCCAAGGCCCCAGGCCCAGCCATCTGCGGGCTGAGAGCCCAAACCCAGGCTAAGAGGGGCTGGGGGAGCTACAGCTTTGAGGAGATGGGAAAGCCAGGCTCCAACTAGCTGCCAAGACCTGAAGTGCAGGAGCCACGGTGGCAGAGATCCCCCAGTTGTCTCAGGGTCCTGTGGCACTTCTAAAAACTAACAAATTTATACTGGACACCCATGACGACAGTGGCTGGCTGGTGTAGAATTGTGTTGTTTGGGTAACGTTGGCAGCATCATTGCCAAATCTCCATGTTTATTGCAGGTAAAAGGCAGAGTGTTGAAGGTCTGCCTCCGAATACCGATTGACGTGGGCAAGCTTGAATACCAGGCAGTTCAGTGCATGGCTTTAATGTCCCAGTTTCCTAGGTGTGATGGGCTTGTCCTGAAGAGCTGATCTGGGCGGTTCATGGATTCTAAGGCTAAAAAGGACATCTAGTCTTCCCCACCCCGTGCACTGAATCCTTCAGACCCTGGCTCCAAGAGGCTACCAGTGGCTGGTGTGCAATGGGGACTTGAGGAGTGGGGACCTTTGCTGGAGATGAGGACACCATTTTGTGTGCCCTGGGACACAAGAAAGAGAATCTCCTTCAGCCACAAGGTAGCAGCGCTGAAATGTGGGCTGAGGTAAAAGTGTGGGTCGGAGGGACTCGTTAGCATCCCACCCCAGAAGGATGGTTTTGGGGTGAAGGAACTAGGCTTTGGAGTTGTCTGCCTCCATGCAGGCTGTGGCGGCGTGAATTGAATTAATGCAGTCCTCTTTCAAACCATGTCCGCAGCAAGTAGTTAGATTATTGTAGAACTGCCGTGTGCTCTGTGATTCCACCCCTCCATCCCCATAGTTCGCACTCTGGCACAGTGCAGACATAGCCTACGACTGGCAAGGGGCAGGTTCAATTCTCAGTCATGCCACAGACTCCCCAGGTGCATCATTTAGTCTCTGCCTCAAACAAGGGCAGTTATCAAAGCTTTTGCCATTTTGTCTATTTACATTGTAAGGTCTTCAGCGCAGCAACCGTCTCTTATCCTGCTTGTGTTCAGTGTCTAGCGCAGTGGACCCTGATTGTGAGTGGGGCTTTTAGGCAGTACTATAATCTTTGATGAGAAGCGTATTGAAAGGGAAACCATCAGCATCTCAGAAGCTGCTCCGTCTTTGCCACTGATAAAAAAGCCCTGGGGAAATATCTAAAAATCAGAAGTATTGCGAGGCCGTAGTTCTTCTTTTCAGCATGGAAACAGGAGCGCTCGCAATAGATGGAATAATATCTTAAGAGGTTTGGTTGCTTGATTGATTTCCAGAGCTAATAAATCATTGACTGTGCTCATTGTATTAGAACATATGCTCGAGCAAGATTCATAATCTGCTCTTAGGAAACAGAAAGAAGGGGGGAACGAAGGCTGTGCCCGAAATAAATGCTTTAATTTTGGCAGCTCTAATTGTTTTATTAATAAGACTTTTTAGGGTTGCATTATTTATTATTTCTAATTAAAGTTACCTGCTAGACTTTTTTTTTTTTTTAAGCCTTTAAAAGATTGGCCGTTGACTCCTGGGGATTCTGGATCAAGTGCTATCTTCTAAAACTCTTACTCATAAATACGTGTGTGTCATGGATGGTCCCACTGAGGAGTGTTTATTTTAGGGATGATGTTCTCCCCTCGACAAAGAGTTGGCGCACACTTACGCACCTTTAAAGCCACTAAGGTGTAATTTATTCTGGTCGTTTGCAAGAAGATGAGTGTGACGCTATCAATGGTTATCTCTACATTTTCAATCCCAAGCCCCTGTGTTGCAACAGAAAAAAGTTTTGGGATATTGTTTCCAATCATCCATAAAGAAAGGAAGCATAGCCATGGCCCTGTGAAACCAGCTCACAATTCACAGGCCAAGAACCCATTTCCTAAGTGCTACCAGATCAGGATCTTCGACAACTTTTGTTGTTTGGACTGGACAGCATGACACCTCACCATCAGTTCATTTGTGCTAGTAGCAATAGAGGGGCGTGACCATACCAAGACTGAGGTCTCAGGAGGAATCCTGTTAAAGGTGGCCTGCATAGAAAAATAAAATGTGGGCGTTTGATCTAGCTCTTTATCTGCCTTGAAGAAGTAGAGAAGGATTTTGTTGGCTGGTTTCCTTCCCACTCTCCTACCCTGTGATGTATTTTACATTAGGAATTCAGGACTTGTCTGTCGTGGAAGTCTTTTTGGTGCCTGAAATGATGATATCATAGGAGAGGGAAACTTGAGCAACTCACAGGGGAAATATTTAGCCAAACTGTTTAATACACTTGTTTTTGGTCTGTCTTCTAGGATATCTACCTTCTGTGACTAATTAGAATTCTGAATAAAGTACACAGCCGTTAAAGATTCATTGACACCTTTTCAAATATGGATTGCAAGTTCACAATCTTGATATATCACAAAGAAGTGAAAAAGAAAAGCATAGGGCCCAATTTTTTTAATAATACATCCCTCAAAGGAGTTGCCTTCAAGCAGAGGAAGCTCTGTGGAGCTGAAGTGCTATTTGAGAAATGCACACTATGCTAGAAGTCATTCATTCTCAATCAGATTGAAGGATCAAAGCCAGACTTTTCAGGAAAAATGGGATAGTGATATTGAAGGGAGCTATAATGGGGGGAATAGCTCCTGATGACAGCTGGTAAAAAAAAAATGTATTTTATTGTCTCCAAAATACTTAACACCCAAAACCACTTTTTAATAGTGGTTTCTGGTTATTGAAAGCTAAAACTAAAATAAAAATAAAATTAAAAACAGTCTTCGGAGTATAAGAGGTTTTTTATTATTATTATTAATACAGTGGAAGAGTTTTGGCAGGCAAAAATTATCTCATGAAAATGCCTACATAGAGTGAAATTGATTTTTTTGCTGGGGGAGGAAAACTGCTGAAAAGTCTTCAAGCCTCTGTCCTGCTGATATAGAGTAGGAAGGGCAACCTGCATCATGGATTAGAAATGTCTGAGAAGATTGTTTCAACCTTTTATTCCAATGACGTCTCTCTTGCTTAACTGGAAAAAAAAAATTGAGTTTAGGCACTCTTTATTGGGAAGATTATGAGGAGCTCGGAAGGGCCTGAAGAACCCATGCGCATTTGCAAAACATGGTCACAGGTGACACTTATGACAGAACATATCTTTCTAATGATTCCTTGTCTGAGAGACTGCCAATAGGAATTGATTTATTTGTGTTGAACAACTGAACTTCTCACCTGGCTGTGGGTAAGTGCTAGATAGGCTACTTTTTGGAAACAGACATTCGTGCTGTTGTAGCAGCATAATATTCTAATCTAAAGCATGGGACATATTTGTAATTGAAAGAAACATCTGATTTGAACACAGGGAGATCAAACTAGTAAATTTGGCTTCCACCCCCCACCCCCCAGCTGGAAAACAGTTACCGGCAGTGCTTTTTTGAGTTCTTATCTCTTTCAGATTTGGCGTGTACCATCTCAAAAGAATGAGGATGATGAAGATGTTATCACTGAACACAAATTTACAAACTCCTCCATAGGACTGATATCAAGTTCAGAATTTCCTGTTGCCTGAAAAGAATGAGTTGACATGTGTAGACCATTTAGTGGAGTGTTGCTGTGTTTTGCTCAAAACAAGGGGTTCAAAAGCTTCACCCTGTCTGTTGTACAGTTTTTCCAGTTTCTGTATATTAATTGTTCATTACCAGGGAGACTAATATGATGTTCTCCAGCAATGTAACCATTTCATCCATATTTAAGTGGTATAAAGAATGGGAAAAGGCAGGTGTGTGTTATAGCCTGTTCTGATATTTGCCTCCAAAGTAATGGTCTTAAGGTATGGATCTGAAATCAAATCCTAGATGAAAGTAGCAATTAACTAAAAAAGTCACCCTGATGTTGACTATCATACTGTGTTCCATAAACAAGTTCATTCTTGCATATGGGTTATTCCAGAAAATAATCCACCCTTGGAAATCTTATCTCAGCATCTTTTAATTCTGTAATGACTCTTGTATTGAATGACACACTCCACAATTAGCTATGTGTAAGCTCCACCCAGGGGACAGTGATGCGCTAGTGTACTTCCAATTTGCTCAGGATATCTCCATATTTCTGTTTTTTACATAAGACAATTCACTAGAAGATAACACGGCTGCTGCCTGCCAGCTCTGAACACATGAAGACCGAGAGGTCTCATTCTAAATATACATTAAAATGTTTGCATCTCTAGTACTCAAATCTGTGAGCCAAATGCTGGTGTCCTTCATATGAATGGTAAAACTTTGATCAGGGCTTGGCTCTGTCAAAGCCATAATAAAGAGAAAACATCTAACCATTGGAGACTACCTCTCCTAATCTATCCCCTGCAGCAATGAAAGACTGTTTCCTCTGGCATCTTCTCTGGTACTGTGTCCAGTCTAATTCAAGCCACCAGGCCATCTACCACTTCCCTCGGAAGACAATTTAAAACCTTTGACACTTTGGTTATTAGAAAATGTTTATGTTTAATCATCATTGGCATCAGTCCTTCTTTCTTTCTAATTTGAAGTCTGTCCAGAGGTCTGCTAGGCAGCTTAATTACTGGCTAATATATCCTTTCTAGCAATACCCGCTCATCTCATTCTGATGGAAATTGGTTCGAGTTTCAGGGCATCTGTTTTCATTTCATTAAACGAGATGTTTATTTGTCCAAGCCCACAGGGACCCAAGAGAAGAAAACTAAGATGTACGAGTAGCTTTAAGGCCAAGTAGCCAATAGAGCAAAGGTTTTTTACCTTTCTGTTTTACATTAGAGCTATGCAGTGTTGGGCGGACCTTTTGATGTGGGATTTGAACTTCATGAGCAGGACATGTCTTCTTTTTGCAGAGTGGATACCCGGGCTCTGGCTCTGGCTCCAACGCGCCTTTGTTCAGACCTGAGGATGAGCTTGAACAGCTGACCAAGAAGATGCTGCACGACATGGAGAACCCTCCCGCCGATGACTACTTTGGTAAGTGCCACCTCGTGCTGGCTAAATCTACCCTAGGCCTTTTGATATAGCTACCAAGTTCTGTAATGGGGACACTTAACAGCCAACTGCTAATGTGATGGATTGATTTGGTATGTTTGGGAACGCGGTGTGATTGTTCATAGGAATTTCTCTAGAACTTCAACACAGAGCTGATACTCATGAGCTTTGTTTTTACCTGTGATTAAACAGTCTGCAACCTCTCTATCCATGGAGCCAAATGCAGCCATGGTGTAAATTTGTCCCATATCATAGGGCCTGCTTCTGCTTTCACTTACACTGGTATAAACCAAGTGCAAAGCCATATGTGTCAGTCGGGTTATTCTGGTCTTGCACAGATAAAAGAGAGGTGAGAAGCAGACCTAATGGACTTCAGAGTGGTAATATAGCAGGGCTGATGGTGGCTTATTACAGCCATGTCATCATCTTTGTCTGAAAGAGACGAGCCACTGAGTCTCTTTTCAGAAGGATTTAATTGAGGTATCTCATGTGTCTATGTAAAATACAAGTTAGCGTGAGCTTTACGTGGTGCAGTGAAGTCAAGCCCCTCAATCATTTTTGCTGTTTTCTTATGTGTTCTTTGACGTCTCATAAACTTGGCAGGTACGTCTGTCAGGGGAACAAGGTAGAATGAAATGGAGCTTGAGTTTTGCTCGGCAGTTATATTTGTGAAGCTGAAATATTTATGCCTTGCAGGCGAACGCTGTGTCAGTGGATGACCTCACTCCTTTCAGAGTAGGATTTTGATAGAGTTGTGTGGCTCAGGGGAATGGGATATAAAGCCCTTCAGCTTTAGGTCTTCGGTAAGACCATCGATTGGAAAACAGCTGTCATTTGCCACCCAGTGGCTGTTTAGCCTGCATGCAGCGAGTGAGTGAACTGGCTCGAACACCCAAAGCATTGGTGTCCATATCACCAGGCCAGTCACAAATTGGCACCCTTGTTATCCTGAACAATCAGGTTAAAGACCGAATGGCTACGGAGCAAGCACGGAGACTAGCAGCCTGCAAAACCCAACTCTTAACTCAGGCAGGTGGCATTAAATTACACGCTGGGCACTGAACAGTCTTCTGATCACATTTAATTCTCAGGGCCGTGAGATCGACTAGTGCATTCAACCTTGAGGCTTAAAGGAAGCAAGACACTCCAGCCTCAATTTTCTTTTAAACATCATTAACCAGCAGGAGAAAGATGATTAGCAGGTGCCCCATTGTTCTGCTGAATTCCTCCTGAGTTCTGCTCTGCCTCTCATGCTGCATGCACTTGTTTGGGGAAAGTCTCCATGGGTAATTGAGCATCTCCCAAAGAGAAAAAGAAAGGGGAAAAAAATCCAGCCTGGAACACAGCCATGTTAGATAAAACCAGATTGCCACTTTCAAGTCACTTAAAAAACCCTATTCCTAACTTGAATCCAACTGAACTCCACTTTCGGTACCAAAGTGGCCTGTTTGAGGAGGGAGCTAGCCCTGCTGTTTCTTCGCTGTAGCCGTCCTGTGGATAAATACAGAAGCCACCCTCCAGTGCTCTCAGTCCAGCACCTTTCCCCAGCATTAAACTCATCTGAGGGAAAACTAAGTATGGGGGGGAACCTTTGCACTTACATTTAACTGGCTGACCCAGCCTCCCCTGCTGCATTTATATAGGATAGTGTCATGAACTGTACAAGCTGAAGTTTCATAGAGCACATTGATCAAATAATCAGAAACAACAGACAAATGGGCAGAGACGTTGACTCTGATTTGCATTAAATATCTTCTGCCTGAGGTCCAAATGCCATGGTAATTGTAGCATACCAGATAGCTGTCAACTAATCACTTTATTAGTTTGAATTTAGAAAACTGGATCTCAGCATATTAAAAGCTGGTTAAGAGCAGATAGGTTTTGAACTGAGGAGTCCAATTAACCTTGCTGGAAAGCTTTGAGGCGTTATATTAAGTCACGAAAATGATTTGTCCAAATAATTACATTTGAACTGTCATGCTGAAGAAAGGTCATTGTACTTGGTCCGTCAGTGCCCTGGGTCTTCTCGTTAGCAGCTCTCTCCTCCTGCTAGCTAGTCAGTTTTGCTGTTCACATCCCTGGTTTCAGTCAAGTTGTTTGGTTTCTGGATGCTATGTCGGCAGGACTGATGGTCCTAGGGAGGGAAGGAGGAGTAGGAATTGGCTCTGAAAGTATTTGCTAGAACCCCTGCAAGGCTAGAGAGCGAGTTCAGAGGCAGGGCAGCCCGCCGTTCTATCAGCTCTGTTTTCACCGGTATGCATCACTGTAGCTTAGCTTGATGGAAATTACTGTAGATGATTTCACACACAAGGGAATATCTCTAGCCAATAAACATTTTAGAAGAAATCTCCCAAGCACATACAATTGAATTGTTCAAGTGCATTCCTTGAGAGGCAAGGATGTGCTGGTAGGTTGGGAGGAAAGGGTCAGTTACACAGGAGAGGCAAGATAACGATTTGTCATCGATTGTATATCCCAGGATCCTATCACTGTGTGATATAATCATCTGAGATACCTTCCAAACCACAGGGTCAGGGTTTTATTTGACTGTAGATATATCAAACAAGGAGTCCTGTGGCACTTTTAAAGACTAACAAGTTTATTTACCGCATGAGTTTTGGGGGAGAAAATCACACTTTGTTAGAAGGTTGAAATGGAAAAGGAAAACTTAGAGTATGCAAAGTTGGCTAGTCTTCTATCTTCCCATTATTTATTTGTGATCTGTATTACCATACTGTTTAGAAGCCCTAGTCACTGGACGTAGCACAAAAAGAGAGTCCCTCATATGCCCCATTACCATTGTACCTAAGCCCCTCACAGTCTCTAATGTGTATGTTCTTTCAATGTCACTGTGAGAGAGGCCAGTGCCGTTACTCCCATGGTATAGATGAGGAACTGAGGCACAAAAGGGTTAAGTGACTTTTCCATGGTCAGGCTGTATGTCTGAGACAGAGCAGGGACTTAAATTTGGGTCCTCCAGGTCATACGCTGGTGTTCTAATCATTCATTCCTTCAGCTAATGATCTCTAGTAATAAATTACCTTTCACTGCATCCCTTTACATGAAGAAGGATCTTAGAGTCCTGCATGGACAGTACATCTTTTCACTCATTCATCTCTGAAACCTTGCCCTGCCTTAGGTGGTATCTAGATGATATCTTAGATGGTAGATAAGGTGCCATCTGGATAATATCTAAGATGGTACCTTAGATGGATTGGCATCTGTTGTATTACTGCAGGCGGGTGGCTTCCATGCAATGAAGGGTAGCTTCTCACGTTGATGCTAGAGAGGAAAGAGCAATTAAGTTGGTGCTTGGCTGGCACACATGACATAACGCCCCATCTTTTGCCAAAAGTCCTGAGGGACATGGTCTTCAGCTTTATGCCTCATCTAAGGAGGGCGCCTCCAGCATCACAACAGCCTGCATCACGGCACAGGCAATGCAGATTAAGATAGAAAAAGTGTCATCAGGACCCTGGCCCGTTGACTCACTGTGGGACCCTTGACTCCTGTTAATGGGACCAGCTAACTCAACCTCCTTCGGAAGCAGCAGAATCTCCTGACTGGCCAGAGAAAGCAACACAACCTACGCTCGAGGCTCTCAGCTGCTGAGTGTTTACATGTGCAAATACAATGGCTTCCATTCCCAGCCTCACTCCAGTCCCATTTCGGGCCCCATTCCTGTCTCGCTGTGGCCCTGCTCTGGTCCACTCCACCCTGGTCCCCTGCTCACTTCCTGATTCAAGTTCCCCCTTGACTCTGACCCCAGCGCCAGCCACTAGCCCCAGCCATTCACTCCCCAGTCTGTGATTGCATGTGACTGTGTGTGCATGTGCGTGTGCATGAGAGAAGATGAAAGAAGTTGTGCTGCCTTGTGAAACGTCTGCACAAAAAGAAAAAAAAAGTATAAAAGAAAATAAAACCAGGACAGATTGTGGTCCAGCCAGTTTCCCTCTTGCATTCTGTCAGTGCCTTTTGACAAGCAGCTGCTGGATGCAAGAGGCCTGTCATTTTTCACAATCCACTTGAGCTTGATTTAACTGAAGAATTGGTGAGGCAGCCCGCTCGAACGCAGCGCCTTTTGTCTCATTACCTCAGGAGCGATGATGTATCTGAGCAGCCCCTTGAGATGAGACCTGTTCAGCAGGGAAGGGCAATCTCAGCTGGCTACTGATGGTGCTTTTCATGCCTCATGTGGAAAGATCTGTAGTAACTATCTGGGGGATGTTTCCAAGGGAGATAGCCGTTTGCTGGGTGCTCTGTAGACAATGCTGCCTTTTCCGATGAGCTCAGTTATCCCATTTTATGCTGGAGAGGTGCAATATGGGGTGGTGGGTTCCTCACCCAGAACCTTGGGATGGGTTTTCTTAAAGGAGATTTTTCTTCTGTCTTTCTAGGAGCCTGGTTCTCCTCCCAGCAGGGAAGTCCTGTTGACATGGGGAAATTCAGATTTACTCCATTGTAAATGAAAGGCGAGCCCTGGCTTGTTGGCATGCAAAAAATCTCCCTGCCCTTCCCTGTGGCACTTCATCTGTTCATGCTGTTTATTTCTCACTTGGCAGTTGTAATCCTCTGATTGTAGCAGTGCAGATTAGTGCTGTCAGGGCATCTTGCAGGACATGGCTCATTATAACAAGGGAACATTGGACACACTGCAGACCTGCCCAATGGCCGCACAGACATCCCAGGATGGAAGAGGGCATGACTTTTCCCTTGTGAGTTTTTCTGGGGCGCAGCCACATACTTCATAGATCAGTACAGACGCAGAGGAGCAATCTAAGACAAAATTGCCACCTTAAATTAAGTTCTGACTCCAGAATAGTTATTGTGGGTGATTAAAGTGACATCTGAAGCAGGAAGCGAATAGTGTGACTTTTTGTTTTTAAGTCCCTGGTTAAGCTTGAATCTCTGGCAGTCAGCAAAATCTTATTTTCACTTGTAAATGGAACTGATGTGATAATGAAGTCACTTAAAGGAGAATAAGTGCAGACCAGCAGGCTATCATTTTTACAGGGAACCTTTCCCACCTTTAAAACAAAAGTGGTTGGCAGATCATGAGTGGAAGTGTTTTTGTCTGGGCTCTGAATAAGTGAAAGATGATCATTTAGTGGTGTCTGCTAAGAAGAATGAAATGCTGTGGTGAAATATCTTGCAGTACAGCAGTGCAGTGGAGTTAAAGATCAACACACTCATTTTAAAACTTCCTACACTGGGATGGTGATTTATTATTTGTACAGCAGTAATGCCCCAAATGTGCTAGATGCTGTGAAAAAGCATAGGAAAACATCATCCCTTCAGTGAGGAAACTGCAAGCTCGCACGAGACTGATGTAGCTCTCCAAAACAAAACAGACTGCCCCGGCCCCATGAAACAATATCTCCTACATGCAAACAAAAACAACCCTTTTTTCCCCCAACAGTTAAAAGAAAATGATCAAACTTACTGGAGAGTCAGAAAATAAAATACTGGGGGAGTGGAGGATTAGAAGATTGATAACAAGCTCTAGAGAATTTTGCTGACTGGTCACCAGTTCAAGTCCAGCTCAGGTTGGTCAGGACCAAAAGCACATGCCTGTCTTATGAGCATTTCACGCCCCATAGGAAATCTGCCAGTTGATCTCAGGCCAGTTTTCCATGGACAAGTGCTCTCCTGATGAAAAGCCACCACCGCTGTAGGCCCGACGAGGGCCCCAGTTAGATGTAGTGATGTTGGAAATCTCAGCCAGGAAGGCCATGGTTTGAATGCAGATGATCAGGGTGGACCATAATGAGATCTGATACTACTACTCTCTGCCTGTATCTGTTTTGTGGATCTATAGAGATGGATGAATCCAGGATTATCCATCCAAGGACTTTCCCTAAGCATTAAATTCTCTGACACTTGAGTATTTTTTTGGTAAGGTTCATGCATGTGAAAGAAGGAGACAGAACACAGTTTGGATGTCAATTTATAATAACCCTTTTCACTTCTGTGCCAGGCTGGCTTTCCTGTGGGCTGGAGAGCCTGGGTTTAAACCAGTCAAGATAAGCTCCAGCCGAGGGGAAGCCGGCAATTCACCTGTCAAAGGCAGCAGGAGAGTGCAGCGGTGGTACAGTTAAGAGGAGTTCATGACTCGGGAGGCACAAAGAGGCGAAGGAAGCGGGGCTGGAGGGCTGACCCCCAGCTCGAATGGGCTGGCGATCGGGGCTCAGGTGGAGCAGCCTGACAGAGAAAGAGCCAGGGAGGTGGCTAAAGAGTTGGGGCTAAGTACGGGCTGTTGAGTTATGACTGTGAGCTTTACGATGAGGACTCGTGGAGGAGTGCTTTTGTGATTAAGGATTAGGAGGCCTGCGTGAACTTTGTGATGTTAAACCAGCCCCAGAAACAGGTTGTGTCTACACTGCAAGCTAGATGCCTATGGCTGGCCTGAGGCTAGCCAGCTGAGGATTGCCCGGGAGACTGTGTAGACTTCCGGGCTCTAAGCTGCGAGTCGGCTAGAGCAGGCCAGCCATGTAGACAGAACCTCAGAGTCCTGAAGGAGAGGGCTGATGGGGCAGGGTGCCTGTAAAGCCACCCTTAACCAGGAGGGGATGCACCGATGCACCACAAGTGACCCCGCTGTCTCAGCTTCCAGTGGCCTTTTTGACCTGCATAGCGCTTTAAATCTCACAACTTCCCTTATTTGCAAAAGGGCAGAATGAGGCTGCATTACATAAGTATCCTTTGTCGGTTCTTGGCAGAGTCAGGAGTATAACCTACCACTCTTGCTGTTAATTGTTTGACCATCTTCTGTCCCCATGAGACAAACCTAGTCACAGCAAAACAACTTTATTTGCATGAGCTTAAATTTAGCTTTGCAGACTGTTAATCAGCACCTTGAAATTAATAAATACTTTGTGCTCTTTTCACCCTTAAAATGGCTAATGTATTGTTTGATACTTAATATGCTGTTGCTGCAAATTTGTAGCTGTTTAGTCCCATCAGATTGATTTATTTTTTTATATTGTAGTATCATTTAGATCTCTAAAAGGCCGGGGCCCCCATTCCGCTACATGCTATATAAACTCATAGGAAAAAAAAAAAGTGGCCCACAGAGCTCGCAGACTAAACAGAGGAGGGACTGAAGGACAGAGAAATTAGGTGATTTGTCCAAGATTAGCCAGGAAATCTGTGGCAGGCAGAGTTAAGAACTGTACAAAGAAATCCTTAGAACTCCTTGTGTCTTTACTGACCTTTCCTCTTGTTTGAGGACAAAATCAATAAAATTTAGCTTCCTCTGGCATACGATTGTAAAACTGTGCTTAAGGCTCTATCAGTGTTGAAATCATAAACCATGGTTTTGGGGGGCATTAATAACATGGCTGTGAAAACAAGAGAGAGAAAAAAAAATTCTCTGGAATCAGATTCAGTCATCTTAAGTGATATTAATACAAAGTACCCACTAATGGTATCGCACTGCAGAATTTAGATAATACACAGCTATTATGAAAATTGATAATTCACCATAGTAATCTGTTACTTTCCAGTCTAACAGCCGGCATGTCATTACGGGTTGGGGTGCTCAGTGCAGCGTTGATTGTTTCTTCTGTTTTTTGTTGTTAGCATTTGTCTTTCTTTTTTCACTGCATTTTTGCCTTTTGTTTGTGGTTTTCTTGGGGTGTTTTGAATGCACTGTAGTGGGGGGAGACTATTTTATCTGAGAGTGAAATGCACTAAAGAATAATGATAAACAGCACTTTCTCATTTATCAAGTGTTTTCCCCCAGCCTTTTTCGGTCGGAAATGTACAAAAAATGTTGTGTTTTTTTTTAAAAGGAATCGCTTTGACTCAGGTTGTGTGAGATGAATCATAACCCACTTTCTCATCTGAGAGGTGGAAAAAAAATTCCAGTTCTACTGGTGGCGTCAGCATAATCAATACAGAGCGCTTGTCAGAGACACAAAAGGTGGGGGTGGGGGGCATCAGAAAAATGAAAACAATCAAAAGTGGCAGAACTCTCATTTCTTCCTCTTGAGTCCTCCAGTGCACTGCAGTGCCTTGTCAGGGACTCCGTGGAGCACACCTGCCTACGGTCCAAGCATCTTCGGGTAAAATGCAAGTTCAGGATGCACATTCAAATGCCATAGCATTGCAAACTGGCATGGAAATCATGAAACCCTGCTTTGACCAAGCTGAATAGTTCTGTTTGCTGTCAATCAGTCAAGAAGACAAACCCACCTTATCTTGCAAAATATGCCATACGAAGTCAACCATCTTGACACTAAGAGAGCGCCCTGTCCGCTAATTGTGGTGTTCCTGGCAAACATGAGACCTGCTCTGTGATCTGCCTGCTTTCCAGTCCAGTGGAGGAAAACAGAAGCCAAGCTTCAGTTAGTAATAAGATTGTGGTGTTCGTGAATTTAAACAGTGAACTCAAGTCTGATTCGTTGCGGATATCCTTCAGTTACCAATGTGCTGGCTTGTCTTAGAATTTATTTTTCCATTTGTGTCGCTCCTAAGCTCCAGGCACAGATAAATGCTTTAGTCAATTATTACTACTCCACTTACCCAGGCTAACAGTCTTGGACTCTTAACATTTCATGGAGGGTCCGGAAGGGCATTCCTCCCCAGAAAAAGCACTGCACACTTCTGTACATGATAGAAATATGATAGATGTCCCGTGACTGTGGAAGGAAACTTTCCACTGCCCATTACAGTAGAGAGGAGAGAGGTAAGTATGTGGTAGTATGTGACCCATCCTCTGCAGCACGAAATATCAGCCCTTGCTAAAGTCAGGCTACTGAACTTGGTCAACTAATGGCCTCAAATGCTATGGGCTTAATACATTTCTCACTTAAACCATTTTCCTTCCTGGACCCTTAATGGCACTAGCACTTCCCTACAATGCACTTAGCTGTGAAATTGGAGCTGCCATTTGCTTATTCTTTTATGAATCACACCTTGTTTTCCATTCATTCAGTGAGCAGCAATGTTCTGCTTTAGAGCAGTTTCCTCACAAATGCTGGTTGCAGACAATATCTTTAGAGGTTAATAGCTTGCTCTGTAGCAAACACATGTTCTGATTCTGGCTACACGCTAGTGAACAGGCAAAATAAATGATTTGTAGCTGTTTATGTGAAGGCAGTTTTTGAGGAGCGGAGATAGTTTCCTGTGGGGAAGGGCATGGTTTTGTTTTAAATTGTTTTGCATTATATTTTTGGCTTTAAAAACCTACTGTTTGCTGAAATGTCAGTGTTTCCTTCTCATCTGCATGCCCTGCAAGGGTAATTAATTCCAGCTGCTGCCTCCAAAATGCCATGTGATAGGAGGAGGTCTGCTTCCTTCATCTCTCTCCTTATCTGGCATTGAATGAGTGAGGGGTGAGCAACCATCCTCAGGGCCCTGCCATTTTGGAATTTGGTGATTGTCTTCCAAAATCAGCTTTTGTCCTTGCCTTTGAGCTGTGTGATTGTGGCTCTTATGAGAGGCACAAAGTGACGGCTAGGTTTGATACCAGTGCAGTATGCTGATGACGTTCTAAACCCTACTGAGTTCTTTGTCGTGTTTTCTTTGATGACTCTGCACACACCTGAGAAGGTTTTAATTCTAGAGAGGGATCCATCCACTATTTCTTCTTGCAGCAGAAGCTAATGAGACTCCTTGTACTTTTCTTATCAAAGAGTGATTGGAAGTGGTGGGAACAGTGCTGACAGAGATGCCAGGAAAAGACTATTAGCTTGAGCAAACAGACCTGCAGGTGGGTTGTAGTGGCTGCATCCGAACCCAGCTTGCTAAGAGATTTCCTTCCTCCCTGCATGCCGTCACAGCAGCTGAGATCAGCTGACACACTCTACTTCTCAATCCCTTGCAAATCCTTCCAAGATTTGAAACCTCTTTTGGGATGCCAACACTCGGGGAGGGAGGTTGCGGGGGTAGGTGAGCCAACAGAGTCTGTGGTGGGAGCCGAGTTGGGGCAAAGCTTGCTGCTCTTGAAACTCTCATTCCATATTTTTACAATTACAGGTCATAAACCACTGGGCTCGATCAAAACATCAGCCGCCAAATGCTACATGCTTCTTTAATTCCCTAGTGGCGGCTCATTCAGTAACACCCTGAGTGTCACTGAACCAGTCCTAACCTCTTCCTTTATACACACCATATTTCTAAATATAGGGTTGTTTTTTTAGGTACAGAAATATTGTCTAGTGGTTTTTCATAGAATAGAATACGATAAAAGGGAAGATAAAATACAGCATATACGTTCTGAGTACTTGGAGCTTGATACAGCTGGTATGTGATATCCCTCGTTTTGGGGGGCGGGGGGCGATCAGAATGGATGTAGAAGCAAGTAACCCAGGAGCAGGAATAGCCACTAGCCGTTCTGTTCAGTGTGAGCAGAGGTTGGAGAGTCTATTTTTATGGCAAATTGTCTGCCCTGGTGGCTATGGGGTGGCCTGAAATGGCCTTATCTACACAAGAAAGTCACAGCAGTTTAACTTACTGTGTGATTTTAAACTGATGTCGTTAAGCTGATCCCAGAAACCATATGGACCTTCTTATGTCTGTTTAAACCAGGCCTAGTTTACCTTGATTAGGAACTGGTTTTCATTGAGTTACCTGCCCGCACAGGTTTGCAGTGGATTGAAGAGTGGGTTAAGTTAAGCTAGTGCAACTTCTGCGAATGGATAAGGCCTCCCTTCCATTCTGAACATCTCAGAGCCCCTGCCCCAGTGAGTGGCTTTGTCCCCCTCTAATGGCTGGGCCACAGATAGGGTCTTATGAGTGGTTCTTCCCGATTGGGTGGCAGATCCGGTCTGTTAGCTCAAACAGGAGACGCGCTCGTGCTTTTCCATCCAGAGGTTCTAGGTTTGAACTCCATGGACAATCCATCCGGAGACTTTGTTACATGGTAGTTGACACCTTTGTTGGCAGTCTCAGAAGAAAGGCTATGAAGTCAATTGACAAGTAGTGACTTACCGTCCCTCGAGCTAGGGATGCAGGCGTGTTGATGATGCAGTGTTAAGGAAATGTGCCCTGACTCAGCCAACGCTGTCCTTAGCCTGTGGTAAGCAGCACACTTTATTTTCAGGAGCCATCAGTCTGGAACGTTCTCCCAAATAGAACATTTGCTTTTAAAATAAAATGGCATTTCCTTGACCTGCCTTGACATGAGTAATTGGACCTGGGCAAGACGTTAATTTTTAGGAGGCAGGATGAGAAAGATAAATGGCACAGCAGACGGGAAACTGAATGTCTCTTCTAGCTAAATAAAAGAGGGAACACCCAAGGAACTCTTTAGCATGAATAAGACAACAATGGATACGGTGATCCTGGGGCATAAGGTGAGGTAAGGAGTAAGCTGTGCATGGACAATGCATTACGTTTTGGAATTGGCTCAGTCACTTTGAAGAAACCAACCCCAGCATGTGTCATGCAATTCATGGAAAATACAGTGTAATATGTAAATATAGACAAGGAAAGATTTATTGTGAAATCTCCATCTTTGGAGGTGTTTAAGGCCTGGCTGGACAAAACCATGACTGGGATGGTTTAGTGGGAGTGGTCCTGCCTCTGGCAGGGGGTTGGACTAGATGACCTATGAGGTCCCTTCCAACCCTAGGATTCTATGATTTTGGGAGTATGGTACACCCTATACCAGGGGTCTTGAACATGTGGCCCGTGGGCCACATGTGGCCCCAAATACTATTTCCTGCAGCCCACGGTGACATGATCATTACTGATATTTGCAATACCATTGTATGAAAAGGTTTCAGTGGTGCAGCCCTCAGGCTAACATACTAGTCCTTATACGGCCCTGCACTAGTCCTCATGTGGCCCTCATGGTGATCTGAGTTTGAGACCCCTGCCCTATACCCACTCCTGTGCTTGAATCTGGTCAACTCCATGTAGTTTTGCTGTATTGCCAAATAGTAGAACCTGAGCGATGATCCTGGCCTCAGACTAAGCTCCAGGGGACCCAAGTGAAAGAGGTCTCAGGGGAGTCCCAAGAGTATTTTCTAGGATGTCAATTAGTCTCCAACTCCTAAAGTTTTTCTTTCTGTCTGCATTGCTGACACAGCTCATGTCATGATGTGGCAGGGTGTATGTGGGAGGAGAGTGAGGGAGTTGTGCCTGAGGTCTGTCCAGTTTCGTATAACATCTTTCTGCACAGTTTTTGCTAGGAGTGCATGAATCTTCCTATTGTCTATCTCGTTTCATGAGGCAGCAATGTTACCTTTTGGATACGAGAGGACGAGAGACCTACCTGTAGCCGCAAATCTTGAACAGAAGAGAAAAGTTCAAGGTTTTTAGACAGCTTTTAGACGGGGAGTGGGAAAAACGATCCTTCCGAAGAATACGGAACACCTCAAAAGCTGATGACATGGTGTTCAATCCAGCTGGCTGAATCATCAGCAAGCATATATTGGTGCAGCTCCATTGATTTTAGTGAAACTGCACCAGTTTCATCTACTGAGCTAGGGGTCTGGCCTAGCAAATACAGAAGGAGCTGACTTGAGAGGAAAGCTGCCATTAGTTGATTGCCTACTCTTCGGGTGGTGGATAGAAGGCAGACGGTACGGGCTAGTGCTGCAAAATACAAGGTTACAGCAGTTTTCTGTTAGCAAATATCCACTTGTTCTGCTTCTCTTTCAGCTAACAACATCTCCTGATAACCCTTGGAGCCTTGCCTGTAGCTATCAGAAGGAAGAGGCTCTTGCTGTATCTCAGATAGAGAAGTACGGTACCCTTCTAGGCGCAGCTTCCCAAAAACATGGTCAGCGTTCGTGTCTATTTCATCCCCTCTGTGTCTGGTAGTGGAAAAGTTTTGTTTTGGTTTTCCTTTCAGTGGCACTGGAGTGATGAAATCCAGACAGCTGAACCCCAGACCCAGGTCAAGCATTGCAAAATTTGGGTGCAGATCTGAAACTAACCTGAAAGCTTCTGCAACCCACTGTTCCTGAAATCAGATTGGAGTCTGTCCAGGAACTGGCTTATGTGTGGCATTTGAGTGCTCTTGATCCAAGCCAGGGCCAAATACAGGAGAGGAAAAATAATTAGCAAATTAAAAAAATGTAAGCAAACTGTTTTGAATCTCAAAACCCTTTTAGTTCATATGAGTCACGTTTTGATTTAATCCCAGTTGAGTCTCACTTTCCTCCGTTTTTCTGTTTTGGATTCAAACCGCAATAGCCTCCAACAGATGGATTTCCTAGAGGCTTTAATTAATTAATTAATTGTTCTGCTCTGCACTGAGACCAAGCTTGGAAAGTTTTGACCTCAAGCAGAACATTTTTAGCAAGTTCCAAATGTTTGAAAATATAGAAATAACGATATGCGTACGTACCTTTTGCTGTTGGGTTTCTTTCATGGCTTTCTACCAAGGTACCCCTCCATGGTCTCTGTATGTGCTATGTGTGTTAGGGGGTCATTTTAAAAAAGGCTTTGGAGCATTTCTTGGTATTATTTTTCAGTGTACCTCAGCCAGAAATGAAGAGCAGGCTTGCTTCATACCATGAGTCCATCTTGCAGAGGACGATTGTAATTACAACTAATACAATTTTAGTATCATCAAATAACTGCCTTTAAAGAACTTTCCCTCCATAACAGCTATGAGCATGATGCCTCTGGATCTTGGAGTAGTAAGAACAAGAGCTGTGCGCCCTTCCAGAAGGTCAGAATCTCTTCTTTCTGGTTGAATAAAGCTCTCATTTCACTTTAATGGCTAGTCGGATACTGAATCTCAGGCCTGGACGGGAATGAAGGAGACCTCTATCTGGCATGTGGAATAAAGAAAAGCACAGCTGCTCAGAAGTGTGGAGTGACAGAAGCAAGTCTCACGGGAAATGGGTGTGTGTCAGAGGGGAGGTCCAGGTGGATTCAGTTTGTCACATGAGCAATGTGTGTGCATCATATGCCTGGGATTGCTGTTGGGGCTTCCTTTTGAAAGGCATTTAGGTTTGCATCCAACACCCTGAGACATCTTTGACAGTTCCAGGCCTTAAACTCTTTGTGGCTTCAATAGCCTAGCAGAAAATTCTTCTGTTGCAGACCCTTCCCTGTCACCTTCTTGCTCTCCCATCCGACATTTCCCTCTCTGCTCCTTCCCAGCCAGACAGGAGGCAGTTGGCTGGCAAGAGCAATTGGCAGAGAGAGAATCTTTGGCTTTTCCACTTCCCCATGAACAGAGGATGCTGTGCGCACTGCTTCTTGGCACCTGCCTGCCTAGCCAACTGGCGGGATGGAGACAGATTGCTGAGTCCTGAATGGCATGCAGGCAGGCTGATGGAGGAGGAACCAGGTCGCTCAGCCTGAGCCATGCTCCAGTGTGTAATTTTGGGGGCTCAGCGTTGGTCTGGGAGAGTGCTGAAAAGGATATCCACATCAGCGTGTGAGTTGTGGCCAGTCTTGTGTGTTTTTTCATCTGCCCAATGGCTTGATAGCCGGCAGAGTATCCCTACAGGACCCAGTCTTCTGTCTGAATTTGGGACTCTTATACTTCTGGACTCAGACCACCTGGGAATTGACATGTTTTGTCATGACCAGCATGTGGGTGATTTGGCCTGGCAGGTAGGACCAAGACTCAGACCAAGTAGTCAGATCAGGAACACAGCTGGTAGCTGGAAGGCAGTGGTGAAGCCAGGGGTCAGAACCGAAGTTCAAAACCAGGAGTCACACCAAAGGGCAGACCAAGAGCAGGCGCTCAAGAGTCTAACCAGAGATTAGGCACCAAACCAAGGGCCTGAATCAGGATCCGGGGGGATCTGGTGCAGCAGCAGGCCCAGTGTGGCTGGGTAGCTCATACAGCTTCCTGCTTAAATACTGCACCTGGACCAGAGGTCAGGAGGATGCTCCCAAAAGGTTTTCAGTGAGCGATACTTCTTGGCACACTTAGTTCCCCAAGGCATATGTCTTTCATGGATGCCTGGTGGTGCCATGGAAGCATTTGTCATTGGAGCCCTGTGGGCTGGGGTTAATCCTCTATATTCTTACACCTTTGGCCTGTGCAAGTGGATGGGGAAGGGCGGTAAGCCGTTAATCACTGAGAGTTAGTAGAGTATAAAATGTCAATGAAGAGGTGGCCTCATTTGGCCTCCAAATTTTGTGCTACATTGCAACTCCCGCTAACAGGTGAGATGGGGGTGACCCACCATGGCTTCTACCGGCAAGTAAAAGCATCTTGAGTCGCTGTGTCAGAGAGCTGAGACAGCATCTTTTTCATACAGCTGTGCTTGGCATCAGATGGGAAACCCAGAGCCCCACGCAACCCCCGCATGTTCAGTAGCTGGGACTTCCGCCACCAAACCAGCAACAGAAACGTATTTTTGTGGCTTCCCAAAAGAGGATCCAGAGATCTTATACAGAATTTCAGAGCACGTCCCACAGACGAGGGGAATGCCCAGAAAGTCACCACCACCACCAGAAGGGTTGGAGTAGAGAATGGTTTCCATCACACATTCTGTCCTTTGTTTTCAGCACGAGTTTCAGTTGAACATTTTTGTTTTTAAGTTTTTTTTGTCCTTTCTGTTTCAAGGGCAAGTCTTGAAATGATGTCTTTGAAAATCTAAGTGCAAAGGGATGTGGCTCAGCAGGTTGGTACTGGGATTCTGGAGCCATTCATAGGAATTTACAGGCTGAACAAAACATAAGGTCTGTCTACTCCATTCTGCTGCCTCGGACAGCAGCCGCACCTACAGCTTTGGTGGAAAGTGCAAGAATCTCCACGGCATCGGTTATGGGTTGACTTGTCCCCAAGAAAGTTTCTTCTTGAGTACAGCCAGATGACTTCAGATGAAAGTTTTTTGGGTTTTTTTTTTTGTTTTGTTTTGTTTTTTGGTTGGGAGGCAATACACATTTGGCGACGCTGCAAAGTTTTGTGAATTCATGTCAGTATCACCGACTTGTTTTGGTGTAGCAAAGAAAAAAACCAAAAATCTTCAGAAAGTTGGAACATTTCATCCCAATGTTTTCTAAACTAAATCTTTTGATTTTAGGGCCAGAATTTCCTTTGATTTACTACTTTTTCAATGCAAAATCATTTTTAAGAAACCCACTCAAAATCAAAACACAATGTTTTGTTCAGCCCAAAGCAATTTTCTCGTTTGCCAAAAATTCTACAGTGCTGGTTTGGGGTCTACTGTCAGCAACCAAAAAATCCATTCTTCACCCAGTTCCACTCCTGATCCCCAGGAGAAGTTGGCATACTCATTAAGCAGCAGTAGTTTATATCTAGAATGGTTGAAAAATGGGGTTTCTATGACCATGATTTTTTTCATCTGAACAATAGTCATTTCTGTTGAAAGCATTCTTTTTTTTCCAGTAAAACAATGAAAAAACCTCCCCCCCCCTGCAAAAACTTTCCCCATTTTTTCAAACTGGAAAAGGAATATGAGGAAGAAGAAACAGAGAGGAAGAGTTTTTCTCCCCACCCCCACTTCCTCTCACTTTTTTTTTCTTCCCCACCTCTCTCTGCTTCTGGTGGGGGTGGGGGATTTTTTTAAGTGAGATTTTTCCAACCTACTTAAGCATTAAAAAAAAAAAAAATCATTCCAGAATTTTTCATTACAAAACAAAGAATTACATAAAAGAATCAAAACAACAACAAAAGTGAAAATAAATCAAATTTTTCCTATTTAAATGTTTTCATTGAACATATTTACTTGTTGCCACTCAGTGAACATCTAAAGTGCCCATTCATTTTTCATCACCTGAACACCAGTTTGAATTCAGACAAGGTCGCTAGAGACCCCCAGTTGTTAATGAGTCATGGGTGGCCTCGGTCCATCATAATCCTTTTGGAAGCAGCTCTTCCTTGCCAGGGCTAACACATGTTAGTAAGGCACTGTGTTTCCCATGCTATGGCTGTTCTCTGGATAGAGGGCTTTGATCTGTCTGTGTCAATCTGTCACCGATCATTAACATTAAAGGAAATAAAGTGTGTCTTGCTCCACTCTCTGCATTTCCATGATCGATCACCCATAGAGGGTTTCCTATTTTTTTCCCTGTGTTAAGATTTTATCCTGAGAATCTAATTCAGCCACTTTGCAAATGGTAAAACATCTGCCCCAAAGAGAGACAATATAAGAGAAAACAAAGTATATTGCAAAAAGTGTTCACTGAACCGAGTTCTGTAGAACGTCACTGACCCCCACTGGGCTGTGAGACCCATTGCAGACTACCACATTCAGGAGACAAGCGAATAACTACTCAGGCACAATAAAACAATCAGGTCTCTGCACTGCAAAGGCTACCTTCAGGCTAACCCCCCACTTTATGGGAAATCCAGATCCCAACTTCTCAGGTGGTTCTTATGCCTGAAACAGAGCCAAACCAACCCCAGACATGGATGAGATGAATTTTCTAGTCCTCATCTGACCTTAATAGCTCAACCCCTATCACGGTTGCAGAGATTCAGAAAAATAACTTCGAACCAAGCTGATAAACACACTGTATTCTGCTTTGTAAAAATAATGGGATAACAAGTCCTTGAGCCTTTTACGGTGCATGAGGAAAGGAGGAATTAGGTTCAAGTTGCTATTCCTCAGGCGTAAAAACAGGGATAATCGCAATGTCCCTGTCCCAGAGAACACACTAGTTGCTTTCTCCTCATGCCAAAGAGGGCAGTGAGCAGGGCTCAGCTTCCTCTCAGAGCCTGGCAGGACATTGGGAGATGGAGGCATCACTTGGAAGAAGGCACATTCCTCCTGCCTGCTGGGAAGCTCCAATCAAGTTGGTGTCTGCTGAGGCAAATCTCTCCTGGTGCACCTCATGAGATGGTGTCGCTTTGCACTGCAGGCCTACGTGGCAAAAAGTTTAAGAGATGGTCTTGTGGGTGAGGTCCAAAGGGGCAGCCGTGTTAGTCTAGTTCAGTAAAACAAACATCTTTAAGTGCCACAGGACTCCTTGTTTGTTTTCTTGTGGGTAAGGCACTGGACTGGGCCTCAGATGACCTGGGTGCAATTTTAGGTGCTGCTGCAAACTCTGTGTGTGACTGTTGGCAAGGTGTTGAACTGCTCTGCTCCTCAGCTCCCCCTCTGAAATGGCACTTAAAGGGCATTGTGGGGATTGATCATCAATGCTTATGACTTGCTTGGATAATAAGAAGGTCTTGTGAAGCCTTAGTGACAAGAGAGAGGATTGGACCAGCCTCTTCTGGCAAGAAGGAAGCTTTCGTGCTCCACGGAGCTGAAGAAGTCTGTGGAGCTTCAGCCTTCCCTGTTTCATCACTAAAGGTGCTTACTATAAAAGATTCCCTCACCCGCTTCGTCTCTGCCATCTCCTGGGACCGCCACGGCTATAACCACCACCACACACATCAATGAAGTCTGAGATGTGACCTCCCAATTGCCCTTTAATTATTGGCGGTGGGCCAAGACCACCAGGGCAGACTGGAAATGTCTCATATTTGCAGAGGAGACAAGTAAAAATGCGAGGTTGTACTGTGGTGTTGGGAGATGAAGACAACAAGCAAGCTTGCTGTTCTGTGCCACAGTGGTGTCCGTGCCAGAAAGGTCATTGCAGAGACCTGTGCATCAGGAGCACGCTTCAGGTAAGGTACAAGAGCAGTAAAATAATGAGTAATTAAATCATAGCTTTTGATTTCATCCCTGGAGTGTTTCAAATGTGCCTTGAAGCACCGAGCAACTAGGAACCAATGTGCATTCCTTGACATCTGCCGAAGCAGCTGGTTAAGATGCATGTCTAATGTTCAAACATTGCATAAGACAATCGATGTGACCCAGCAGCTATCCAATGCTGAAGCTTCAGCGTAGGGCTTTGACACAATGAGTTCATTGCCAGGGTATGAGTAAGTGCCACAAAAGCTGAGTCAAAAAACAAAAGACGACGTTACGGGTAGGGTGAATAGAAGGGCATGTTGACGAACATGCTATTGATTGATCAATATAAATCATCTGTCTGTTTAGGTGACCACAAAACTTTCAGGGAACCTGATCCTGTTTCCTGTAAAACCAATGTCAAATCCTCTATTAACTCCGATGGGATTAGGAGCGGGGTTTTATGACACATTGCAAGGTCAAGACGTTCGTGACTAGTAATTCTCTGTGTCTAGGCTTTTTTATTATTCATCCAGAAAGACCAAGCATCTACCTTCCAAACATGCGTGCCTTTTAAGTTGTCTAAAATCAGGCACTTCAGAAAGTTGCAGCCCCAAATCACTGCAAGGGAAGAAAGTGTAGCACTGCATGACAGGAAGGCTGAGGTAGGAACCCAGGTCTGCTGCAACACTGAAAAATAGAGGGAGACAATGAACCTGTCCATCTGCCTGGTTTCCCAGGTGCTCCAGCCTGAAGACAGAGCTTCAGAAAGGGGCTTAGGTTTGGTAAAATTCAAGGCAGAGAATTTCTGCAGGGTTATGGGAGTTCCAGCCAGGAGGAGGTTATGGGGGTGTGAGAGGCCAGCAGCCCCATGCCACCAGCCTCAAAAGTGGTGGGACTAGCTTGAGAGAGGTCATGGCCAGGGCTGTCTTCCCTAGCGTTACCCAGTTGGAGGACGCCTCCTGTCCTCGGCCAGACAGTAATAGTCACTTTGTTAGAAGTCAGCTTGGGCAAAATCATGGAGCCTGTTATATGCAAGGCTAGTGGAACGGTAACCAGAGCTCCAGGAGTTCTCAGGCCTATTTTAAGCTCTGCCGTTGCAATGTAAACCTCAGCGTGTGTCTCATCCCTGTTTGTTAAGGGAGGTAGTGTTGCCTAGTGAGTATAGCATTCGATTGGGAGTTAGGTGACAGGGTTCTAGCCTCAGCTATGCTGGGAGACCATCCTTTCTCTGTACCTCCACGTCCCCCATTTGTGAAACAAAGCTGGCAGTATTACTTGCTTCCTTTGAAGAGCACTATCTGGTTCAGCTAAGTGGTAGCATTAACCTCCCTGTGCCCACCTGTTTCTTTAAGTATAATGGGGATCAGCCGACCTGCCTCACACCAGGCTGTGAGGATTAGCAGATGTTTGTGAAGTGCTTGAAAATCCTTGGATGAAAGTCACTGGGTGGGGGGTGTCTTGTTATTTGGTTGACTTATGGTCAACGTCATCCTCGAAATGCTGTTTTCTCGTCAATATTTCTTCATTAGGAATAATGATTTTTCCACTTCCATTGCCAGCTGATTCAGAACTGTCCAAAAGCAAGATGTGTCATGAATCCCTAAAACGCTTGCTGGAGAACTCCTAAGCAGAGATGACTAGAAAAATAGCACCGGGGAATATATTGGGGTATTGAGGATGCCAGGGGAGCTTTTAGCTGGATATTTGTTCAATGTATTTACATATGAAAAATATTGTAATACACTTTGATAAAGGAAACACATTCTACTTCTTCATCTGTTGTAGCCAAGCAGCGATGAAAACCAGGGAGTACACTGAGCTTGATCGAAGGAAATTTTAGCATAATCAATAAACATCCAGGGATGTGACCTTGTTTTGAATAACTGTGTTATAGTCTACAGTCTATAGATATTTCTTTGAATGCCTGAATTTTCAGCCTTTTGGGGGTGAAAGTCCATGTGTTTTTCTATCTCCACATTATTGATGCTATTTATGATTGTTTTGGCTGAGTGCTGTCCACCCAGTGAGAGGCTGTCGAGCCCCACAGAGCGAGAGTCTAAATAGACAGAATGGACCAATCTTGTGTGATCTCCATTTTGCAGATGGGGAAACTGAAGTGCGGAGAGATTAGGAAATTTGTGCAAGATCACAAGTTCTGCTGGCTTCCTGGCAGAAGCGTGCTGTGCCTTCTTCAACCGCTAGAATTGCTGTGGCGTGTCTTAGACAACAATAGATTCCATTGAAAAGAGAGGGCCAAACCTTATTTCCTCGTGGTACTGGTTACCTATGCGTTTTAGCAACCCTCACATTCACGCTTATGAATGGAAGAGGCTTCCTATAATTGGGAGATGGGATCAAGTCCGTCTGGGGCTTTCCTCTGCCCACCCTGGTCATAATACTCCAAGACTTTATGTAACCGACAACCCGTGTGGGTTTAGTGCCTTGCATGTCACCAAGATTCAAAGGGGCAGCTGTGTTAGTCTAGTTGAGGAAAACAAATTGTGCTGTGGCACTTAAAGACTAACAAATTTATTTATCGCTTGAGCTTTTGTGGGAGAAAATCAGACACTTAAGCTCAAGCGATAAATGAATTTGTTAGTCTTTAAGTGCCACAGGACTCCTTGTGTGTTTTTCATGTGGGTTTAGTTAAAGTTGCCAAAGAAAAAGCTGACTTTAGCACAGTCCATCAGTTTCTTAGCAGAAATACTGTCAGCATTGGTGGTACCCACTGTTGGCAGCTCCTCGGAGAACCCTCAGTGGACCTAGGCTGAACTGCCCTTCTTCCATCCCTGACAGAGCTCCTTGCAGGATCAGACTGAGGTGCCTTGGTACTGATGGGTAAGTCAGATGCAGCACCTGTTGCATCCATCAGATAACTTCGGTTTCAAGGATGGTTGCTAAAACGGTCCATTTTCAGCAGCACTGAAGTGAACTTGGGGGAGAAAAACTAGATGGGAGGAAGCAAAAAGGGTGACTCTTCAGACTTCCATCTGGGTGAAATTTGGTGTTAACTTTGTCATTTGTCTTTAAGTTGCCTTTAAAGAGCTATTTGTACGTCAGTTTCTGTCGAAGCAACTGGCTCACATTTCTATGTTGCTACTGTAATTTGCCACCCTCTATTTTTCTTTTAGGTTATTTTTGTAATCTTTGTGTGTAATCTGTTTGTGCTCAAAGTCCTCCATACCTACCGTTTGCTGCTCTTTTCATGATAAGTAACAACTTAGACAGTAAGCAGTGTGTAATTCAGGAACTGATATTCACTAGTCTGTAGCAGGCAATGGGAAAATACCGAAGAACGTAACACACAGGGTCTTGAATTGAAGTGAATCTAGACACAGATGTGTTAGTGGTGGTCTTGTATGACCAGCCCACACAGGAAGAATATCCCTTTATTCCTTTTCAGAAGCAATGGTAGGTCCTGGTACCACATTATCTGTCACATGGGTTGTTTTTTACTTCTCCAAGGTTGGTTGTGCTATAATGTTTTCAACAAAAACAGGCTGTATGTTGAACACTACTAAGAGCCTGCAGTTTCCATCGACTTCCCAGAGACTATGGGTACTGAGCTTTCGTTAGCATTAGGCCCAGAGGCCAGTGTTTTCAGTCACAGAGGCTGGAGCTGGGATCTTGAATCTGGACCTGAGCACATGAGTAAACAAAAGGGATTGATTTTTCTTTTCTTTTTTTTATTCTGGAAGTGTTGAACACACAAAAAATCTGAAAATTGGGGTACTTCTACTTACTTACAAGTGTAAATTTGGATTTCAGAGCCTAGCTTTAGGTGCCCAGATTTGAAAATTTTGGCTTAAGTGACTTAGCCCCATGGGACCAGTAACAGAACTGGGAACAGACACTCCATCTCCTGACCCCCAGGATGCCTCTGCTCCGCACGACCTAGCCTGCAGCATCACAGAGTACACGCAGACTTATTCATAAGCCTTTGGTCCTTCAGCTCTCCCGTGTGGCTGCGTACAGTGGCACCTCTGTCTGTAGCCATAATGGAGAGAGATGAGATTGCTCATAACTTAAGATGAGTTAGGTTGTCTTGAACCTGGAGGGAAAATTTTATGGCCAAACCTGGAATGAGTGAAGCTGTTGGGCTTGAAAGACCAAGAACACCACATGTCCTGAAGGAAAACCTTAGGAACAACCTTGTAATAGTACAGTAGTATGTGAGCATGCTGGTCAGATCCCTGCTCCAACACAGTCAGAGTGGGGATTTGAACCTAGGTGTCCCCTCTCCTGGGGGAGAGCTCTAACCATTGGGGTCTCTGACCCCAGCACTG
Source organism: Podocnemis expansa (assembly GCA_007922195.1). Lineage (NCBI taxonomy): Eukaryota > Metazoa > Chordata > Testudines > Podocnemididae > Podocnemis > Podocnemis expansa. Next base: position 1,990,425 of record ML682073.1, on the reverse strand, counting down.
TCAGGAGTGCATCTGACTTGGATGCTTAACTCTAGGAGAGGCCTGATGGCTATGAATCTTGAACAGAGCTGCGTGTCTAAATGAGCCAAAGGGAGTACCTAAGTCCTTTTGATAAACAGGCCTTGGCCCTTATTGATTAGCTTCGACAGCCCTCCACCAAGCATGTTGGCATCAGCATTTCGTAGGTGCCTAACTCTCCCCAGGGGCTTGCGATTCCATTGGGAGGCCAGGTGTATTACGCTGGGCGCTGCTGTGCTGAGTCAAAATCCCCAGGCTGGGTCTCTCCCTTTGTGGAACTTGCCCAAGGTCACACGTGAATTGATGGCTCAGTTTGGAAATGACCCAGGTTTCCTGCATCCCTGTCCAGATCCTTACCTGGAAGAGCATCCTGCAGATCACTTTCTGTGCAAATGAAAGTGGTGCTGTGGTCAGAGGAAGATGAATATGCAATAGCATGGGACCCAGTTGAATTCTGAATGTAAAAGGAGTGAGTGGAAAAAATAGGTTGCCACATTTTCCATTTACATTTTAGCAAAGGAAACTGAGGAGGGTTTGCATAGATATTACATTAGTCTGAGGCCAACTGCCTCTTAAAAGTGATACCGGATGATCCCAGAACTGCCCACTGGGGAGGTTAAATTCTCCTGGAGAATAGTCCCTCTGGAAAAACACTGTGTGAAGTAATACACTAATGGCTTTCAATTTCATGTTTTATATATAGGGATATTAACTGCTCCCCGGACATCTCTTTGTATTACAGCATCGCTGCGTAAGCGCTTTTGATGAGATCACCGAGCGCTTTCGGCCTTGTCCACACAGAGCGGGGAGGGTGTGGGGAGGGGAGCTCGGTCACAGACATAAAGACCACTTAGTACAGCTAGTCCATCTCTTCTGTCTCACTGCTCGGCCACGTGGAACACTTTTCATTACCACTCTGCAAGTTCAGCAAGCTTGGCCCTCATAAGTGGAAGCATAGCAGAGTGGTTAGAGCATAGAGTTGTGACTCAAGACACCCAGAGTGGATAATCCACAAAGCTATTGTTTAAAAAAATCTGTGTATTCCCCTGTCTGGGTGCCCCAATTTGCCTCTGACACAGAGATTGCTACTGGGTTGCCAGTTAGGTTGACACCACTTCCCAGAAAGAATGATTTGGGTTGTATTCCAAGCTCTCCTAAGAAATCTCAAATGTGTGTATCACGTTCCACTTCATCCTTTATACATTGGAATTTCTTTTCTTGCTACTGAAATGCTCTTGTGCAGAAAAACAGCTGTTACAGCACAGCTGCACCACATGGGACTTGGGGGCAAGTGATGAGGAAGTCGTAAGCGCAGGGTATTAATGTCGTCAGCCTGTTCCATTGCACAATGGTAGAAAGTTGAGCCACCTGGCCTATGGAACAGGCTGGTTGTCTTTTTTCTTCTTCTTTTTTATTTTAAGCTTTACAACATTTTTTTTAAAAAGAGACCTGTAAACACAGGCCCAGTACATTTGTGCTTGTTTTGTTGTTAGGTTGTTTAATTATTTGAAAGGACATCTTTAAATTGAGTGTGTAATTCCATTTCAAGTCCTTGAACAGCTGTCTCCTGGCCATCCTCTGTGTTCTCATGTCCTCTGTCTCCTCATCATGCTCTCTTTGCGTGGTCTTAGCTTCCCTTACAATTGTCCCATTCCACCTGCCGAGTCCCAAACATGCAGTGCGGGATTGTCCTGCCATTTCCTTCTGTTCAGCCATCTGTCTCAACACCTGTCTTGTCCTGTATTTCAACTGGAAGCTTTTGGGGACAAAGACAGTGTCTGTGTCCTGTGTTTGTACAGCGTCTCACACAGTAGGGTTCTGGTCCATGACTCTGTCTTCCAGGTGCTACAGCAGCACAAGTTATAAATAATAAAATCTGACAAAACCCAAACTGAGGAACACTGAAATTATTCTTGCAGGAAACGAGATATGTCAGTGGAATCACCTTCTCTAGAGAGGCAGACATCTAAGATGATGTAAATGAAGATGACCAGATAGCAAGTGTGAACAGTTGGCACACTTTTTTCCAGATGAGAGCTGGGGCAGAGAGTGTGGTTGCCTATATAAAACAAAGCCCCTAATCCTGGGATGGTCTCAATTATATTGGGATGTCTCATCCCCTTACTGTAGATCTTTCTTGTGCTTTTGAATTTAATGGAATTACCAATAGGCTGATTTTCACCAACTAAGGACCCAGTTCTATCTCTGTTCTCTTGTTCTCCATTTCTGAGCTAAATTATTTTCAGTACTGAATACTAGTGGCATGGATCAATAATTGGTAGCAGTGAATGATGCCCCTCAGAGCTGTGTTTTTCACTTGCTCCGTGGAGCGTCCCACCTTCCCTTGTACATCTTCTGGACCACAGGCTTCTTCCTGGCAGTGCCTTTCCTTGGGACCCAGGGAGCTTCCCTCAACCTCGTACAAAGCCTTTCAACACCAGCCGGTCCAAGCCTGCCCTGTTCTGTCCCTGTGCACCCTCTGTTGTCTATGTCGGAAGAACTGTAAACCCATGACATGGTAGAAATGCCATTGCAGTCTCCATAACCTCAGTCCTTAATTTCTTCGTCGTGACCCCCAGCAGTAGTGCTCCCTGTCTTTGCAGTTCCTGTGATGGGAATGGAGGGAGCCGCATTCAGACTTCTCCAGGCCTTTCAGGCAGCCCACCAAACAGCCCAAAGGTGGTGAGTGTTGGCTGCCCACTGAGGTGAGCTGCATTTGATCTGATGACATACAGATGAAAGGCTCCAGAGCCTGGGACCCAGCCCTGTAGCCACCTGATTCTCCAGATTGTGCAAATCTTACGTAGGCATGATATTGTTCTTTGTGGCCGAGGACTGGCATTTTATTTAACCGTATGTTTCCTCTCTTCCCCACAGGCCGCTGTGCCCGTTGTGGTGAGAATGTTGTCGGGGAAGGCACCGGGTGCACCGCGATGGACCAGGTCTTCCATGTGGAATGTTTTACCTGCATGACATGTGGCAACAAGCTCAAGGGCCAGCCTTTCTATGCGGTGGAGAAGAAAGCCTACTGTGAACCCTGCTACATTGTAAGTGCCGAGGCTCCTTTTCAATCTAAATACAAACCAATGGAGTTTAAAACTCTGTTGAGAATTCCTTCCCTATGGTAGTTTGCAGCATTGCCTTATGATTAAAGGGGAGCAACTCAATAGGGATAGAGTAAGAATAGACCCATCCAGGAACTTCAGAAAAGTTTTTAGGGTTTTTTTCCCCCCCTTTCCCTCTTCTGGGTGCTTTCTGGCTTCTATCCAAGCCCTGTCACAAACCTGCCAAAATAAAAAAGTTTTTTTGTGATAGTCTCAGCCTGTCTAGGAACAGAAGGAACAGCAGTCCTAGGAGAAAGCCTCTTCCCAGGAGCTTTGCACTGTTAGAAGTCTGATTATGAAGTCCTTATGTAAGCATAGCTCCCAAGGAGGGCGGGGTGCGACTAAAGGATCAGGATGTAACTTTGCAGCCCCACAGGAAGATAAAAGCAGCCAAACAGTATCCAGAATTTATGCCCAATTCATTGCCCTTTGAAATCAGTGGGAGTCCATCTGTCATTTTCAAGGGCCTTCAAATCCAGATGCCTTTTGAGGTTCACGCCCTCACTTTGTAAGCTTTTGTTCTGTGTTCTGTGAGTTCTGGAAAAAAAAAATCAATGGTCACTGTTAAAAAATCCGCACTCACTGTGCCTTGGTATTTTGACATTTGGGCACAAACATTTGCTCTGATCCCTGTATGTAGAACAAGCAGAACTGCAGAATATTGCTGAAAATTTCTGTGGAGACCATGGAGTGGCCTTTGTGTAAATCTCTCTCCCATTCCTCGAACTCCTTCTGTCAACACCAGCTTTTGTCAAACATTGCTCACTTATATTTAATGTAACCTGGTCCCAAGGTGAGGCTACAGCTGTAATAACTCCATACCCCAGCCCTCAGTTTTGTCAGCAACACTGACAAAACTCCCCTGCTTTGGCAACAGACTAAAACCAGTTTGACGAGAGGCGTAGAGCTTCTTGCGGCAAACTTAAGAGCGGCAAAGCCTCAGTGTAGATGCTGTGTGCCATGACCAGGTTCCCGAACTGCCCCACAGTGCCTCCCCTGACCTCTTTGCTCACTGTTTTGCACTTTACCAAGCTTTCCGACGTTCCAGCTTCACAGCTGTGCGCCTCCCCCCTTTCAAGCCGGAGGAAGTTTTGAAATTGCTCAGCGTGGAGAGCTCCCACAGCTACTGGCCAGCTGAGCATGCCGGCTCCCAGCAGTAAAAGCAACCCTCTTGCACTACGGGAGAGGGGATGAATCATTCTCCTCTGTGGGGAGATCTCGGAGGGAATCAGTCCAGCTCCCATGTAGCAGGCCTGCAGACAGCACTGACTACTGGGGGAAGAGTGGGAGAGACTATTGACGTGCTGTGCAGAGCCCGGGAGGGAGGTTTGGGGTGAAGTTGGGGTGCCCCTCTCTCCCCACCAATGTAAAAGTCTCTGCTGAGCTGTGGGGTGGGATGGGAACACCACCTGTTTGCGCACCAGCTGCTGCATCAGGATTGGTTCTCCGTCTCTCAAAAACTCCCCCAGCCCCATGCATTTCTTATGTTTGTGATCAGCAGTGGGGGTTTGACCAGCAGGGTCATTGAGAGGCAGCTGTCAATCGATGCCCACAGAACCACTGGACTCAGAAATCTTCACCCTGTGATGGTGTGCGTGCCCCGTGAGACATTGCAGACCTTTTCCAAAATGTCCTGTGTGCAGTTGCACTGTGAATAGCAACCCATGGCACTCTGCTGTCCGTGTTGGTGCAAGACCCTGTAGTGTGGGTGTACTCCTCTGACACAAGGAGCAAAGTGCAGAAATGCAACAGTGATTTGATTACAGCAGCGACTTTACGCTGGCGTAATGTGTCAACAAGCCTGGGTAGTGTAGAAAAGGCCTTCAGCTCCCTTTGCAAGTTGAGGGCCTGTCCTGCAAAGAGCTAAATGTCGCTGGTGAGGTGCTTAGCATTCTGTATTCAGATGGATGCCAGGGGGAAATGAGAGCTGGGTACCTCCCAGAATCGGGCCTTCATGCCAGCCAGTGTCTGAATCCCCTGTGCTGCTTTCTAAAGCCTTAATTCCTCAGTAACGTTCTTTCATTGCTTGTTGTTATTATGGTAACAATGCCTCATTATTCCTCGCTGTTGTTGCATGTCCTTCGCAAGGGAATTATTGCGGAAGTATTGAATGCAGGGAGGGAGGATTGATTCTGCCTTATTTACAATGGATGTAGTGGATGGTCTGTGTTAATAGGCTCTTGGAGTCCAAATGACTTTTTGATTGAATGTGTCCTTTTTAAACCATTTCTCCTTTTAATATTGGCTCTAAAATTATTGTGCCATAAAATTTTTAAGGTTAATTTTGTGGCACGTGTGGTGGCCATTGGGAGGAGACTGTAAATCATTGAAAACTGCGTCGTAATACACTTGGGCCAAAGCTTCATATTACTGAAGTTAAATGTCTCATTGACTTCAGGCTCAGATCTGCTTATAGGATTTTTTTTTTTTTTTTTAATCAGGCATGAATTCCTTACTGTGCATCTGCTTTAGTTTGGGAGAACATCTGCATTGGCCACTGTTGTAATAGGTTGAGATTATTTAATCCCATTATTTACACACTTCATTAGCCTGAGTGAATTGTTGGCGGGGGTTCAGTAAACTTCATACATTGGGAGATAAAAGGTTGAGAGAAAAAAATGCAGAAGGATTCTGTTCCTCATCTACTTTCAAATTTATCTTCTATCTTTTTAAGGGACAAAGCAGCGATAATTGCCTGGTTGCATTTGCAGTGGTAAATTCCACAAACACAGCTTTGAGTACAGCCGAAAGGATAAACTCTATATTTTTTATAGCTTCTTTCAAAGGATGAGGCACAAAAAAAAGTCCTTTAAATATTCACCTACGCAATCCACAAAAAGAGAAGCTTAAAGGCCTGGCACAAAACAATCCCAGGAATCTGGTCTCTTGCTGATGTACGTGTGAAAACAAACTCAAGGTTTCATAAACATAGTGTTGCACAAATAGGGAGCAATGATTTTAAGCACCCTCACATGGAAGCTGCAGCCAAGAGTTGACACCTGATTTAACAAAACCCTTAAACATGGGCTTGACTTTAAGCACAAGCCCAAGCCCCATTGAAGGGCATAAATTTTCAAAGGGTACCTAGTGGATTTAGGAGCCTACATGCCCTTTCAAAAATGAACCCAAGTCTCCTTGAAAGTCAGTTTTACACTGTGTGCTTTGGGACCTGAATGACGTGCCTGTGGCTGCATGGCAAATCGGGGACTGAACCAGGCTTAGAAACTGGAAGCCAAATTCTCAGCTGACATAAATGGGCACACAACAATAGAGCTACCCCAGTTTACATCATCCGAGGTTCTGGCCCCATGAATTCTTGGCTTCCATTGCAATGCTCAAACAATAAAAAGTGCATGCTGCCTCACTGATGTGAGCAAAAACAAAATATGTTTGCCTCATCCCAATTTATAAACCATGAACTGGCTGATCTTCTGACTGGCTGTGCCATTCATGTCTGCAGCCCCAGGCAAATCAAATCAAAGATTTGGACAACTGGAAATTGGCAAATGTTTCCTATGTTACTCCTGTTGCGCTGGAACAGTAGCCAAGCCCTAGTTAAGGTTGCATCTGAGAATTATATTTAATTAGTCATTGTCAGTAATGTGGTGGTTTAAAAAAAAAAAGTGGGTAAACTAAACTAAACAACCTGTTCCCCAGTGAGACGCTGGTAAGGGCCATTTACCTGGGTTTCCCCTTGACTGTGCTATTGGTCAATACTCATGGTAAATAGGCCTGCAAATGTATCTTTCTGATTTTCGTCGTCACTGCCCCTCTTAAAACAAAACACAAAAACAGGGTCAGGTCCAAAACCTACTGCAGTCACTCACCCCTTGAAACAATCCCTTGTTCCCATGCCAAAAAAATGCTGTCCTGCATGGAGAGCTTGCTTTTTGAGGCACCCATTTACAAGACAGCCGCCTATTGCACTGCAAGTGCCAAATCCAACAAATGTGTTTTAATTCTGCTGCCCATGTTTTGGCTCCACATCCCTGACTCAGTGGTATTCATTTTATTCCTAAGCTGCTGCCATGCTCCCTCCAGCAAGATGTTTCTGGTCAGTTAAAAGCAACTGTGTTAAGCAAAGTGTTAACATCTGGCAGATGTGTCACTTCCTAATAGCTGGTAACAGTCAACCTAACTCCTAAAACGTGACAGTACAATAGCTCCAACCTAACTAGATGCTCTGATACAGATGTGAGCCACGTAGCTTGGCTAAAGTCCGTGGTCCACATTAATATACTCTTCCACCCTTAGGAGGAAAGTAAAGTTTCTGCAATAAAAGGGAGGTTAAGAATAATATCATTGAAAACTTTGTCTTAAAAGACTGAAGAGCAGTACGTAGAGCAGTGCCAGCTGTCTGCTTTCCAGCTGCAGTATTGCCATAAGGACTGAGCACAAGGTTAACTAGATATACTGCTCTGGCAAGGGATGCTGCTGTTTTGTGAATGGGGATGTTCTTTGATGTCCTGATGACTTTCTCTGGGACACTGAAATTTCCTTCAATTCTTCATCCCCGATTCTTGGCAATCGAGCCGCATGTTGTAACAGTGATAAACGATCAGTAGGGCTCAGTCCTGGGAGACACAGAGAACCACTGATAGCAATAAGATGTTGAATACTTCCCAGGTTCTCTCCCACGCTGCCTGAGAGTCAAGGTAACCAAGCATCAGATTTGATGGAACTGGCTGGATGTGTTAAGAAAGGAGGTGGTAGAAAGTGTGAAGAATTCAGGAAATATGGAAATATTCAGGAACCAAAGTTGAGGGAGCACAGAGAAGACCATCAAAAATTGAGGACTGCAAGCAATGAGTGATGAAATAACAAAAGAGTAAAGTTATCATGAGCAGAGTTGCCCTTCCGTTTATCTAGTAAATGGCTCTGAGTTTTCATAACACAATGGGACCTGGGTCTCGGTGGAGCATTGTAGCACATCACACTTGGCCCCTTGGCGGTTCAGGCCCTCAGCCCCACAAACCACATCCAAACCACCATATTGTGCTCCACCGACGTGCTTTATTTACAATGGGCTGCCCACCACCTTCTCTATGCACAGTTTCAAGCAGTCGCAGGGGTCTTACAGACTCAGTCCCTCGTCAACAGAGCGCTCAGTCTCCCCAGACAGCAGCTTCTGCTCCGGCTACTTGCCCTCCCTTCCTCTGAGCATCCTCCTCCTGGGACCTTTTACAGGCTGCCCAGGTTATTCTGGTATTCCTCATTCCTTCCTCCTTCCCATTTACTCTTAATAAGACCCAGTAGCAGGGGCTAGCTGGTAACTCCATGCTAAAGGCATATAGAGTCTCTGATAATAATGTATTTAAAGGAGATGAACAGATTTCAGTGAGTGGCACAAACTGGCCCAGTTCAGGTAAAGCTTGACAAACCCTTCCTCGGGTTAGGATTCTCATCCTGTTGCATGGGGATGCTGTGTGATGCTGGTGATCCGTGAAGAAGGTCCAAGATGTCTGGCTGCCTTCTGGCTTTCGACTCTGACTCCACTCCCATTCAAATCAGTGACAAGTCTCCTGTTAATTTGGATGGGAGATGTTAGACTGGCTTTGATTGCTCTTGTAAAGCCAGCGCACACCCCCCATGTGTGAGAAGCCTACGAAGTAACCGTAACGTGCACAGATTTGAAGTGTGAGGCCGAGCCCCACTGGAAAATTGCATCTATTTTTAAAAATAATTCTGAATCATGTATGTGGCTATTTCAGAACTAACTTAGCAACCACGTACCAATTTAAATTGGACAAGAAAAGAGAAGCTATAATTTAAAGAATTTTTTCTGATTTTTTTAAGCCCTTTATTCTTGTTTTTGTCATATTGAATTTGAGAGGACTTTGTAGAGAGCACTGCCAATGCGGTATATCGAGTGCTTTGCAATTTGAATTGAATGTGCTCAATGGGATTATTAAGGCTGTTATGTGTGTTTTCCAAAGAGCTTGAATGCCAAGTGACAGCTTGAACACAAATATAAACTAAAACACAAACTTGTGTGCTCCCTAAAGGAGGCAATGCTTTTGCCCACAAAGAATTTGAGATCAGCATTATTGGGTACTTCTCTCCCTTAGGAAGACTGCTACCTTGTGCAACACGATGCCGTTGAGGGGATTGTGCACAGCAGGAACTGAACCTGAGACATCAGAATCTAAGAGACCCAGCTCTTAAGGCCAGGGCAGGCTCCTCAGCATCCATCTTTGGCCCAGGCACCCTCCAAGGGGAACAAAGTGCCATGCCAAGTAGGTTAGCACACAGCTGTAGGGTGCTGATTTTGGTGGGATGTATTTCTGGAGGTTTCATCACATGATTTAATCTTTAATTAAAGCTTAATCTTTCGTTCCTGGAGACCCCAGGACAATTCTGGAGGGTTGGCAGCCCTAGCAGGTGCTCCCTTCTAATCCAATGGATTGGCTGGTTGGAAAGCCATGGATGAAAGCTACTGTGGAAATGCTGGTAGGCATGGCCAGAGTGTTGTGTGAGCCTGCTATTTTGGATGGCACGATGAAGCCAGGACACAAGACAGAGCAGCCTCTGGAGCTTCTCTGGTTTACCCCAGAGGCCTCCAGCCACCCCATCAGCCAGGAGGTGCAAAAATGGAGTCAGTAACTCTCACTGCACCAGCGTTTACTTCTAGGGACCTTCTCGTATTTGTTCACAGCTAGGAAAGCTTGTGGGACCCATCCTGCCTTGCCCAGTCATCTGACAGCTTGGGCCAGAGAATGGAGAGGTTGAGGTGGGAGACAGTAAATATTTTGTCCCTGGGCAAAATGCAAAGAATATTTTTTTCCATTTTCTTTTTAAGGTAAAGAGTCTCCTTCTAAGTGTGTGGCTATAAAAATAAAAGACTTCAGGGACGTGATGAAATGTAATACGCAGTAACTCCTCTCTAGAGAAGTATGTGGATCATTACAGAGAGGACAAGGACCAATTATGCTCATTATCCAACAAGGACAGAACAAACTGTCCATGTACTGAAGCTGCAACAGGGAAAATGCTTGTACAATATTGATGGAAAACTTCATCACACAGGGCCTTGCCAGGAGAGGTGATGGGGTCACCTTGGCTGGGGATTGTCCAAGCCAGATCAGACACCTATCAAATAGGGATGGTTTAAGGATAATGAAATCAGCCTTGTTCGCAGTGCGGCAGGATTTGTTTGGACATCCCACTGAAAATCCTTATTTCCATGGGCATGAGAGCAGGATCGGTCCCTACCCTTTCCAGAAGGCAGATCTGGAGGGGATGAATTAGCACAGTGCACACAATCCCAAATTAAATCCTCACCTTGCCTGCTAGAGCTCTATTAAAGGTTGGGAACTGGTGGTGCTGTCCAGCTGGTTGCAGAGGCATTCTGCTCATGCTGGGCAGCATGCTTTAAGATGGGGAGAAATGTGGTTCCTTTTAAGAGGGACAGCAGGCTTGCCACCTTTTCAGCCTGTGTTTTGAGACACACACACACACACACACACACACACACACACTTGCTCACTTGCTCTCTGATTGTACTCCTTGGAGCTGAGAGTGTCCTGTGCTGTTTGTTTATTAGCTCGTTTCCTTTTACTGTTTCAACCTGCCCTTTCACAGGCTCTGGTCACCCCTACACATTCCTCCTGCAAGAAGGATGTAAATATCAAAGGAAAGCACATTTTCATAGCTGGGGGTGTCCTCGACTCTGCAAATCTCTTCCCTGCTCGTCTGACAGAGTCCTTATCTTTTGCCCCTTATTGCAGTGTGCTGTCTTTGGAAAGCATTGTTCTCTTACGAAGCCACAGAAGTCTGCTTTCTCACCCAGTCTTTTGTAACTAGATGCATTTTGCCCATTTAGAAAAAGAAGTGGAAGGTGGTGAATTGTGACACACGGTTTGGGAAGGCCCTAAAATTAGAGATTTTGGAGGCCGATTTTCTGAATGTCACAGAAGTAGGATGAGAGATTATGGGACAAGCTGCTCTCTTACAGTGTCAAGCTACCTCATCTCCTCTCATTCTGGGCTCCTCAGCCCGTTTCTTCCCAACGTTGGGGGTTCAGCCTTTGGACTGGGAATCTTGGGTCTTCAGTACGGCAGGGCTCAGGGGCTCCTGCCCCACGGGCACAGTGATTTGTGGCTCGCAGACCCTCAGTTGAGAACCTCTGCTCTAATGGATTTCGCACCCTGTGGATGCATCCTATTAAATAACACTGGGTTCCTGCAAGGAAAGGCCCCCCCCATACACACCCACCCACCCCTCTTGGCAGAACTGGTAGGATTTTAAGGGTCCAGGATTGTGCAGTTACTGAAAGTTTGTTCTTCAGTACATGAGACTCTGAAAGCCTTTAAAAATTGACAGTAGCTGCTCTCAGTCGTTTGTAAAGGTTGCTGTCCAGCAGGGGTTCTTGCTCCTATATCCTGTGCGTAGAGAATCATCTCATGCCTGTGAATGTGGCTTGGGAAAAATTTCCGTCTACCGCTGATGTGTAAGGCAGCAAGACACACTGAGTGCTTAGGGCACTCTTGTATGCTTGTCGTTACTGGGACCTCCTCTTCTTCCCCCCAAGTCACCCCTGTATTTCTTCCCTTATTGTTCCAACAGCACCTAGAGCCCATGCTAATGTTGGACCCTCTCGTGCTGTGCAAACACAAAGAGAAACAGTCCATGCCCCAAAGAGGAAAGGAACGGTTATTAACATAAGACCCTAAGAACGGACCAATGGTCCATCTAGCCCGGTGCCCTGTCCTCCGACGGCCCAACACCAAGTGCTTCAGAGGGAATGAACAGAACAGGTCATCATCAAGTGAGCCATCCACTGTTGCCCATTCCCAGCATCTGGCAGCAGATGGGAACCGAGACCCAGAGCGGTGAAGTGACTCGACTTGCCCAGGATGACTTAGAACGAGGAAGAGAATCTAGCCCTTCTCAGGCCCAGTACCATGATGCTGACAAACATTTTCTCATTGTTGCTTTGCACTCCCTCATCTGTCTTTATCCATCTGTCCTCTCCTGTCTGATGCTGAGGTTAGGGGCAGGACTATCTCTTTGTCTTGTCGCTGTACAGCACCTAGCACAATGAAGCCCTCATCCATGACCAGCCTCCCGCAGGCAACAGAAATGCAGATAGTTAACCACAAGGACTGTCTTTCCTCCATTGGTTCTGTATGCTACTTTAAGCTAGAAATGCCCTCTCCTTCAAGAGCGCACAGCACATAGCCCAATGCGCTGCTGATCCCTCACTGGGAGGTTCAGACATGAGGTGATACAAGTCGTCATGCGTGCATGAGGGCTTCCAGAAGAGATTGCTCAGCACGTGCAGCAGTCTAACCTGTTACCAGGTGTTGCTCATTGCTCTTCCATAGCGTCTTGTTTTTGCCTTGGGTGTAAAATCAGTGGAGAGAATTATTTTACAAGGCCTTTGATTTTCCTAACCGTATGTGTAAAATGTGCATTTCTCGTGCTCGTCTGTCATTCCATCAAACCTCTCATAATTTAGCCATGGGAGCTCTAGAGAAAGCTAATAGCATTTGAGCCAGTTAGTACAATTCTGAGAACCTGGTCTGGAATAAATACATGGCTAATTTTGTGCCTTTGTATTAAGAGGGGGCCTTTGGTTATGTTAGCATTGTACCACTAGCTTGTTAATAGCCAGTGTCCCCGGTTAGAGGCCTCTCACCTGCAGCTACTCCTTGCTAATCATTCTTTGTGTTAGCACTCTCTGCCTTTTCATAGTATGGTTTTAACAGGTCAGATTTATCCTCACCAATTTTTCAGAGAACAAAGAGCCTTGTCTCTCTCTGATTGAAAAGCCCCCCTGCTTAGTCCGGGCAGCAGTTTGCAAACCTCATTGCCAGGAAGGAGAGGCCAAATTGAGCACTGCCTTTGTGAATGCTGCTTCAATCAGACTCCTTGTTGAAACATCAGAAGGAGCTTCGCTCTGGCAAAAAGTTCCAGCTCTGAACTGATCCTGTCTCTAGCAGAGCACTGTTTTGTCACTCGGCAGCACTCGTGCAACTGCCTGCGATATTTGTTTGCAGTAGAGGAAACGGTTTGATTTGCCATCATACACACAGAGCCCTCCTCTCCCCCAGCAAGGGGTTTGGTAGATTTCTGGTTAGGAAAACAGAATGATGCCAGTTTAGAGAAAAGACAGCAAACAATGACAGTGACAGGAGGAAAAGTTTATTGATTCGAAGTGGTATCTTAAGTGCTGGGTGCACACACAGGGCAAAAACACATTCCAAGTGTGTTCCCTCCCCCCGACGCCAAGGCTGTGCTGATTACGAAGCTGTGGGCCAAGCGTAATATTGACAGACAAAGTAAATCATCCACTTGGGCATTTTAACAGAAGGAAGACCAGATTACAGCTGGAGTTTACTTCTTAGCCTTGGCTTTGACAGGGACAAAAAGTGACTTTGTGCAATGTTCCTAGCAACACCCGCTTGTAGCAGGAACAGGCTGGTCGATCAGCCAAGGACCTGTAGCAACTACAGTTGTCACTTGTCAGTGGCAACAAAACCGTTTGCATAGGCCAAGACAGCTATTGTATTCTGCTTGTGGACATCCCAGGCTAGGTAGGTGGGATCTGTCTCTATGTCTGGAGGGTTTAAGGCATGTGGCGTGGTTTGCATAGGTTTGCCCTGACTGTCCCTTGGCTTGTTTTTCTTGATATAATGTATTTGCAAAGGACCGTTTAGCTTCAGTACCTCACATAGATCTCTGCACGGACTCTGCCGTTTACCCCGTTGTACTCATTTCCATCTGACCTTAGATATGGCAAGGAAGTGAAATGGGCTTGCTCAGGAACTCAGAAATCTCCATGATCTTTTCCCAGCATGGGCTTGATTTCAGACACTCCCATTCAGATAAGAAATGTACTTAGTAAATGGATCCATGTTTCTTTTTAAGGGGTTATTGATTTTTTTTCTTTAACAGCTGGCACATATATGCCAGAGTTTTGACTCCGAGGTTTTAAAACCCAAAGGGACCATCATGGTCATCTAGTCTGGCCTCCTGCACATTGTAGGCCACAGAACCCCCCACCCACTCCTGTTGTAGACTCTCAAACTCTGGCTGAGCTACCAAACTCCCCCAATTATCATTTAAAGACTTCAGGTTGCAGGAAGTCCACCTGATTCAAACCAGCAAGTGACCCTGCCTCACGCTCCAGGGGAAGGTAAAAGAAACTAAGTTCCAAAGGGGAGCCGTGTTAGTCTAATTCAGTAAAACAAACAAGGAGTCCTGCGGCACTTAAAGACTAACAGATTTATTTATTGCATGAACCTTCATGGGAGAAAATCCACTTCGTCATTTCTTCAGGGCTTAATAGGGACTTTGGCTTTTTCTCTCATTACAGCAGGTGGTTTGACCTCATCTTCCTCTATATGCTGTTCCCCAGTGTTTCAATCTTAACAATGGGTTTGATTTGCTGTTACAGTGTGACCTGATCCTATGACTTACTCTTCCCTGCATTTATTTTCTTCCCATTCTGTACATTCCCCCATCTTCAAAGCATCTGACGAAGTGGGATTTTCTGCCACAAAAGCTCATGTAATAAATCAGTGTGTTAGTCTTTAAGTGCCACAGGAGTCCTTGTTTGTTTTACTGAAAAAAACAGGCTCGCTCTCAATCTGGTGCTGGGGAAAATTCCTTCCCAATCCCAAATATGGAGACTAGTTAAATACCGAGTGTGCGGGCCAGGCCCATCAGCTGGACATCTGAGGAAGAATTTTCTGCAGTCATTCGAGCCCTCTCACACTAGTGTCCCATCATCAGTCATTGGAAATATTTGCTAATAGTAGTTGCCAATGAGTTAGTACAACTGTTGGCAGTCTCATCAGACCATCCCCACCATCAACTCATCAAGTTCAGTCTTGAAACAAGTGAGGTTTTTCACACACCCCCACTCACCTTGAAAGGTTGTTCCCATACTTGATCTCTCTGATGGCTAGAAACCTTAATCTAATTTCAAGCCTAAATTTCTAG
Organism: Podocnemis expansa; assembly: GCA_007922195.1. NCBI lineage: Eukaryota > Metazoa > Chordata > Testudines > Podocnemididae > Podocnemis > Podocnemis expansa. The sequence continues at coordinate 1,975,354 of ML682073.1, read as the reverse complement.
ATGGCTAGTTGATATGCATTTCTTCTTATGCCAGCATTGACCCTTAACTTAACTAACTCCTTTCCCTCTCTGGTGTCTATCCTTCAGATGTATTTAAAGAGATCAATCGTATTTACCCTCAGCCTTCATCTAGTTAGGCTAAATAAACCAAGCTCCCTTAAGTCTCTTCTCCTATGGCAGGTTTTCCTCCTCTGTTGCTTCTGACTGCTTCAATCCCCAGCTTTAAGCAAAAGTTCTTGTTATTTTAGTCCCTAAGTGCATAACGTTTCACTATTAAACTTCATCCCATTTCCGTTATCCCAGTTTTCAAGGTTGTCCAGATCTTCTTGTATGATAGTCCAGTCTTCTTCTGTATTGGCTGTACTTACCAGTGTTTTTTCATCTACAAACTTTATTAGCACACATAATTTTTTAATGCTGCTGCATAGATGTTTTTCTGTTGTCATAAGATTAATTGGTGGTTGCTGTGCCTAGAGCTCTTCATATACGTCTGTTTTTAAACAGCTGTATGCATGTAAATAAATAATAAATATGGTGCATACTAACAGACTGCCAGGTGGTATCGGAGACCTAAACATGGAAACCGACAAGATCAATGTGTTTTCACCTCCCCTGTTGCGGTAAGTTCATAAAACAAGCAAACAGAGTAAGTGGTGAAATGTGTTCACATGTTATCGATAACAAAGGTAAGGACTGAGTCTCAGAAGCTTTAGTATGATCGTAACTCTCGACTATGTTTCTTCTTTTAGGGACCTGTTTTAACTAGTCAATTATTTTGGTGTCCTTCACCAGACATACCTGCGTAAATGCAAGCAGTGTTAAAGCCAGACGACACTTGTTAAATTAGTAAATATTTCCTTCAGCAAGTCGCTGTGACCAGACATATTTTAGGAGGCAAACTAAAATGACAGCAATGTTCTCTTCTCTGTTTGAGTAACTTTTAAACTTATTTTTAATTAAATGTGCTGCCAAATATTTATCTTCTGTCAGGAAAAAATATTTGTTTTACATTCTATTCTCATTGGCATTTACCTGTTACTTGGATCTCTCAAGAGCCTCTGTATTCTCCTGAAGATGTGCTGTAGATCACTGATACTCAGATTGTGGCCCTTACATAAAACCAAAGTCTGTGGAGGCCTGGATTTAGGAAAGCACTTAAGCAGGGACTTAAACTCTCTTAGCTTCAGCACAAGGTATTAGGCCTGACGATTGCCATGATGTGTACAGAAAAGCTCATTTCCAGAGATTTAGCAAACATTTGAGTCTCAGTTTCACTCAGAGTTCTCTGCAATTGGTTTCGCAGTAACTAAGGCAACAGGGTTTGAAGGAGAAGGGACAGAAAAACAGTTTCCGTACAGGGTACCGCTTTGCAAAGGCTACTGAGTACAGCTAATGGAACTACGCACAGGGTTGCCACCTTTCCAGATTTGACCATGAGACTACAGGTTTTAGTTACATACTTCCAGGCTACGGGTTTAATATTCAAATCTCCAGGAGACTGATGCACATACCGCAGAGAGTTGAATGTTAAACCCGTAGCCTGGAAATAGGTAACTGAAACCCATAGTTTCAGGGTTGAACCCGGAGAGGTGGCAACCCTGCTCACAGTAGTGAGCAACTGGTCCAGGTAGCATAGGCAGAATCAAGCCTATATAATAATAGATAAAACCAGTTATTAATTTTGTTTAACAAAAACTCCAATAGTTTCTAAGGAATTCAGGATGGTGCGGCACAAAGCTTTACTTGGCTCTCCTTTGGAGTGATCTGCATAAGGTCTTCATGGCATAGCATCTTGGGATGAACGCTCTGAAAATTGGTACCACACATGGCACCAGCATGTAACCTGTGTATGTGCATCCTTTTCATGCATAGTATGTGGCATCTATGTAGGTTCGTTTTCATAGATTATAAAACCAGCAGGAATCTGCCCATGCCGTGGGAACTGTCTGATTCCCCTGTGCCCCCAGCAGTTCTCTAAGTTGAGTCTGTGAAGGGTCAGGGCTGCACCTCGTCAGAGGGGATTCAGGGAGCACAGAGCTAGAAGGGAAACTTGAGCAGCAGGGAGGGAAATTCTCCTTCAGTGGTCTCCAAATAAGGGAGCTGAGGCTGGGAAAGATGACCCAGCTGAGACAGTACCTCCGGGAGGAGGGGCTATGCTCAGGTTGAGGCGAGGTAGAAATACGTGTTTTGCATCAACTGTGGAAATAAAGAAACCAGCCCCCAAGAAAGGCTGTGATTGAATGAGAGACTTTGGAGAATTTGTGTAAGGAGCCCTTGGAAAAAGGTAGGATGGGTGGAGCACCACAGAGGCACCCCTGACCATGAGAGGGCACTCAAATGGTAGCCATCGAGGTAAAGGACACTGATCATCTGGTCTAAATCCCCTGTGCAACACTAGCTGGAAAACATCCCTGAATTAATTCTTGTTTGAACTAGAGCAGATATACTAGAAGAACATCTGAGCTTGATTTTTACAATTGCCAGTGATGGAGGAATGCACCAGAACCTTTGGTAGGTTGCTCCAGTGGTTAGTTACCATCACAGTTCAAAATGTGTGCCTTGATTCCAAGCTGAACTGGTCTATTTTCAACTTCCAGCTGTTGCCTTTTTGCTGTAAAGAGACCGTTCCTATTTTAAAAGAAGAGAGCCCAGTTTTCCTTTCACTCTGGCAAGGCAATAGGATTAAAGTTTTTTAGCAATATCACCTCTATCCTAAGAAAAATCAACATCATAAAAGCCTTCCTTTCTGCCAGTTGGATTTCAAACTCTTTTATGGAGTTTCCGTGTCTGTTAATAAAATCCTTAATTCACTCTGAGCATTTTACTGTTGCTTTAGATAAAAGTTTAATCAGATAGAATTATTGTCCTAATATTCTCTTAACCTTTATATTTCGTATCTGCCCCATATCACATATCAGTTAAAATTTAAAATCACAGTTGTATAGACTTGAATTCCGCCTCTCCCCCAACCCCCATTCCTTATAGAGCGTATTTTCACACAGAAGCCAGTATGGCGATCGTATGAAAAATCAAAAGGCTTTAGCTCAAACACAGCTCACTTTCCATTGAAGTGTCTTTCATGCCCTATTAATTACTTTAATGGAGACATGCTGCTTTAAGGCAGTTCTTTATTAATACCCCTAAATCTTTCTTTATTGTTGTTTAAACACTTTTTTCTTTCTATTATGTAGATGTATTTAATCCTTTCTGTCTTTAAAATAGATGAGTGCATAACTCCGCATAAAATGTTTTGACACTTCTATTTTACATTCTTCGGCAGGGAAGGGAGAGAGGACCATTTTGTTCTTGGGAACATTCTCTTTTGCTTGATGTGTCTATATTTTATCGTAAGCAATGGGGTAATAAAAGGGACATCCTCCCTGGAAGGGGGATAAAAAGTCACAGCCTTGCATATATTACTAATACATTAGATTATTTTAACTGAAGGAATTTTAAACATCGGATTGACTTCTTGCTATTTGTGCTGTGAGGTGGGTTTGCATGTGGCTCTACACTCATCTGGGACACTGAAATTCGAATGGTCAGTTTGTCAGCCCAAAGCGCAAAGCTATTGGGTCCTGATTCTGTTAGTCTCTAGAACTAACCATAAGTATGTACATATAGTCTGCCTTCACTATGAATACTTTCATTAATGAGGCCTTTGATTGGGTTAGGCTTGTCTCTTAAGGTTGTCATCTCTAAGGTAGAAATGAAATGGGACATCTGAAATGATCCAGAGCCCATAAAACTAGACAGCTGGCAGGCAGTGCATCCTGAGAACCCTTGTGGGTTTCCCAGAACAGCAATCTCAAATAGCAATCCTTGAAAAACTTAGACAAGTGGCAATCCTGTTATGTCAATATAAAAGTTGTGTGTTATTAGCTACAAATGTAAAGTTATACAAACCTTCCCACTAAAACCGCTACACTGGTAAAATGTTTGTGTAGACTAGACCTAATATTGGATTTTAATACACTACTATTTTTAAAAGGAGGCATCTTGTTTTTAAAGACATTAGATTCACATTAGGGTTTTTTGTTTTTTTCAGAACTCAGTTGGGAATTGGATAGAATTTTCAAAAGCACCTAAGTGATTTAGTAACTTAGCTACCATGGCAGATTGATTTAAATCACCAATTTTCATTATGATTTAATCAGCAAGTGCCAAAGGGCTAGTCATGTTATTCAGCAAAACAAAGAAAGAGTCCTGTGACACTTTTAAAGACTAACAAATTTACTTATCACATGAGCTTTCATGGGACAAAATCCCACTTCATCAGGTGCTTTGAAACTACTGATCACTATAGTCACCTACATCCCTCGAGCTTTCATCCAAAACATACCACACAATCCATTGTCTACAGCCAAGCCGTAAGATATAACTCCATTTGCCCCGATCCCTCAGACAGAGACAGACACTATCAGGATCTCTAGCAAGCATTCTTAAAACTACTGTACTCACCTGTGGAAGTGAAGAAACAGATTGACAGAACCAGGTGGGTACCCCAAATTCAACTACTACAGGAGAAGCCCAGGGGAGAAAACAACAGACTCCTCTAGTCATCATCTACAGCACATCAGCAGTGATCGACTCTACAAGACAATCCTTCACTCTCTCAAGCCTTGGGAGACAGACATCTCCTCACTTACAGACAGTCCCCCAGCCTTAAACAGACACTTACCAGCAACAACAGACCTAAGAACAAAACCCTTATAGCCGGCACAGATCCCTGCAACAAGCAACGCTGCCAACTTTGCCCACTTATCTGCAGAAAAGACACCATTACAGGACCTAATAAAACCAGCTACTCCATCAAAGGCTCATTCACCTGCTCATCCACCAATGTGATTTATGCCATCATATTCCAGGAATGTCCCCCTGCCTTATATATTGAACAGACAGGACAGTCTCCATGAAAGAATCAATGGGCACAAAATGGACTTCAGGTATCACAACATTCAAAAACCAGTAGGTAAGCACTTCAATCTTCCTGATCTCTCCAGTGACAATTTACTAATAGCTGTATTCAAACAAATGAATAACAAAGCAAGGCTTCAAAGAGAAACTACAGAATTGGAATTTATTTGCAAATTTGACTGTGTTGTTTCAGGCTAAATAGGAATTTAGGATTTTTTTTCTCATTACAACAGGTGATTTGACCTCATCTTCCTCTATATGCTGCTCCCTAGTGTTTGAATCTAAACTGCGTATTGATCTTCTGTAACAATCTGATCTGATCCTATGACTCACACTTCCCTGCAGATATTTTCCTCCCATTCCCCATCTTCATAGCATCTCCCATTCCCCATCTTCATAGCATCTAACAAAGTGGGATTTTCTCCCTCAAAAGCTCCTGCGATAAATAAATTTAACCACAGTACTCCTTGTTTGTTAATCAGCAAATAGGAAATCTTGATTTAAATGGTTAGTTTTATTCTTGTTTGGTGCTTGTGCTTTATAGTAATATTTTTAAAGAAAGATTAAGTCACACTGGCTGGTATAATTAGGTACTACTTTTTATTAACTAGGAGAATACTCTCTCTTTCTGTGTGTGTGTGTGTTTAAATAATTTTACCACATATTCTTAACTTTTACCATTTTTAAATTGCTAGACAATGATGAATGACATTTATTCAAAGATAATTAGTTGTTTATTTATTATTTGTATCAAACTGCATCAGTTGGAAATTGGAATTCCAATTAAAAATGCATTAAAAAGTATTAACATTTATTATTAATTAAATACAATGATCTTTAATATGCTGGACATGTAAGAAAAAGAATGTTTTGCATTTAAAGCGAATTTATTAAATAGGGAAAGTGTAGTATATATTATAATTAGTTAATTGAATGTTTTCTGCTTACCGTGTCTGTCACAATTTTAGAATTAGTAGATCTCATCCTTTTGCAACATAGTTTATATTCATGTCTTGGGAAGGAAAACAAGCTTTGCTGCTTCTTCAACTCATAGGTGGTTTCTAGACTTTGAATGAACTAGTCATTGAACTAGCTGAATAAACTGAAATGAAGAAAATATTCTCCGGGCACCTGCAGAAAAGGCTGCTGCTATCAAAAGCTGAGTTAACGCTTCAGCAAACTCTGGTTCCAGGTGCTTAGCCAGTGACTGCCACAAGTTCAGTGGTCTGATTTGCAGCAGAAAACATGTACAGCTTTTGAATATGACTTTGTTTAGTTCAGAAGCTTTTAATACTTTATTGTATACTAAGGCCCTAACATAAAGATATGATTTAAATTAAACAAAACACCTGGGTTTTAATTTTTTTAAATCATGGTTTTTATCCACCCTGCTCCTGAGGACCTAAGCCACTTTTGAAAATTGGACTCCAGATGCCAGATCACTTTTAGCATAAGCTTTCATCTGACACAGTGGCTTGGAGCCCAGAAAAGCTTATGCTCAAAAACATTTGTTAGTCTATAAGGTGCAAGAGGACTCTCGTCATTTTAGCTGTGCACAGACTAACACAGCTACCCCTCTGCAAATCACTTCTGAAGATTTTACCTCTACCTTATTAAAGTGTTCTTGGATATTTCCTGCATTTAAGAAATATGAAAAACCTCATCTGAGTTTTAAAAGAAAATCAAACAAAAATGAATATGATAGTACATTATCAAAGAACTTCTTTTGGCCTGGGAAAGTCCTTATGTTATTAATAGGCTTTCCAATGTGTAAGCCAGTTTAATGTCCATTACAGGTTCCTCAAATGATTCTATAGATAGAGCGCTGCACAGATACAAATTTGTAGATACACATCTGATCTGCGTCTGCAGGAAATGATCCGTGGATATCTGCATTGTATCCCCGGGTGCGACTATGATGTGGGTATCTGCAGATATCTCCATTTTTGCAGGGCTCTAACTCCGTGCAGATAAAAATACATGGACCCCTATCAGATCTGCATCCATCTGGCTAGATCTGCAATGCTGCCTTGTTTTTCACTATAGTACTTAATTTTGCTGGGCAAAGATTTTTGTTTGGGAAGTATCTTGTAACTATAATAACACGTAGTATGATATAAAGGCAAAAGTAAAACTGTAGGACCACGTAACAGTTTAAAAAAAAAACAGCTGATCAATTCTCAGGGCCAAGTGCATCTTTGTGTTCCTGGGATGTAAATTCAGAGAGACTCCACTGATTTAAATGGAGTTACTCTGGATTCACTCCAGGTTTAAGTAAGAACACAGTCTGACCCTGTGAGATAGCATGTTCTCACTGAAACCGCTGGGTGTGTTTCCGTTGAATTTATGTGAACTGGAGCAAACTTTAGTTTGCCCAAGAAAATATGGCTAGCGGAAGTGTAAATATCAGATAAGGCAGATCACGAATGTGCTCTTTGCATGGTACACTTTCCAGGTTTAATTTCTAGGTTTTAATACTGAAGATAATCCATATACTAACATTAAACAGCATTCACGTTAATTTTAGTTTGAAACAGCCTACTGTGGTCAGAAAGGCTGATGAGATGTAATATTTTTCTTCCTTTTGCTTCTGTATTTACTTCCTTCTCCCTTGTGCATATCTTGTTTATTTTTAAAATAATAATCATATTTTAAAAGCAGTGTAAATAGATTGCAAAGTGCGCTCCAATGGGGAGGATAAATATATTCTGTCTGGTAGAGAGTGATTATTAAATAATTCACAAGGAGTGAGTTATCCATTTTCTCCTTATTCATGGGTAATTCTATTTTTTTCCCAGTCCCACAGGAGCTAATTATGTTTTCTTTGTACATAATGTTTAATAACTTTTTACATTCTGGCACTATCTCCTTCAGCTACAGATTCTGCATTTTTTTCTCTCAAAATATATGTTTGCTGGGGGGAGCAGGGTGTTAGTTACTCTTCTTCCCTCTTTTACAAATGAGAGAGAGAGGGGGAGAAGTATAACTAAAACTCTCATGCATGCAGAAAAGTTTGGGAAGGAATTTCCACCTATAGAATGAAATCTGCCTTTATGCAAAGGGCAGACCAGCATAGACTGTGCGTAGCTCTGGAGCTGGGCCTTACTGCAGTACATGAATTTCATTCACTGAGACTGGAGCAATATAAATTTCCGCCTGCCCCTCATCTCACAGAGCCACGGGAACAAGAAGTGATAGGAAGACAGTATATTTTCAGGGCTCAACGCCACATCCCTTCACATCATTCGGATCAAGATCTGGCCCTTATAATGCATCTGTTTGGACCTCCTTTGTCTAGTCTACATTTAAATGAGCATGGCTTGTTGATAAGCTGTACGCAGATTACCAGAGAAGGGCCTCATCCCATAGCTCATTGAAGCCAGTGAAGACTCCAATTGATATGAACAGGCTTCAGGTCAGTCCTTAAGAGAGGATCGCCATTTTTCCCAAAAGACAAAAGCTGCCCCTTCCACATATAAAAGCCTAGAAGTTGCAATGCATTTGGGGTAGATGAAATTCGCACATCCCCCAGAAACTGTGCTGTCATAGTTGGCATATCAGGGGCTGCACCCAATTCTGCTGATTTGGGGGCTACAGGATCTGCATATACGGATCTAAAATATCTTCATCTGTGGGGTCTGGGAGCATCCTCCCCTTGCACTGCTGCCCCAGGCCTGCTGCCTGCAAGCTAGTTTCACTGGATGTGAGTGCTTCAGTTATATCTTTGCAGGCACAAAAGTCCTTTGGCACCTTATAGACTAACAGATTTCTTTGGGCATAGGCTTTCATGGGCTCCAGCCCACTTCGTCAGGTGTATCTTATGAAGTGGGTTGGAGCCCACGAAAGCTTACGCCTGAAGTGATCTTTTAGTCTATAAGGTGCCATGGGACACTCTTTGTTTTTGCTGTACACAGACTAACATGGCTATCCCTCTGGAAATTGGCAGACACAGTGCGATCGGCCACTTCAGCCACTGGTCTGTCATTTATAATTAGCCACTGGACAATCTTCTCTGGGCTAATAGAGACAACAGGTACGTGGAAACCTGAGTGCTCCCACCTCTTAATTGTCTTTATCATTCGTAGAGACCTTACTGAATCTGCCTGTCATTACAGGTGAGCAGCAACCGTGTTTCCAGGCATGCAATGCCCTCTGGTGTTCTGTCTCACATGATGTCCAAAGGGCCAGACCACTTGCACAGCGAGCAGTGCAGTCTTCCTGCTGGGAAGGAAAAGCATCTTTTCCCTTCTCTCTCCCTCCTTCTTTTGTTTCTTGCTGGGTGTACGGGGGGGGAGGCAGTTGCTTTTTGGTTCAGATGCATTTACTTCAGCGCTAAACAGCCTCAAACAGTGTTGAAACCAACAGCTGCTGTAGATTTTGTGGTTTTATACAATTCCAAAGCGAATCAGTCCCTTTGAATCAAAACAACTGCTGCTATAGGATTCCCTCCTTTAGTAATTCCCTGCAGCCCTCCCTGCCACAAACCCTCCTTGTAAACAGGGGGGAACTTGTTGGTGGACGATCTGGGCTTTGCATGAGTTAGCTATGTCTGGAAGATTTTGCTTGTTCATGGACTGAGGGATTTATTAATTCTTAAGGCAGTGTTATCCTATTTTGCATAAAGTGTAGTTATGGTGAAAACCACCTCAAAAATAGCATCTTTCCTCAGCAGGGCGCTGATTCACCTTCATCTTTTGAGTCTTATCTGCTGACTGCAGTGACAGAAACCTAGGCTTTGCTCCTCCTAGCCCAGCAGAAACTGAGGCAGCCGTGGCACAGTGAACTCCATTCTCTTCCGCCTTGCACTTCGTGAGCAAAACTACCAACAAGGTTCTGGTTGTGAAATCCTCAGTACAGATGACGCTGCTCCTCGCAGAAAGAGCCCAGGTGGATTCAAGGCCTCTCGGACTGGCCAGGACAGAAAACCCTTGTAAACTGAGTAGCTCTGATCTGGAGTCCCAGAGAGAATAACCAAGGTGTCTCAGAGGATACGTCTACACAGAGAAAAAACAAACCAAAACAACTCACAGCAATGATTCTCACCACGCAGCTCGAAAATAGCTATGTAGACATTCAGGCTTGAGCTGGAGCCTAGTGAGGGTGGAGAGTCTTAGGGCCTAGGCTTCAGCCAAACCTGAAACTCTGCATGACTGCTTTTAGCTCCATAGTGCAAGCCTGAGGCAATGGATCTGGGCCCTAGATTCACTGATTCTGCACCTGCTGTGTAGAGCTGCCCTGGTGCACATTTCAAATCACCCTCAGGCAGCATGCTTTATGTATTCAGCCCTGTCAGAGACACATAACAGCAAAAGGGAGAGACTAACCTGCCTAGTGTGTAGCACCAGGGTATGTGTATGTCAGTGCGCACAAAACTGACCAGCCGTGATGCCCGTTGCAGCCTCTGGGCAGAGCCACTCTCCCTGCTATCAAGTTAGAGCAGCCTGAGAGTTGAATTTACAGTGGTAAGAGCTGAAACAGCAGCTGAGAGGTTTGGGGCAACTTGGCTGCACCTCATCTCTCCTGTCTCTGAAATTCCAAAGGCAGGAAGGGCATTAGCTCTGGCATTTTCCTCGCTCCTGATATGTAAGCAGTACAGTGCAAAGTAGATGCTTGAATCCAGTCCCCAGTCCCTGTGCTGGTGGCTCTTCCATCTCCCTTTGTCGTGTAAATCTTGGACTAGATTGATTTATATATGTGGACTCTGATTTTGAGGGAGGCTGGGCACCTGCTACTCTAACCAAAGTCAGTGGAAGCTGCAGGAACTTGGCTCTTCTGGAAACCAGATCCATTGTGCACACTGTGATGGTCTCTCTTCCCCTCCTTCCTGTGCAGCCTGTCTCTCCAGACTGCAAAATCTTTGGGGTATTCGTTCCATCTTTCTGTCCTTATTACCTGTTAAACTAGCACTGAGAGACTTCAGTTGCAATCAGCACCTTGCCCCGGCGCATACCTGTAAAAGGAGGAGGTAGCCTCTACCCCCCTGAACAGTTTTTGCCTTCAATGGACAAAACCGACAAGGGAGGTGCCCATGTCTCTGACTCCCATCCCAGGGTCCTATCCACTAGACTGCACTGCCTCCTGTAAGACTCTGCCTGTGGACAGAGTCCCGTGCAGAGTTAAAAGAAACGCTCCTGGGGAGGTGGTCTCTTTCTTAATATTAACTTGAAGCTCCTCATCCCGCCTGCAATACATGTAGCCTGTATTACAGTATGCCATTAATGCAGACAATTGTTGCCAGATATTTCTGCTTTTTAAGCGCTCTTCCATGGAGGTGGTTAGCTGATTTCTCTGGTGATGAGAAGAGCAGTCAGATCAGACCAGAGACCTTGTGGGTGGAATTCATCATGTCCAAAACCCAATCTTAAGGTATGATGGGGGTGGAATTTAGTTTATGCACAGTCAGTTGACTTTTATAGTTAGCAACACTTACTAAGAGAGATGATGAAGGAGAAGAAAATTAGAGAGCAGGGAAATGTTTCTGTGTGATATTTTTCTGCCTGGCAATGAAAAAGACGTGCACGAGTTGACAATTTATCTTTTGCCCTGAAGAGAAATGACTTGTTTGCAAATGGGCGTGAAATGGAACCGTGCGGAATACGATAGGAACTTTTCAGAGTAAATGGGTCAATTTCCTGTCACTCTTTCGATAATTGTATGTAGAGCGTCCTGGGCTCCAGCCACGGGCATATGTGATTTTCTTCTCCTGTTATTTTATTCCTTTTGTAAATGGCAGGAAAACATATTGCTACACTAGCACTTATAATCAGCTTTTGCCGGTGGCTAATAGCAGTCCATTTTCAGTGAATGCTTATTACCTCCAAACATAAGCTGAGACTCTGCCAAATAACCTAGCATTGCTTGGACTGGTGCTCTTCTAAACAAGGTGTAGGTCTAGGAGCTTATTGCAAATGTCCCATCTCAGCAGGAAATGCAGTCATCTTTGAATATTCCCCTTCCTAATTGCAAAATAAGCTTGCCATACACTCAGCAGCGGGAGAAGCCACATACTCCTTCTGAAACTTCTTGAGATGGTGGCAGACTTTTTGCTCCATTTATGTGCGTAGCTGCTCCACAGAAGTTACAGACTCATGGAAGTGTGGGGCCTGAAAGGACTTCAGAAGGTCACCTACTGCAGCCCCTCACGTTCAAGGGAGGACTGAGTAGTACCTTCACATTGCTGACAGTGAGAAGTAAGAAATACAGACGGCTGAGCTGTGAGGAGTTCATTAATGACTTTACTTAAGTTACCATTAATTTAAAATAACAATCAGTGTACCACAGCACCCTTCTCCTAGCGATCTCAAAGGACTTTATGAAAGGGAGTAAGTATTAGGGTCTCTGTTAGAGGCAGGGTAAGTCTCAGCAAGGCAAAGCACCTATATTGACGTAGTTTTGTCAGTGCAAGCCCTGCAAAGCATGAACTGCAAAGGAAGAGAAAGGACTTTGTGGAAGTGGCTATAAGGGGCTGGATTATGACTGTAGTGGCACCAGCATAAGTCCAGAGCGCTTTCGCTTGAGTGGAGTCACTCTGTCCTGTACAGCAGCTAAACCAGATGAGCCTTGGCTTTCCAGCACACGTGAGAAAGAAGCAAGGAATACATAATATAAGCTAATTTTGTTCATTTGCAAGGAGTATCCTTAGCCTGCCTGTTAATCTTTTATTCACTGTCAGAAGCTCAGACCCCACTTTGATAGCCCATGGTCCCACTCTCATTAAATTTTCAAACAAGCACCTTTGGGCTCATGACCAGGCTGCCCCCCTCACTTACGAGGAACCCCCGTAAGATCCCACAGAACCACCAGTCTTTTCGGGAGCGCATCTGGGCTTTGGCTTTGGTTGGCTGGAAAATGTTCCCAGCAACATTTCTGGTGAGTGTGTGTTTCTTGAAAGTTTTTGTCAGATGTTCTCAAATTTTTGTTTAAAAAAATGAAAAATTTTCAATCAAAACCCCGGAAAAATGCATCAAAATCTGATGCTTCCCACCAGCATTTCTGTTTTAACAGGGTGGGAGAACACTTTTTTCCTCAAAAAAAAAAAAAATTTAATCAGCTGAAAGTGCCCCCTGTTCATTGTGGCGTCATCTTTATATCTTCAGGGCTCAGTATAGCTCCAATCGGGCCCTTAGCATGAATGCATTTTCCCTTACAGCTAAAAGCCTAAGAACACCAATATTATTCCACCAGCAGGGAAGTGAAGACTTCACACAGGTGCGAAAGCCTGGCATGCCTGCCTGTCTCTTATACTGAAAATCTTGATAAAATGACCTGGAAATAAAGTCTGATCCTGTGCCTAACCTAAAAATCTGCTTCTGCCAAAAGGAACTAAGGAGATGAATTCGTATGTGAAACCCATTGTGTGAATCAGCAGTTGCTAAAGTGAGTTAAAGTTAACACTTCTGTCTGTGTTATTGAGTCTGCGTTGCTGGCGTATCTTGCTAAGATATTCATGTCTCCAGATTCCACCCAGTTCGTTAGAAACTCTCAGTAAATGATCTTTGACCTGCCTCCCCAAAGAGCCTTGGGAAACATGCAAGGTGTTTATTTCACAGCTGTGGTTGGAAGTTTGGAGCCTTTAAGGTCTAATTCAGATCTCACATATATGAAGAGTAACTCAGCTGAAGGGAACGGAATAGGTCTTTCATAAAAGCCATTAGGAATCAGTTCAGAATCGGACTCCGTGATGCTTCTTGAACCAGAGAATGAGTTATAGTGACTCCTCTGTCTTGGAGCAAGATGAGAAAAGATCAAGGGCCACATTAGTCATTTTCCCCATTTTACATAACAGTATTTTAGCAAACACTGTATTTGCTGCATGTTTAAATGCATTGCCTGAGTAATCATAGATGACAATGTGGCACTAACAAACCATTCCTTATGTATTGAGGGCAAAGCAATTATTCTGTTTTTAAACTTTTTTTTAATAATGTCCAGCTCTGCTTTTGTTATTCACATGCTCATGGAGAGAGCTTGTTTTTGTTTCACAGAGAGAGAATTTTTCACTGCTTGGGTCAGAGCCAGCTGGATTTATGTTAATTGCTCCCAGTACCTAAAGTTTATCTAAGCCAGTGGTTCTGAGCCAGGAGAACACGGCCCTGGCAGTGTGCAGGGGTCTTCCAGGGGGTAACTCAGCTCATCTTGAGGTTTGCCTAGTTTTACAACAGGCTGCATAAACAGTACTGACGAAGTGAGTGCAAAATAAAATTTCATGCAATCACTTGTTTATACTGTCCTTTGTACTATACACAGAAGTGTAGGGACAATGTTTATATTCCCAAGGATTTATTTCATAATTCTATGCTAAAAATGAGAAGTTGGCCGTTTTTGCAGTAACATGTGCTGTGACCCTTTTGTATTTTTAGGTCTGATTGTGTAAGCAAGAAGTTTTTTAAGTGAGGTGAAGTTTGGGCACATGCACAAGTCAGACTCCTGAAAGGAGTATGGGATTTGGGAAGGGTTAATAGCCACCAATCTAAGATATCTAACTGGCCCCTATTACAAGAAAATCCTAGTAATGCTTGGAGGGTCCCTGTTACAGGGATCTGCAACTGTTAATGCCTGTGTCCTATTATCCCCATTGTACAGGTTGAAAGCTGATGCCCAGAGAGGGACAAAGTGATTTGCCCAAGGACATGAAGGAACTATGCAGTGGAGTAGGGAATTGAACTGTGGTCTCCTGTCTGTAAAATCGAGTGGTCAGTCCGCCCCCACCGTCATAAGGAAACAGCGGTGCTGCACTGAGGCCGTGCTAGTAGGGAGCAGGGGAGGACGGCTGTTGTGGGGACCTGCTCTCCAGAGGAGTAGGTAGCAAAGCCTCATGTTTGGCCCTTCCAGTGCCATGGAAAAAGTTAATAAGACAGCAGAGCATGGGCCTGGGAAGGAAGAAGGAGAACCGGGCAAGCTCTGGGCCCCGTTGCATTCCTGGTACTACTGCAGAGAGCACGCAGGGACTGGCCCGTCACACCCCCAGGGGAGCAGGCGGGAGGGGGTTATCCATTGCGTTGCCATAATACAAGTGGTGGGAGATGTTCAGAGGGGCGTTAAAACTGCCTTTAGAGAAGGGTGCTTCATAGAGTTAATAGTTATCGCTTTCCAGCATCTCTGGGTTCCCGTTGTAAATCACCGGTGTCACGGGGTTTAAAACTTGGTGGTAACAGATATTAGCTCTGGACTGGGCTGAGGCTTGGAATCTTGGACGCTTGTTGCTTTAGAGCGAGTTGGTGAAGGGAAAATTGGCTTTTTGTGGTGCAACATGACTTATTTGTTCTGTTTGTTTTGTGTGGAGCATTTTTTTATTCCCAGGACTCTCAGGCATTTTAATTTATTGCTTTGAACCATGTGTTTTGTAAACTGTGGTTAACCCGACATTGCTTTTGATTCTTGGGGGTTGCACAGGGGAGGGAGGGGGAAAGGTTTAAGGCTATTAAAGTCTTTGGTACCTTCAGGAACTGTCCAGTTGTGCAGTCAAAGATGCCCACATGGCTGCATGATCCCATTTTTGGTTCCTCCTATTTGTTGTAGGTAGTTGTTGTGCCTCATCTCCCTGCCCTAAGGTACTGACAGTCTATCTTACTTTGTTTCTGTGCTGCATAATGGGGGCCTGATCCCAGCTCAGGCATAAACACAGGCTATATAACAACAACCATGTTATGCAAACACATTTGGACAGTCCCTGGTGTGCTTTCTAACTGACTCCAGATCAAATCTGCCTGTTTTGCAAGTTAAAACAGCCATCGTTTTCTCCCTTTACTGCAACCAACTTTCCTTGCCTCTAAGAGCCAAGCTGGTTCTTTGTGCTCATGCATCACTGGCCATGACAGCAGTTCTGCCAGCCAAATGAAGCCCCTAGGGATATACGTGTAGCACCATCAAATCGGTCTTCTGGTGACACCTATGTAGCCCTAGTGCCTGGTTGGTGCATAGTCAACAATTCTCTTGATGCCTAAGAGCAAATTAGTATCCTCCTCGCTCTCCCCAAAGTGTCTTCTCTGCTGGGCAAAGAGGAGAAAATTTTATTTCCATCTCCCTCAGCCAGTCTGACTGTGGCGTATGCTGAGGGAGCAGGTCTGCCGAGTAACCTGCAGGCTGTTCAAAGCAGAAAAGCACTTTAACATTTTGAACAGCTGATGTTCTTGCAAGAGTGAGGTGTGGGTATTTTTTGTTCCTCTCTATAAAACATTGCTCTTTTACTCCTGTTTGCCGCAGCAGGAGCTTTTTCACACTGGCTAATTCCCATATATAGGCATCGGTTGAGGGAGGTGGGTGAGTTCCCTGCAATGTCTTGCCGAACGTTTTGTTTAACTAAGATGACATTCTTCAGACAAATTAATTCCTCCAGAACATAAACTTGTTCCGACTCACTGCTGCAACAGCTTCCCTGAGAGCAACAAACTCGGATCTGACATCTTAACAGCTGCAAACCAGGTTGGGGAGTCTTACCTAAAAGATCGAAGCTGGATAGGTCTGTGTGATCTAGCTACTCCACTCCATAAATATGTTCCCAGTTTTTAATAGTGCATTGAGATTAAAGGACAAGCTGTTCTGGAAAAGCTTGGCATGCATCCACAGGCTGATAGTGCTGGGTGGCAGTGCAAGGTGGGGGGAAAAGTGGTTATGTCACTTTTGCTCCATGGTAACTTCAGGCCATCTTGCACGTCTGATCTCACGCATTCCTGCCCAGGAAGCAGATCTGGAGCAGAAGCTGCAAACCAAGTGCCATGCTGTTGCCAGCACCCCTGGAGTAAGAAGAGGATGTCTTGCAGCAAAGCGGAGCTGGGCGCGCAAGAGCGTGTGGGGTGAGGGGTGTCCCTCTCAGATGGACACCCCAGAACCTGCAGGGGGAGGATTCTCCGAGCCCTGCAAGACTTCTTGGTGTCTGGATAGCTCACCCTTGCTGTCTGTGCCAGTCAGAGGGAGTGGAGCGCTAAATTGTGTCCAAGTGTTGTGCTCAGCGAGCCCCCAGTTTCCTCCTCTGCCTGAGCATGGCAGGGGTGGAAGTGTGGGCAGCTATATTTTGACTCAAGACATCTGGACGAGAGCTGACAACTGCACAGTACGTGGGCTCCAGGTCCAGCACCTGGTGCCTGGGGTTGCGGGGGTGGGGAGAGCCCAACTCACCCTTTTTTAGCAGGACTAGCAGGGGTACCAGCTGAGAGCAGTCCACGGATGTCCCCCAGGCACTGGCCTTACCCTTGGAGCTCCCTTGGCTCTCAGGGTAATAGATCAGCCAAGGTGGTGAAATGCTGGAAAGTGCCCTTGTGCGCTGAGAAGGAATTGGGTAAAGGAAAGTGCCACAGCAAGTAAAGGTAGTATGGTCTAATGGTTGGAGCTTGGGGCTATCAGCCAGCAGCCCCTCTGTTTTAATGCTTCTCAGCTCCTGAGTTACTACATAACCTCACTCTGGTCACATCACCTCTCTTTACCTTGGCTTCCCTCCCTGTGAAATGGGGTTAACACCCCAGGGGTGTTTATGGGGTCAGTTAGTTTCTGTTTGTACAGACCGGGTTAAGAACTGACAAACAGAGATTTCCAAAGCTAATTCTGAATGGTAGTTTCGAGTTCATCCCAGAGCCTCGGGTTTTTCTCCTGAGATTCCACAGGCATCATTACTGGGCTTGGCACTATTCAACGTTTGCATCAATGGGCTAGAGGTGCAGGTGAAATCAGCAGCTGATAGATTGGTGAAGTGAATGAGGACAGCACTGTCATACAATGCATCCTGGACTGCTTCTTGAAATCAGCCCATTCCAGAAAAATTTGTTTTAATACAGCCAAATTCAACATCAGGCATCTTTGAGCAAGGAACTCAGCCATTGACCTCAGATGGGATTTAAGGGTTGCACTGGGGCAGCAACTCAGCACAAATTCCCAGTGGGATGCTATGGACACAAGAGCTGATACGTCCCTGGAATGTATAGACAGGAGCAGTGAATAAGAGCAGGAGGTCGATTTTATCTGTCTATCTAGCACTGGTGAGACCCACACTGGAATACTGCACGCAGGTCTGGTGTCCATCTTTTAAACAGAGGCAGAAAAACCTTTGTGTGAGCAGGAGAGAGCCACAAAAATTATTCAGGAGCTGAAAAAATCCCTTACTATAAGAGACTTAAAGCTCAGTAAGGTTAGGTTATCAACAGAAAGACTGAGAGTTGACTTAATTACTGTGTGTATAAAGGACCCTCACAGAGAGAAAACAGCCAGTGCTAAAGGGCTAGCAGAGGAAGACAGAACAAGAATCAGAAGATTAGGGGTGGAAGGGACCTCCAGAGGTCACCTTGTCCAGCTCTCTGCTCAAAGCAGGGCCAACCCCAACTAAACCATCCCAGCCAGGGTTTTGTCAAGCTGGGTCTTAAAATCCTCTATGGATAGAGATTCCACCACCTCACTAGGTCAGTGCTTCCCAGCCTTTTCAGTACCACGGCACACTTGAATGAGATGAAAAAGTCCACAGCACACCCACTTTTTTCAGCTAATTGATTGCTCATAAACATCACATTTACTATAGTTAGGTCTTACTGGAGCGGTTTGCAACATAGTGCACACAGCAAGCTAAAGGAGGATCAAATGCATTAATGTTTCAAATCCATGGAAAAAAAAATACACATCATCTCAGTTTTGCTCTTTGGGCACCTGCATTTAGAATGTTCACATTTTAGAATCGAAAGACCGACACCTCATTTTTAATTTGATGATTAATTTTCACGAGTTTTATGAGTTGTAATTTTGTTTGGATGGAATCATAGAATCATAGCGTTGGAAGGGGCCTCATAGGTCATCTAGTCCAACCCCCTGCCAGAGGCAGGACCACTCCCACTAAACCATCCCAGTCATGGTTTTGTCCAGCCGGGCGTTAAACACCTCCAAAGATGGAGACTCCACCTCCTCCCTCAGCAGCTCATTCCAAGGCTTCACCACTCTCCTAGTAAAAAAGTTTTTTCTAATATCCAGCCTTGACCTCCCTAACCGCAACTTCAGACCATTGCTCCTCATTCTGTCCGCTGATATTACCGAGAACAGTTGAGCTCCATCTTCCTTAGAGCATCCCTTCAAGTAGTTAAAGGTTGCTATCAAATCCCCTCTCAATCTTCTCTTCTGCAGACTAAATAAGCCTAATGCTTTCAGTCTTTCCTCATAGGGCTTATGCTCCAGCCCTTTAATCATTTTGGTTGCCCTCCTCTGAACTCTCTCTAGCATGTCCCTGTCCTTTTTGTAGTGGGGAGCCCAAAACTGAACACAGTATTCTAGATGTGGCCTCACCAGTGCAGAATAGAGGGGAAGGATCACATCCCTTGATCTGCTGGTAATACTTCTTTTGATGCAGCCCAGTATGCCCTAGGCCTTTTTGGCAGCAAGAGCACACTGCTGACTCATATCTAGCTTCCCATCCACCATGACCCCCAGGTCCTTTTCTCCAGTGCTGCTACTTAGCTGAATGTTTCCCAGCCTGTAGCGGTGCATGGGGTTTTTCCGTCCCACATGCAGGATTTTACACTTGTCCTTATTGAACCTTATAAGATTTCTATTGGCCCACTGTTCCAATTTATCTAGGTCTCCCTGAATCCTGTCCTTGCCCTCCAACGTGTCTACTGGTCCTCCCAGCTTGGTGTCATCCGTGAACTTACTGAGGATGCAGTCTGTTGCATCATCCAGATCATTGATGAAAATGTTGAACAGAACCGGCCCCAGGACCGACCCCTGGGGCACACCACTCGTGACTGGTTGCCAGCTAGACATGGAACCATTGATTCCTACACGCTGAAACCATTGATCTAGCCAGTTTTCTATCCACCTTATAGTCCACCTATCCAACCCCTTCTTCCTTAATTTGCCAATGAGAATGCTGTGGGAAACTGTATCAAAAGCCTTGCTAAAATCAAGGTATAGCACATCAACGGTTCTTCCTGCATCCAGAAAACCAGTCATCTGATCATAGAAGGAAATGAGATTGGTCAGGCATGATTTACCCTTGGTAAATCTATGCTGACTGTTCCTGATCACTTTATTTTCCTCTAAGTGTTTGAGGATGGATTCTTTGAGAACCTGCTCCATAATTTTTCCAGGGATTGAGGTGAGGCTGACTGGTCTATAATTCCCCGGATCTTCCTTTTTCCCTTTCTTGAAAATAGGCACTACATTTGCTTTTTTCCAGTCCTCTGGCACCTGCCCCGTTCTCCATGAGTTTTGAAAGATAACGGCCAGCGGTGCTGCTATCTCATTGGCCAATTCCCTTAGCACCCTTGGGTGCAGTTCATCCGGCCCCATGGACTTGTGCACATCCAGTTTCTTTAAGCAGTCCCTAACCTGACCACCTGTCACCAAGGGCCTCTCTTCTTCTCTCCCATCTGCCACACCCATGGTAGTGGGCTGGGAGCTGACCCTGCCTGTGAAAACTGAAGCAAAAAAAGCGTTGAGCACTTCAGCTTTTTCCTCATCCTCTGTCACAAGGATGCCTGCCCTATTCAGCAAGGGACCTACACCATCCCTGATCCTCTTCTTGTTATTAACATGCTTGTAGAACCCCTTCTTGTTATCCCTTACATCCCTCGCTAGCCGCAGCTCCATTTGTCCTTTGGCCTTTCTGATTTTATCCCTGCAGTCCCTAGCAATATCTTTATATGCCTCCTTGGTCATCTGACCAAGCTTCCACTTCCCGTAAGCTTCCTTTTTATGTTTAAGCTCAGAGCAGAGTTCTCGGCTAAGCCATTCTGGCTGCCTCACATGTTTGTTCTTTCTCCTAATTGGAATGGCAACTTCCTGTGCCCTTAGCAGGGTTTCTTTAAAATATAACCAACTCTCTTGGACTCCTTTCCCCTTCAGATTAGCATCCCAAGGGATCCTGCCCATCAGTTCCCTGAGGGACCCAAAATCTGCTTTTTTGAAGTCCAGGGTTTGTGTTTTGCTTCTTTCCTTCCTTCCTTTAATCAGCATCCTGAACTCAACCATGTCATGGTCACTACTGCCTAGCTTGCCATTTACCTCTACCTCCCTGATCAATTCTTCCCTGTTTGTGAGCAGCAGGTCGAGCGGTGCAAGGCCCCTAGTTGGTTCCTCTAGCATTTGTACTAGAAAGTTGTCCCCAACACTCTCTAAAAATCTCCTGGATTGCCCATGCACGGCTGTATTGGCCTCCCAGCAGATGTCAGGGTAATTGAAGTCCCCCATGAGCACCAGGGCCTGTGATCTAGAAGCTTCCGCTAGTTGTCCATAGAACACCTCATCCACCTCCTGCTTCTGGTCTGGTGGTCTATAGCAGACCCCCACCACAACATCCCCCTTGTTGCTTTCCCCTCCCAGTGTAACCTACAGACTTTCTACAGGCACGCTTCCACTTCCATAATGGAGCTCTGAGCAGTCATAGAGCTCTTTTACATACAACGGCACTCCTCCCCCTCTTCTTCCCTGCCTGTCCTTCCTGAACAGTTTATACCCATCCATGGCAGAGCTCCAGTCGTGCAGACTATCCCACCACGTCTCCATTATTCCTATAATATCATAAGTTCCTCGTCTGAGCTAGTATTACCAATTCTTCTTGCTTATTTCCCAGGCTCCTCGCATTAGTGTATAGGCACCTAAGATATCCGGCCGATTGCCCTATTTTGTCATGTTGATTTCCAATTCTATTACATAAACCTCCTTGCATTTTTTCTAGGAGTTCTCCTCCCCCACTCTCCTCGCATATTGGGGCTTCAGTAGAGCACTTAAGACATTTATTCAATTCCCCCCCCCCATGTTCCAACTACCTTCTCTTTTACTCCTGGTGCTACAGTCCCAGCCCCCCCAAGTTCCATCCCTCCCCCCAGATCACCCACATTCTCACTTACCTGTGGGCTTTGGTCTCCTTCCCCCGATGAACCTAGTTTAAAGCCCTCCTCACTAGGTCAGCCAGTCGGTGCCCAAACACGCTCTTCCCCTTCCTGGACAGACGAAGGGCATCTCTGCCTATCAATCCTCTGTCCTGAAACAGGACTCCATGGTCAAGGAAGCCAAATCCCTCCTGACCACACCATCTTCGCTGCCAGACATTCACCTCTAGGATGCATCTGTTTCTCCTCCAGCCTCTAGCCTTGACTGGAATAGAGTGTAAGATGAAGCCATGTTTGTTTTACAATGATTTTCATTACCTTTGTACAAAATTTCTTGGTACACTTGGACAGTTCTCACAGCACACTGGTTGAAAACCACTGCCCAAGGCAGCCCCTTCCAGTCCTTCACTATTTCCCTAGTGAAAAAGTATTTTCCAGTATGCAACCCCACTGCAGTTTGAGATCATTGCTCCTAGTTCTGTCATCTGCCACCACTGAGAGCAGCCTAGCTGCATCCTCCCTGGAGCTCCCTTTTAGGTAGTTGAAAGCTGCTATCAAATCCTTTCTCATTCTTCTCTTCTGCAGACTAAATAAGCCCTGTTCCCTCAGCCTCTCCTCATAAGTCATGTGCGCCAGCCCCCTGATCATTTTTGTTGCTCTATGCTTGACTCTTTTCAATTTGTCCACATCTTTCCTATAGTGGGAGGCCCAAAACTGGACGCAGTACTCAGGATGTGGCCTCACCACTGCCAAATAAATGGGAATAATCGCTTCTGTCAATCTACTGGCAGTGCTCCTATTAATTCCAGAATAAATGTCTGGAGGTGGAAGCCAGGCAAATTGAAATTAGGCAGTAACTTTTTACTGTAAGGAAGGACTTATCAGTGGACTCCACTACTGAGGAACGGAGTAGATTCTCCATCTCTTTATGTCCTCCGAGCCAGACTAGAATCCTTTGTGGACGAGATGCTTAGATATTGGGCTCAGACCAGAGGAAGCTGGCTGAAATTTAAGGACCTGTGTTATACAGGAAAATCTGTCTAGACGAATCTTCCATTCTCTGAATCTGTGAAGGTTGAATGTGTTGGGAGTTATAACTGCCCAGGTCCCCAGGCTTTCTGAGTGAACGTGCTGCTCGGATGTTACCTCACTAAGCAGTAGTTTTAGTTTGCGCTCTCTGCACCAAAAAAAGAGAACTGCAGGCTGGTAGATTTAAGAGAGGTTCCTGTCTGGAGAAATGCAAACTAACAGCTCTCATCTTAGCCAAATTGCTCAGCTGGTATAAATCAGGACAGCTCCACTGATTTACAGCATGCGGGGATTTGGTTCATCCAGTTCAGTTCTGGAGCAGGTCTGTGGTCGAGGTTTGCTCAGAAGGCACTGGATGGGCAGTTGTTGGGCAGGTGATACAAGTCCCACCACGTGGGATAATAATTACATTTTACTTTTTCAAATGTGGTCACTAATTTCAGCTGCCTTGTCTTTCAGTGGCTGCCTTTTGAGATGCCTTGGGATCTTTTTCACTTCATCCCTTCTCACCCAGTGTTCAATACAGCAGCAGCTGAAGTCAATGGGAGCAGCAGACCTGTGAAGAAGGTGGCTCAGATTGAGTACCCCAAAAACCCAGGGACTCCCAAATCAGTAGGCACATTGGGGCATGAGGCTGTTAGCGTGTTAGTGTTCAGGGGAGGTTTGCATTTAAAGTACTTTTCCCGGCACTGTAATCCAACTCCAGAACTAGACCACTTAGATCGCCTGTGGCACCTCCACATGTTGCCAAGGTCCACAGGGGCAGCCGTGTTAGTCTAATGCAGTAAAACAGACACAGAGTCCTGTGGCACTTTTAAAGACTAACATTTATTTATTGCATGAGCTTTCATGGGAGAAAATCCCACTTCATCGGACACTTTGAAGATGGGGGAGTTTACAGAATGGGAGGAAATAAATTTATTTTCCCATTCTGTAAGTTCCCCATTCTTCAAAGCATCTGGTGAAGTAGGATTTTCTCCAATGAAAACTCATGCAATAAATAAATTTGTTTGTCTTTAAGTGCCATAGGACTCCTTGTTTGTTTTTTGTGGCACCCTCATCACAAGTCACGGTGTCACCAAGCAAACCAAATTGAGTTAGAAGTGTAGGTTAGAAGAGAATTAAATTGAGAAGGCAGAAATTGCAGCAGCGCCTTGGGGTGGGACCATCTTTTTCTTCTGTGTTTGTACAGTATCTAGTGCGGTAGCATCCTAATACATGATCAGGGTTCCTAAGCACTGGGGTAATGCAGATAACTAATGTAATAATCATCCATGCAGCACTTTTCCACCAGCAGATGACCAAGCATTTGGCAAAGCTGAGTTAGAACAAAGATATTTAGGGTGCTCTGAGCCCAGGTGAAAGAGCAAGGTTACGTCACAAAGCTGTGATTTCAGGCATGGATTCCAGATCTCGGTTCAAGTCTTTTTGTGTTGGATTTGTTCAGAATAGTAGAGAAAGGCCTCAGAGCGAGAAATGTTATATAAAATACACATGGTAATTAGCAACCTCCTGCAACTATGTGCGGCTGTAATGATCTTTAAATTCCAGCTCCTTTGCACAGGTGGAATTCAGCAATACTAGAGGCTATTTTTACGCCTCTTCATGTGCGAATATGAACGTTAAATGGTGTCTGAGTAAAGCCAATGCAGCCTATGCTGGCCTGACTGCATGCCAGACTTGTTTGAACTCATGTCATTGGTTGTATAAAAAGCCTGCAAATCTGAGTGAAGATTTCACTATTTACCTTCAGATCTGACCATTTAACATGAAATCCCAATTTCTGCAGGATATTTACTTTCTTTGCCAGCCGCAAAGGGAACACATGATTCCAGGAGAGCTCTACAAGTTATGCAACGCCTTTGGATTTGCTTTTCCAAGGAGATCTTGCAGGCGCTGGTGCGATTTGATTTATAATGTGTTTTGGAAGTGGCTGCATTCCATTTCTGTTTGCTGTCCTGGGCTAGATTTCCACCAGGTCTCCACAGAACTGGCAAGAGGGTCCATTCTGCTCCCACAAATCAGTATGTGCTGTCATGGGAGTGACAGATATGGCAATTTCTTGCAACGTCTTTGGGAGCTCTTGCTGTATGAAGTTTATGTCTCTTTGTGGGCCAGATGTACTAGTTCAATCTGCATTCTCCAGAAACCAGCAGACCAAGAAGGGGTTTTTGGATGAGTTTAAACCATTTCAGGGTCTTTCTTCTTTGGCATCTGGCAAACAAACAGAGCCCCCACCCCATCTGTGCATGGGGGGGGGGCCCAATCCTGTAGAACTATTTTTTTTGCTTTCTGATGGCCCATGAGATTGACAGGTGGCCTTTGGTAAGCTTGTAACATGCTTGTAGGAACTTCTTAAAATGTTTGTTCTGTAATGCTTTCACCTTTAAGAGTAAATGAGCCTGCTCAACAAAGGCCGTGCAGTAATGTCTGACTGCTGCCTTCATGCACTTTGTAGCCTTCAAAGAGAAAGCGAAGTGCAGAAGCTGGCTGTCTAGGCAGTCTGCCTCGCTGGGGATTTCATAGTCTGGTCAAGCACCCTGGGAAAATCCAGTCCAGAAGAAGAGAGATGTAGGCTTCTGCCCAGAAGGGGTCCCGGCAGAGGAGTATGTGCCCTTGGTGTCCCATGGAGGGGAAATCCATCTGCAGTTCCCTGAACTGTGCCAGTGGGGCCAAATGGCAGCTTGGTCAGTCGTCCCCAAATACTAAGCAACATTGTCCTTGCCCCTCCTGTGAAATCAGGGAGTGCCCAAAGGCCTGGGCCCTAACAGCATTATTTTACATCAGCAGTTTAGCAGAGGGCATTGGTCTCATTCATTGGGGTTTTCAGATTAGTCTAGAGGTATGGGGGGGGGTTAATGATTTCCTGTCCCTTTCTCTTCAGAAAGGAAATTAGAAAGTGATTTTCGTGAGAATGTAGACAAGCAATTCACACATTTCAATGATGACCAGCACCAGGGAACGGACATCCCCAGGCCATATAAAATACAGCGTCCAAGTGTCAGAACAGAGTTAATCTTTGGCATCCTAGTGGGAAGGGAAGTCAAATCTCGGTACCAAAAAGGTGATGAATTAGGTTTTTTTCCCTCTATACTCAGTAACCATAATCCTTCCAGCCCTGCAGACTGGCCAATAGGATGTCATCAGAGAGACGAGATGGCCAAGGTGTGAGATTTTTTATTTTAACATCTTTCATTGGACCAGGGTCTGTCAGTGAGCGAGACCAACAGAAGCTGATCACACGAGAGTTATTCCGTCACCGACCTTGTCTCTCCAGTGCCATATACAATAAGGTGACACTGTGAATATCCATATGTATAGTTATTAGATACACGTGCCTGTGTGTGCACATTCTTTAGTTGACTGTCATTAGTGGAACTGAACATGTTATAAACATTTGACTAACTTTGTCCTGCTTCTTTATGGTCACTTATATAAGGGGGCCAGTCAGGTCTCAGTGGCCCAGTTTACTTAGGTGCCTGGACAGGTCCCTAGCAAAGAGGTGATCTGTACGCTAATCTACCGTCCTTTTGTGCTCACCCCTCGGAGACTAGTTAGCTTCACTTCCTGCTCAGGGTCTGTTTCGCTCTCTGGTTCTCAATGACTATCCAATGCTGTTGGGATAGCGTCACCTTTGTTTATATCCCAATGACCCTGGTTTTTTTTCTTTTTAAAAATCTGTTCATATTTGGTTTTCCAAATCTGATGTTTTGTTTGGGCAGAATCAGTTTGGCCTCAGTACTTCAATGGCCTCCCTTTGAGTACTTTATAAACTGAACACTAAACTGTTCAGTACATCCTAGACTCTGGGACTGGACCTGGATGGGGTGGGATCTGGCACTTAAATGTTTCCCATGACATTTCTGTGCAGTGTAGGATCCCGAAGTGATGTGAAGGACCTAGTAAAAACACCAGCTGTCAGCTCAGTATTCAGTCAGCTCTGCTTTGACACGAGTCTTCCTGACAGCACAGACCAACATCCTTCATGTTCCACATTAACCCACCATTTCTTTTCCTGACTCTTCTGCCTTCAAAAGAGGCTTCCTGCTCTAAAAATCCCCAACTAAACTCCACTGACACCAGCATTTCAGTCACTTCCTTGCCCATGCCTTGCCATGTCCATGTTCCTTTCCTCTTAATGGTGGGGAGGGGGAACCTGTGACCAAACACAAGAGGTTTTTTTCTACTTTGCATTCCAGGCTCACTGAGACTGATTAGCTGGCCCGTCTGTCAGAAGTGAAACAAACAAACAAGGAGTCCTTTGGCAATTAAAGACTAACTTTTTTTTTTCTATGAGATTTCATGGGAGAAAATCCCACTTAATCAGACCTTTGAAGAAGGGGGAACTTCCAGAACGGGATGTCCTGCCAGACCCAAGGGCTATGTTCACACATACATGCTTATTTCTAATTAACTTAAATCAAAATAAGCAAAAACCTCAAATCAAAATAGCAAGTCCAGACAGGACTTGCTATTTCGAATCAAGAGAGGGGTACCATGGGTGGTGTGGCAAGATGGCCCGCTCACTGGGCCATGCCCCCACCCAATATATACAAAAAGGAAGGCACCTTGGGAAGGAGAAGGGCAAAAGTGTCATTTCAAAATAATGGTTATTTCAAAATAACACGTCCGAACGGCATTATTTTGAAATAACCATTTCAAAATAACGGATGATTCGAATTAAAGTAGGTTTAAGTTATTTTGAAATAACGTCTCTTGTTTCAAAATGATGGAGCTTGTCATTTTGAAACAAGAAAACGTCATGTGGACCTAATCTTTTTAAAATCAAAATAACCAGTGTTATTTCGATTTAAAAGATATATGTGGACATACCCAAGGGGATTAATTGTGCTAGTGTGAGGACAAAGAAACTGAGTCATGTGTTGAGAGACTGAAACTTCCTGCTATTCCCACACTCGCGTGCCACCACGTTGAGTTCCCCTAGGTGAAATTTGGCTCAGGGTCACCCCACAGATAGCAGCCTGGCACGGTAGGTCTCCCGTAATTGGATGATGCTGCTAATAGCACCTCGTAATCAGCTCTTTGGGCAGAGGGCAGACAGATCTGTCACTAATCTCCCGACTGGTTCGAGGCCTGGAACTCTTCAGGAACTTTTCTCATCCATTCTGCCCACTGCACAGATCCTCTTTATACAGGCAGTTCCTCTGCTCCCATCTATCTGCCCAAGTCCCCCACTCTCCCTTTCTGCCCCTCTCAAGTCAGCAGGAGACGCATTTACTTCTCCAGACAAGCAGTTTCAGCCAAAATCCATGGCAGCTGCATAAAGAGAACACAGAAGTCAGTGTCTCTAAAAATAATTGGGATACCTGCTAGATGAAGCATTTGACCCTGAACTTTGCTGTTTGCCGGACTGCATTTATTTCAGACGGAGTGCTGAGTTTCCAGATAGGAAATTATTCTGGGGGACAACATGGTCCGGGTCTGTACCCCAAAAAATTCTTGGTTTAAGTGTTTGTGGTGGTGGCAGATAGGCATATTCCTATCTGGCTTCTGCTGACTCACTCCGTGCTGCTTTCTGCTCTTCTCGGAAGTAGCTGTTGCTAGGAATATGAGAATCCACCGCGCTCCCCCCAGAACTTGTTCCAAAGAATTTAGCAAGAAAAGGATGCATTTGACTTTAAGGAGTTTATCAGGAAACAAGCTGTTCTCCCCGTCCCCATTCTCGCTGGAAGCAGCTCAAGTGTCTATAAAGGTTTTACCCAAAAAATCCCAACTACTTTGAATTCTCTCAGGGCCCTGGAGTTCCAGTGTACTGGTCTCACAACAGAGATTTATGTGTCTGGCAGCCCTACAGAAACATTTCAAGGATTTGGCTGAATCACATTCCTGCTGTCAGGCCAGGTAGCAGTATCTGACCACGTGGGTCTTTTCCCAGTTTGTCAGTGGATTAGGTATCGTCTGCAAGCAGCCTTTTTATGCGGAAATGTTGCCATGTATTTCACAGCCCACATGAGCCTGCTGAAAGGTTTATTATATTGCACTCACTTTACTCAGAGCCAGCTGCGTTGATCAAAAGTTGTCTGATCCACCTGTCCCCTCCCAGCAACCATTGTGAGAGCGATCTGTCAAATGCACATGTGGACATGGAGCTTTTCCCCTTATGGTCTGAGGAACCCTGTTAAAGACCCCCCATTACCTTCTTTTGGAAAGACTTCTAGTTGTGCTGTCCGGCACTGAGAAGTGATGCTTTTCACTGACATCTCGGTGTGCTGCAATTCTGGCAGCACCCTCGCTAGACCCAATTTACAGCTAACTCGAGCACTGACAGGTGGCAAACGACTTGTGTAAATTCACAGAGGGAATCACTGATGCATCAAGGGGCAGAACTCGGGGTCCCACCCCTTCAGGAACCGAGACCATGTTACTTCCCAATGTGATTTAAATCAGAGAAAGATTCAGAATTTTTCTCTCATTCGCTCTGTTGGAAAATGTTTAGGTTTGAGGATATCTGTTGGACTGATATTCAGTTGATACATTTTGCCTTTGGCAGCTGTTAGAAACTTCTTACACATATCTTTGAGGAGGGCCTGCAAAAGAAAAAAACAAATGGTTTGGGGCTGCTTTTTTGCTTCTGGATGAACAGTGACTTATATCTGAAAAGTTTTTGGGGAATGAAGGGGGAGGATTCTGCCTCCCTTCCACCCCCCATCCTCCACCCCCAAATCTTTAGAAATATCCAGCCTGTCAGGTTTCATCTTTGCTGTTTTTCCACAAATCTCTCTTAGAAGATGCAGACATGGAATGTCAGCTCAATCCTTATTTAAAGGGATGATGGTTTTAAATCCTCAAACTAAAAGCTTTTCTTCCCAAACAATTGTTAGGTGTTTGAGTTAAATATTTATTTGCAAAAACAAAGGCTTTTCAACAGTGTGAATTCAGTTCACTTCCCTCTTAAATCATTCAGACTTCACTTTCTTGGTATTTTTACAGTACCAAGTTCTCCAGTCACCCAGGGTCTTCCAGGAAAAACAGAGCAGACAAGGGCTGCATTTGAAATGTTAAAATACCAAAGAAGGGAGGAAAAATGCATCAAGGCCTTGTTCGTGTGCAATAAACAAGCATTTAATGACACCTGCCCAGTGGTTTTTTCCCATTTCTTGTTAACTTTAAGAGTTACAGGCATGGTGACCTTTTTGTGCCAATGCCAATCTTTCACATCAGAACTATCAAATAGGACGATGAAACAGAATTTTGTCTTTTTTTCCTTTTATGGTTCCCAGATTTCACCAGTTTCTAGTCTCTCTCTTCTGCCAGTGATGAGCAGCAATGTTGTTATGACTGAGCAGCAAGGCTGAATTACAGAACTGCTCCAGTTTATTAAAGGCTCCGAGAATTAAGTTTTTTACCAAAACAAAAAACTTTCCAGCCTCCTGTAGCGTCTGTTTCCTTTTATGTTAATAGCATGTGGTTCAATTTGACTGGGATTGTAGCCTAACAATTTGCTACACAATATTTTTGTTTTTGTTTTCAAAAAGCAAACAGTTTGAAATACCTCTCTAGTTGCTCTCGCAGCGTTTACTAGTCAGGTTTGTAAATCTAATCCAATGCCTCTGGAGAAGACTCTCTGGTTTGCTCACAGTTGTGTACAGACAGGAGCAGACTTCACTTACATACTTGTTTTCACCATCTCTCATCTGCATATAGTTCTGCTCTGTGTGTAAAAGCTATTCACACTGGGACAGATCTGTCCATCCTTTCTCGGACAGACTCCCACAGTGGCATGTCAAGGTCCGATGTGCTGTGTTTAGGGGGTCAAATTGATTTAGTGATGCAAAATCTGCTTTATATATTGTCAGTGCCAATAAACGAAGTATAACAAGGCCTTTGGGGCAGGTCTCATCTGTGTTCTTTGTTTGGACAGCGTCTGGAGCAGTAGGGTGATGGTCCATGACTGAACCTCTGAAGTGCTCATGCAGGACAGATAATTATAATGGAAACATGTGGAGTGTCAGAGTCAGTGACATATCCTTTCTGTGCTTGAGGAGAAATGTGGCTATATCCTCTCATTGTCTGAGAGGTTTGGGAGAATTTGTTGTAATAAGAAGAAAAACAAACCCTAAGGCCAGATGAAAGCTACAAAGCCAAGCAATAATTTCCCCGTAAACAGGCGTCAGTGGCTAGCGACCCATATCATGTGGAAGAGTTGTTAATCTATGGAGACTGGACTAGGGCCAGGGAACGAAGTCTTAGCATCTTGCCAGAACTCCTGAACGCTGGGAGGCTTTAACAAATTCTCTGTCTTTGGAATTTTGAGGGATTTCCTTAAAAGTAGACGTTTTCGAAAGTCAGAGCACCTTGTGCCCAGCTGTGTGTTATGTCATGGACTGGAACTCAAGCCAGCTGCCCTCCTGTGAGCTCACGAACTCCTCGAAACAAAGAAATCAGTGATGGAGACGATCTTCTCAGATCTTCCCTCTGCCAAGGTAGCATTGTCTCCTCTGGTGTTCCTCACCTCTTCAGCAGCCTTAAAACTTCTTCCTGCTAGCCAGCCAGAAATTCACTCAACCAGATGTCAGCTGGCTTCACTGTGTTGGACTTACTGTGTCATAAGCAGTTGTAAAAGTAAGTGCTATTCACACATGCTGTTTGACCCGTGCACCACTTTGCTTTTATATAGGACCTAGAAGTGCTTATTTTATTAGTAGTTTTAAAATGAAATATCCTCAACAAGAGACTTGCTAAGAGAGATTGTAAAGAAACAGGAATTCCTGAACAGTATTTGTTGTCTCTTTCAGTTGTTGTTAAAGAGGCCTTTAATAGGTTATCTCACTCTATCACTAGTTATTAATTATCATTATTAATGCTCAATGGTATTTCACAGACCTGGGTTTTTTAAAATGTTTTCACTGCTTAGGAGTTACCAGTGGGTTAAAAAGGTCATTCCCTAGTCTGAAAATCTAATCTTGCTACTGTAAATTTACAATAACTCAAAGTATGTTGCACTGTCAAACCTCCAGTTCGTCACCCTTTGAAATCAGAGGTCAGAGTCTCATTGCGTTTTGATAGGTGTGTGATTCCTATAGTTTTACAATCCATTTTTTAGCATTAGTAATACTTTGCAGGCATCCCATGCCTTTGACAGTCAGAGAGATTTATGAACACACATCAAAATTCACCACACTTCCTTAGTACAGGCAGGTCTTATTGCAGCCATTTTACAGATGAGTAAACAGAGGCGCACAGTGTGAAAATGATGTGCGTCTGGTGTCATAGAGAGTCAGTGGGAAAGGCGGGCATAAAACCCAGGAGTCCTGGCTCTCAGTTCTCTGTGATCAACTTTAGTGAGCAAGTACATTGTTTGTTACGCTGAAAAAAGTAAATCTTTAAAGCAACAGGATTCTGAACTTTATAATTTTAGCCAAGGCTGAAGAGCAAGGAATCTGTGCTAGATAAATAGTTTGGGGGGTTTTTCCCTTTTCTCTCCCCTTGTTTTCTCCTACAAAAATACATGCAAAAAAACCTTCATGCCTGTGCCAACACGTTCAGGTTGAAAAATCCAGATCTCCTATCAGGAAATCACAAACAGTAGGTTGCTCGTAGATGGTTAGGAACTGAACAGTGTGAGCATTTAATGTGAACTTCTGCATAATTCAGGCCTTAGAAATTCACCCACTAATTCCTACATCAAGACCAAAAATTTGTTTGTTATAGCATATATTTTAGAGACATTCAGTCTTGATTTAAATGTTTCTAGTGACCCCTGCTGTGGTGAGTTGTTCCAGTCGTTGGTTTACCTTCCTAATGTGTGCATTGGCTTAATTTCAGTTTGAGTTTATCTAGCTTTAGTTTGCAGCCAGTGGATGTTGTCAGAGCTTTGCCTAAAGGATCAAAGAAAAGATCAGATCTCTTTTTCCCATGCAGGTATTTTCAGATCGTCAGCAAGTCTTCTCTTAACCATAAACAGTGTAGATTAAGCTCCATGTTTCCTTCACTGAGCAGTGTTTTAAATCCTTAAATCAAAAAGTTAATATAGAAAGGACAATTTGGTCATCTGGTCTGACCTCCTATATAACAATGCCTTAAATGTCATCCAGTTGCCACTGTTTTGATTTTTAGTCATTTGTGTTGGGTTAGGGTCTCTGCCAGAAAGAGATGCACTCAGTGTGAAGATACCAAGAAATGGAAAACATAAGAACAGTCAGACCAGTGGTCCATCTAGCCCAGCATCCTGTCTTCCAACAGCAGCCAATGCCAGGTGTTTCAGAGGGCATGGACAGAGCAGGTCGTCATCAAGTGATCCATCCCATTGCCCATTCCCAGCATCTGGCAAACAGAGACTAGGGACACTTCACAGAGAGTTTCCCCCCTGCTCTTGGTAAACCAATGGTTGATCATCCTCACTGTTAACAATTCGTGTCTTATTTCTCCATTGAATTTGTCTGGCATCAGCTTCTAGCCATCGGTTCTTGTTCTGCCTTTTTTTAAACACATTAAAGATCCCTTTGGTACCTGGTGTTTTCTCCTCATCAACGGACTTATTTGCTGTCATCAACTCACCTCTCTACATTTTGAAAAACTAACCAGAAGGCACTCTTATTATGTCTCTCACTGCAGGCTTTTTCTATAGCTTATGAAAATCGTTTTTGTTCCTCCTTTCTCCAATTTTACAACATCCTTTTTAAAAGGGGGCCACCAGAACTGAACACCAGTGTCCCAGTATCGATCTCACCATTGCCACATAAAGAAATAAAATTACTACCCTACACTGACTGTCTTCTCCCTTATTTATACAGCCAAGGGTCACTTTAGCCCTTTTTGCCATCATGTGGCCCTGGGAGATCATGCTGAGTTGCTTGGCCGTTATGACCCCCTAAATCCTTGTCAGTGTTGCAGCTTTCCAGGATGCAGACCCCTGTTCTGCAATTACGACTATGTCTGACATTCCATCTTTCCAGATGTATAACTTTAAATTTGGTTGTATTAAAACACCTGGTGCTTGCTTAATAAGCTTGGGCCCAGTCAATTCAGACTACTCCGTATGTTGACTCTGTCTTCACCATTATTTGCCATTCCACCAATTTTTGGGTCATCCACAAATTTATATTTACACCCAGACCATTGATGTTGAATAGCATTAGTTCTGTTACTGATCCTTGCAGAACCCCACTAAAAAAGCCACCTTCATTGATGATTCCCTAATTTATAATCACTTTTTTGAGATGTCTCTGTTAGCCAGTTCTTAGTCTCTTTAAATCTGCTTTATTGATATTGCATAGTGGTAATATTTTAATCAGAATGTTATGCAATACTAAGATCCAAAGAGGCAGCTGTGTTAGTCTAGTGCAGTAAAACAAACAAGAAGTCCTGTGGCACTTAAAGACTAACACATAAACTTATTGTTTGTTATGCAATACTAAGTCAAATGCCTTACCAAAGCCTATGTATCTTGCATCCACACAGTTTACTTTATCAAGCAAACTATCACAGAATGAAATCAGGTTTATTTGAGAAGACTTATTTTCTGTAAAGCCATGTTAATTAGCTGTAATTATATTTCTTCTCTTTAATTCTGTATCAATTGAATCTAGTATCAGCTTTTTCATTATTTTACCTGGAACTGATGTCAAGCTAACTAGTCCATAGTTATCCAGGTTGTCCCACTTCTCCTTTTAGAATATCGGCACAGCTTTAGCAATCTTCCAGGCTCTCGGAGTTTCCCTGGTATTCCAAGATATATTAAAAATAGAATAGAGTGAGTCAGATATCTCCTTAGCCAGCTCTTTAAGGACTGTTGGGTTCAAGTTATTCAGACTTACTATTACAAAATGTTTATCAGTAGCAGATATTATTTAACATTCTCCTTAGTTATTAATGTATTGGAAAGTTATCCTTATGCTACAGAAGCACAACATCCTGCTTTTATCCAAGTATAGAACAAAAATATTTATTGAACCCTTCAGCCTTTTCTGCATCATTCAGTA
Organism: Podocnemis expansa; assembly: GCA_007922195.1. Lineage (NCBI taxonomy): Eukaryota > Metazoa > Chordata > Testudines > Podocnemididae > Podocnemis > Podocnemis expansa. The sequence continues at coordinate 1,940,667 of ML682073.1, read as the reverse complement.
TTTTAGCATCTTCAGCTAGTAATAAGTCTATACTATTTCTAAAGACTAACAGATTTATTCATTGCATGAGCTTTCATGGGAGAAAATCCCACTTTGTCAGACACTTTGAAGATGGGAGAACTTACAGAATGGAGGGGAAATAAATGCAGGGAAGTGTACATCATGGGAACAGGTCACAGTGTAACAGCAAATCAAAATAGTTGTTAAGATTCAAACGCTGGGAAACAGCATACAGAGGAAGATGAGGTCAAATCACCTGTTGTAATGTGAGAAAAAACTAATGTCCAGATTAAGACCTGAAGCAATGCAACTAAATTTGAAGCCTTCAAAGAGAAGCTAGAGAAATTGAATTCATTTGTAAATTCAGTTGCAGTGCTTCAGGTCTTAATCAGGACATAGGTTTTTTTCTCACATTACGACAGGTGATTTGACCTCATCTTCCTCTATATTCTGTTCCCCAGTGTTTGAATCTTTACAGCTGTTTTGATTTGCTGTTATAGGGTGACCTGTTTCCATGGCTTATACTCCCCCCCATTTTGTAATTTCTCTCATCTTCAAAGCATCTGACAAAGTGGGATTTTTCTCCCACGAAAGCTCATGCGAAAAATAAATCCATTAGTGCCACAGGACTCCTTGGTTTCTTGCTTTCACTTTGCCACTAGGATGGGCATTTAGCCAAAGTTGTCCTCTTTCTTGATTGTGGAATCATATTTTTTTGGACAGCTAATACATGCTATTTAAAGAACTCCCAATTTTCTTTCTGATTTTTTAAATTCTTTCCTCCCAGTTAATTGTGCTGAATTTCAGGACATTAGCTTTTTGAAACCCCAGTATACATACATTACAGGCAGACTGTAATCATGTCATGATCCCTAGCCTTTAGGCAACCACCACCCTCCAATCTGTTAGTTAATTTATGTTTCTTCATCGGAATGAGGTCCAAAATAGTTAGCTCATGTTGGGGGGGCCATACCTTTTCTGTTAGATAATTATCTACAAGTTCTGGAAACTCAGACCACCTCCTGGGAGCTCCCGCCTATCTTCCAAATAGAAGTACCATATAGCAACACAATTCTTCTTTCCTCACACAAGACATACAGATGCTGAAGGAGTAACACATCCAGTGCTCCAGTGTGATCTGGTGGTCTGTAACAGACTCCCACGTGCACTTTGTAAGTTAGCACATTGATCTACATGCATTCCAGATCCTCAGTTCTGAGTTACTGGTAACTCTAAACAGGTAGTGGCATCTTTAATGCAGCATGCCCACATTACACTTTTACCCACTCTCTTCTTCCTGAGCAGGATATAACCAGAGATTTTTAGCATTCCAGTCACACAGATCCTCCCACCAGGTTTGGATAATTCCAGTCCTATCAAATGTGTTCTACTCAGTGAAACTTTCCAATTTGCTTGCTACACAGACTCCTGAGACGTTTATTTTCATTGTTTGGTGCAATCATTCAATTTGTTCATGATGCACTGAGCTATAGTTTGTACTGCATTTGCCTTCTAAGGCCCCTCCCCTAACATTGCTAGTTTAATGTCCTCTTGGTGGCTCCAGCTTGTCTTGAACTGATAGATTCCCCCATGCACACCTGTAGATGCTGGCCATCCTTTTTGTACAACCCCCATCGCACTGGAACGTGGTATAATATACCGCAAAAACAAAACCTTCAGATTCAGCCCAGTCACAGTCAGTGGTTCACCTTCAGTATTTTCTGCCTTCTCCCACTTGTGGAAACAGGAGGATCCCAGGGAAGATTGCCTGGATTTTCCGATTCTTGTTCAACATCTTCATTAATCATCTGGAGGACGGGGTGGCTTGCATCCTTAACAAGTTTACAGGAAAACATAAAAAGGAAGCTTACAGGAAGTGGAAGCTTGGTCAGATGACCAAGGAGGCATATAAAGATATTGCTAGGGACTGCAGGGATAAAATCAGAAAGGCCAAAGGACAAATGGAGCTGCGGCTAGCGAGGGATGTAAAGGATAACAAGAAGTATGTTAGTAACAAGAAGAGGATCAGGGATGGTGTAGGTCCCTTACTGAATGGGGCAGGCATCCTCGTGACAGAGGATGAGGAAAAAGCTGAAGTGCTCAATGCTTTTTTTGCTTCAGTTTTCACAGGCAGGGTCAGCTCCCAGCCCACTACCATGGGTATGGCAGATTGGAGAGAAGAAGAGAGGCCCTTGGTGACGGAAGGTCAGGTTAGGGACTGCTTAAAGAAGCTGCAAGTGCACAAGTCCATGGGTCCGGACGAACTGCATCCAAGGGTGCTAAGGGAATTGGCCGATGAAATAGCTGCACCGCTAGCCATTATCTTTCAAAACTCATGGAGAACGGGGCAGGTGCCGGGGGATTGGAAAAAAGCAAATGTAGTGCCTATTTTCAAGAAAGAGAAAAAGGAGGATCTCGGGAATGACAGACCTGTCAGCCTCACCTCAATCCCTGGAAAAATTATGGAGCAGGTTCTCAAAGAATCCATCCTCAAACACTTAGAGGAAAATAAAGTGATCAGGAACAGTCTGCATGGATTTACCAAGGGTAAATCATGCCTGACCAATCTCATTTCCTTCTATGAGCAGATGACTGGTTTTCTGGATGCAGGAAGAACCGTTGATGTGCTATACCTTGATTTTAGCAAGGCTTTTGATACAGTTTCCCACAGCATCCTCATTGGCAAATTCAGGAAGTATGGGTTGGATAGGTGGACTATAAGGTGGATAGAGAACTGGCTAGCTCAATGGTTTCAGGGTGTAGGAATCAATGGTTCCATGTCTAGCTGGCAACCGGTCACGAGTGGTGTGCCCCAGGGGTCGGTCCTGGGGCTGGTTCTATTCAACATTTTCGTCAGTGATCTGGATGATGCAACAGACTGCACTCTCAGTAAGTTTGCAGATGACACCAAGCTGGGGGGACCAGTAGACACGTTGGAGGGCAAGGACAGGATTCAGGGAGAGCTAGATAAATTGGAAAAGTGGGCCAATAGAAATCTTACGAGGTTCTATAAGGACAGGTGTAAAATCCTGCACGTGGGACGGAAAAACCCCATGCATTGCTACAGGCTGGGAAACGTTCAGCTAAGTAGCAGCAGTGTAGAAAAGGACCTGGGGGTCATGGTGGATGGGAAGCTAGATATGAGTCAGCAGTGTGCTCTTGCAGCCAAAAAGGCCAATGGCATACTGGGCTGCATCAAAAGAAGTATTACCAGCAGATCGAGGGGTGTGATCATCCCCCTCTATTCTGCACTGGTGAGGCCACATCTAGAATACTGTGTTCAGTTTTGGGCTCCCCACTACAAAAAGGACAGGGACATGCTAGAGAGAGTTCAGAGGAGGGCAACCAAAATGATAAAAGGGCTGGAGCACAAGCCCTATGAGGAAAGACTGAAAGCGTTAGGCTTATTTAGTCTGCAGAAGAGAAGATTGAGGGGGGATTTGATAGCAACCTTCAACTACTTGAAGGGGTGCTCTAAGGAAGATGGAGCTCGACTGTTCTCGGTAGTAACGGAGGACAGAACGAGGAGCAATGGTCTCAAGTTACGGTTAGGGAAGTCGAGGCTGGATATTAGACAAAATTTTTTTACTAGGCGAGTGGTGAAGCCTTGGAATGAGCTGCTGAGGGAGGAGGTGGAGTCTCCATCTTTGGAGGTGTTTAAGGCCTGGCTGGACAAAACCATAATTGGGACGGTTTAGTGGGAGTGGTCCTGCCTCTGGCAGGGGGTTGGACTAGATGACCTATGAGGTCCCTTCCAACCCTAGGATTCTATGATTCTAGGTGACATTAAACTGGGGGTGGTGGTAAATAGGACACAGAATGACCTAGACAAACTTGAGGTAGTAGTGTAGACATTGGAGGGTAGAGAGAGGACACAGAGAGACCTAGACAAACTGGGTGTCGTGATAGAAACATTGGATGGTAGAGATAAGACACAGAGTGACCTAGACAAACTGAAGTTGGTGGCAGATACTCTGGGGCAATGGTTCTCAACCCCTGTGTCAGGACCCATTACCATGTTACCACACAGTGGTAAGTGTGTCACAGACAGCCAGGGAAATGGCTGGATTTGGCCTGGAGGGAGTGGGCTAGTGTGTCCCCTAGAGTCGCAACATGCTGCCAAGTGTGTCACGATCCACAAAAGGTTGATGACCACTGCCATGGAGGGTAGAGACAGGACACAGAGTGACCTAGATGAACTGAGGGTGGTGGTAGAGACCCTGGAGGTAGAGGGTAGAGATACGACTCAGTGTGACCTAGACAAGCTGAAGAACTGGGCCAAAAGACATCTGATGAGTTTCAACAAGGACAAGTGTGGAGTGCTGCACGTAAGGTGGAAGAATTCCAGTTGCTGGTATGGACTTGGGACCGGCTGGCTACGCAACAGTTCTGCAGAGAAGGACCTGGGTGTTACTGTGGACAAGAAGCTGGATATGAGTCAACGGTGTGCAGCCCTTATTGTCAAGACATCCAACGGCATATTGGGCTGCATTATTCAAAGTTTTGCCAGCAAATGGAAGGAAGTGATTAGCTATTTGACAGTGGTGAGGCCACATTTGGAGTACTGTGTCCAGTTTGCCACACACACAAACACCTCCCACCACTACAGGAAGGGTGTGGACGAATTGGAGAGAGTCCAGCGGAGGGCAACGAAAATGGGTAGGAGACTGGAGCAGATGGCTTGAGGAGAGGCTGAGGGAACTAGGCTTGTTTATTCTGCCAAAGCGAAGAGTGAAGGTGGATTTGACAGTGGCCTTTAACTACATGAAGGGGGCTCCAGGAAGGATGGAGCTAGGCTGTTCTCAGTGGTGGCAGAGGAGAGAACTAGGAGCAAGGGTGTCAAGTTGCAATGGGGGAGATCTAGCTGGGATATTAAGAGACAGTCCTAGTTTCTATATCAAACTGCTTCTGAATTCAAGACGTCAGCTGTTCTCATCTGAGTCCTTTCGTAGTTCCTGCACCATCAGCCCCCTCGTGTTCACAAGCATGCATTGCATATATTCACTCTTGCTCTGTTCCAGTGGTTCTCAGCCGCGACACATTTGGCATCGTGCTCAACCCTGCAGGAGACACCAGCCCACCTCCGTCCCAGGCCAAATAAAGCCCTCCTCCCAATCCCCCAGCTCGCTGCAAGGCACTTACTGCTGTGTGGTGACACAGCAATGAGTCCCGACACAGTGGTTGAGAACCAATGCTCTGTTCAGCTGCCATTAGCTGCAGGAATTTGTTGTTCTGTTTTGCTTTTTTCCCATCGTGAGGCTTAGTACATCTGGCTCTGTACCACGGACTGTTCAAAGAAAAAATGGTTTTGGTAACATAGCATCTATTTGGGTTAAATCAGTGGTTACAATAAATCAATCAAATTGGTATCAGGAAATGATTGGGCAATGGTCTGTTTGGTTGGGTTTTTTGTTTACTTTCTTTTATTTCTATTTGGGCCTTTTCACAGTGGTTATAAATGCTAATTGTGTGCTCTTTAGCTGTTTTGTGAGCAGATGCTTTGTGACAAGACATCAGTCCCAGTCTGGCTTGTAAAGAGCCTGGAGATCAACTGATGGAAAATGTTATTTAAAAGCAAGCATTGGTATTGTCATCTTCAAGCTTGCACACTTCTCTTACAGAGGAATTTATTTCATCTGTCCAGCTTCAGTTAACTGCTGCATTTTACTCCTTCAGTAGGGAACAGTCGGCTTCTGCTAAATTGAAGGTTCAGTCCCACATTCCCTGTGCCTCTCCAGAGTTTCCGTTTTTAATATAGCATCAGTAATGGGAAGTATTTTGAATGAGGCAATAAGAAAAACAGCAACAAACAACGAATTAGTGATACATATATTGGCCAAGCTTGACCATGAGGTAGTTGCCAAGTAAAACTCCTTAGCTAACTGTGTAATGTTCCTCAGAACTGGCAGTACAGTCAAATTCTCTATTGTAAATATAGGGAATGGTGCAAATGGTGGAGTAACCTTATCTGTTTATTTAAAAATTGGTAACTAGCTTCTGTAAAGTGAAAAGGGTGCAAAATACAGGCCTTGTTCTCTCTGGTCCATCACTCACTGTCAGGAGTCATTTGTCATCTTCAAAGTTTCTGACAAAGTGGGATTTTCTCCCACGAAAGCTCATGCAATAAATACATTTGTTAGGCTTTAAGTGCCACAGAATTCCTTGTGTGTCTTCGTCATGATGATGATAGCAAACGAATGAAAAGTCCCAGAACAGTTCTTTCACCTCCATTATTACACGTACCCAGTACACGAAGTGAAATCCGGCCAGGGACAGGTCGGACTGTGTCCTTTTTACAGCACAAGTAGGCAGTTCTCACAGTGGGTTGAAATCCAGGATGTGTCTCACAGACTCTTCCAAAAAATAATCCTGTGGATCGCCCGGCTCTTGCAGGATAAGTGAGTTGGAGGCGTAGCTTGGGGTGTATTTTACCGAGCCGATGCCACCCGGGAGGTAATGCCCGTAGATGTATGTCTCAATAGAGCCTTGACCCCTCACAGCTGGTGATTCATATCCTGCGTGCAGGCTTCTGCGCTATGTGTAAGGAGAAAGGATTTGCCCACTGACATTCTTGGCTGAGACGAGCAATAACAGTGCAGTCTTTCAGCTGACACAGTTTTCACTGGGAGTTTTGGGTGTACAAGGAATGCTGGAGGAAGTCTGTTGACATGAAAATACAGATCTGTGGGGTTTTATAGTTCCTTTCTGTTGGATCCCCCCCTTTTCTCTTTATCCCAGAGATCACAGATCTCCATTCATCTGTGCTTCCCCATCCTGGATTGAAACATATGGCTCTTATTTGATAACTGCAAACACTTCAAGCGTGGCTAGCAAGTGGAATTCTGTCCCAAGCGCCAAAGAAATAAACCATCTGAGCGTCTTCACAGATTTATCATTTGCATCTGTCTATACAGCATGTGTCCCTCATTGTGGCATGCACATTTCAGGTGTCTGATTCGCAAAGACGGGTTTCATGTACTGTAGTCATGCGCGCCATCACTGGGAGGGCTGGCACATGTGGCAGAGACAGTCATGAGAAACTGATTTATGTCGGTGTTTACATAACATGTTTGGGGGCAGGGAAGGGAAATGAAATGAATCTTTCAGCAGAGCCTGCTTGAAATGAAAAACACTTCATAGTTTCGCTGCTCCAGTGGTGGGGCTGGTTCAGTACATAAAATCCACAAACCAAGACAGGCAACAAAATGATCGTTTAGAGTCACATCAATTCAGATGAAAGGGGCAGAAGTCAAATTTGGCAGGGTACAACATAGGAATTAGTCTAAAAATTGTAAAGTAGTTACGGAACTGGCTAAAGCGTGGGGGCAACCAGTTGTGTTTAAAGGGGTACTGTTGTCATCAAAGGTTCAAGGGTTGGTCTTGGGGCCAGTCTTATGCGTTTTTTAAAAATTATTATTATTAATGATCTTGGCACATAAAATAAGGAGTGTGCTGATGAAACTGGCTGCTGAAACAAAGTTGGGAGTCATTGTCAGGACAGAGGTGGAAGATCTGGATGACCTTGAAGACTTGAGTATCAAAAGTGGGATGAAATTCAATAGCACAAAGCGTAAGGTCCTGCATGTAGGGTCTAATAAAAAGAACTTCTGCTACCAGTTGGAAGTGGCAAAGAAAGGGAGAGACCCGGGAGTTTTGATTGATCGTAAGATTGACTAGGAGCCCCAACAGGATCCTACTATGTATCAGATGAGGCATTTTGACTAGAGATAGAGATCTCATCTGGAGTACTGTAGGTAGTTTTGGTTAACTGTGTTCAAGAAAGATGAATTGAAGCTGGAATAGTTACAGAGAAGAGCTACTAGGATGATCGGGAGAAGATAGCCTGTCTTACAATGGGAGATTGGAGGAGCTTGGCTTGCTTAGCCTAGCAAAGAAGGCTGAGAAGGGAAGGCAGCTGTGCTCTATAATGACACCAGTGTGTAAATGCCAAGGGGTGAAGGGCAATTTAAGCTAAAGAACAATGCTGCACAAGAACAAAAGGACAGAAACTGGCCATGAACAAATTCAGGCCGACAATTAGAAGGTTTCTAGCCATTAGAGGTGGGAGGTTCTGGCGCAGCCTCCCAGTGGGAGTTGTGGGAGCCGACAACTTAATGAGGTTTGAGAGACGAGGACAAATGTACGAGTGCAATTTTATAACAAGGTTGCTTGTGATAAAAGGTGGCAGGACTCAGCAGCCCCAAGGCTTGCTTCTGGATTATGTCTCATGTTCCTAAAAGCTCATGCTTCAAGGCTTCAGTTGGTCACTTGCCTGGGTCAGGAAGGGATGTTTTCTCCCACTGTATTCTGGGAGACTTTTTTTCTCTCCTTCTTTTGCAGCACCAGGGAATGCGACAATTGGAGATAAGAAATTAGACAGGATAGGCCAGGATTTTGAGGTGACACTTTGTGTTCTCTCTCTCAGGGGCTTGGCTTGTTCTTTCTCCCATGCTCAGGGTCAACCGATCACTGTGTCTGGGGTCAGGAAGGAATTTTCAGCCAGTGATCTTGGTTTTTTTTTTAACCTTCCTCTGCAGTGTGTAAGTCAATTGGCAGGATCCTCTGGGTGTACCTCACATAATCGTTTCCTTGCCATTTCATGGGCTTTAGACATTGGTGAACCTCTCATGGAACATAATAATGGAGTTCGTCATGCACTGTTATGCTTTCGTCTAATTCCAGTTGGGTTTCTTGTGCTGATGTTGGGTGAGGCTGGCAGCCTGTGAGATCTGATGGCGCTTTCTAGCTTTAAATTCTGACTCTCAAGGGGCACTTGGCCCACCTGCCGGCCAGCACCCCTGATCCATTGTGTTGCCCTTGCTGCGGTACCAAAGGGATGGGTTCACTGGTTTGTTCCCTCCCACGGTCTGTGGTGGAGTCCATTGCAGATGAGACGAGCCATGGTTTGTTTGTGATGAATGTAAGGCCTGATTCTTTACTGGATGCAGACTGGACCCTGCAGTTCTCTCTAGTGGCCCTGTCACCTCCTGCTCCATATGTGGTCTCGATAGCTGGCCTGGATCCCCAGCGGTTATGGCATACTATGCCACACCCACAGCAAGCAGATGAAAAGAAAGCCCCTTGTGTTTCCTTGCAGACCAGCCACAAGCCCAGCCCATCCTGGCCTCTGTAAATAACTAGCACGTGTGTGTGTGTGTCTTTCTCTTACAGAGCACGCTGGAGCAGTGTAGCGTCTGTGCCAAACCCATTATGGAGAGGATCCTCCGGGCCACGGGGAAAGCCTACCATCCCCACTGCTTCACCTGCGTGGTGTGCCACCGCAGCCTAGATGGTATTCCCTTCACTGTGGACGCCAGCGGGAACATTCACTGCATCGAGGATTTCCACAAGTATGATCCAGGCTGCTCCTGTTGGCTTTTTGCCATCCTGGAGCACATCCTCATTGTCTGAGTTATAAAACTCCTCTTCTTTTACTTAGGAGAGATCCTGACCTGCTGTAAATTCTTTCTGAGGGTCCCCAGGGGGTCGGGAGCCGACAGGCATGCTCTCCAGCATGCCAGCTTAATTGACTGGGGGTGGTCACATGGATTTCTTTTATTGTTATCTCCCTGGTGGCAGCTCACAGATCTGCTTCGCCACATTATGTTCCCCACTTACCTAGGTTCAGACTCAATCCTGTACAGTGCAGCATTTTGGGTTCCTAGCTACATCCCTGCACATCCTTATCTCTCCTGCCTCCGGGTCCTGCTGCAAGTTATCAGTTGCCTTGAAGCCGAGGTTCTCGTGATGTTAGACTCATAGACCAGTATGATCCTCTAGTCTGGCCTGCTGCACAATGCAGGCCAAAAACCTGACCCACCCACTCCTGCAATAAGCCTCTATCCTATGAGTGAGTTATTAAAGTCCTCAATTCATGATTTAAAGACTTAAGATACAGAGAATCCACCAGCAAGTAAGCCGTGCCCCACATTACAGAGGAAGGCAAAAAAACAACAACCCAGAGCTCTATGCACTATGCCCTAGGGGGAATTCCCTCTTGACCCCAGATAAGGCAATCAATTAAACCCTGAACATGTGGGCAAATCTCATCAGCCAGTCAGCTGAGACAGAATTACCTGTTCTCAGTGCCCTGCCACCTCCTCCTCATTTCCATCTACTAGCTAGCCTTCGAAGGAGCTAAGAATACATTGCAGTCAAATTTCTACTTAAAAGCAGTGCAGTCCACAGCTGGAGGTAGCTTCTGTCTCTGTTCCCCCCACCCCCTGCCATCGCTGCTAATCTGAGAAAGACAGGTAGATCTAATCAAAGCACAAATGCTTCCTTTGCTTGGAAGAGACAGATACATTACACCCCTCAATTAAAAGCGGAAATCAATACCGAGTAATGTGGGCTTGCCTCTCGAGCACTTATCTTTTAATTTCAAAGGGGGGTAGACTTAATTAGAGACTCCTGACATCAGTGTGTGGGCCTGGAAGCGCCACGCGTTAGACGTACCTGACACAAGGAATCGCAGCCACCATCTGGTAGAATGTGAACTCCAAAATGAAACGCTCACTGCCGCTCACATACATCTGTGTAATTGACAGCTGCGGAGGCGGCTGTGTGCTCCCTCTCCCTCTCCCTCTGTGTGCATCTCAGCAAGATTCCCAAGAAATCCCCAGAGGGTGAAATTCACCCTTTCGCAGAGGGCTAGCGCAAAGCAGGGCCAGTGACACGAGATCGTGTCCCACTTAGGCTCCCTGCACCTCATGTTGTGGTATATGCTGGATGTTCCTCCTCCGCCTCTCCAGACAGGAGAGGGATTTACAAAATAAGTCCATTCCATCTGGAAAGAGTAAATAGTGCCACAGTCTTTTACTGCTCCCCAATAGGTGGGTGTATTTCTCTCTCTCAGAATAGTTAGGGAAAGGACCTGAACTGTTAGATACAAGGCTGTGGGAAGATCCAGGAAATTTCAGAAGACCTAGTTGAGCTACTGAGTTCATCTACACTCAGTGCGGAGTTTGACAAGGTCCAAAGGGGTAGCCATGTTAGTCTGTTTCAGCAGAACAAACGAGGAGTCCTGTGGCACTTTTAAAGACTAACAAATTCATTGGGGCATAAGCTTTCTAGGGCTAGAACCCACTGGGTCAGATGCATAGATGAAGTGGGTTCTAATTTACGAAAGTTGATGCCCCAATAAATTGTTAGTCTTTAAAAGTGCCACAGGATTCCTCGTCAGTAAAACAATCTGTATCCTAAGTATATTGCACACTGTTTTCAACCTAGTTTTAGTTGATGCAAGTGATGAAGATCCACCAGTTCTTTCAGATCGCTGATCTATAGCCTGATACGTCTAATTATTTTTAAAAATGTATCTGGTATTGTCACTTTCCCTTTTCGTTTCTCACTCTCCCTAATTTTACCTCCCTGTAGCACCCTACAGCATTCCTTTCCCCAGTGTTCACAACATTCACAGATAGAGGCATGAAGCTACAAACTGAAGGCAATTTTGGATGCAAAAGTACTGTCAGGGAACCTAAACATAGGACACAAAACATGAGAGGAAAGAAGAAAGTCGCAAACATTTTTTTTAAATGTTATGAACATCTACCTTTGCAAATCTTTGCAAAAATCTGGTTGGACATTTTTCAAAATGTTTTATTGAAAATTTTCAGGTATTGTTTTCTCACTGCTTTCATTCTTTTTGTCCCTTTTGCCGTTGCCAAAGAGTGGGAAGTGGGGTGGGAAAAGAGAAAAAATAGTCAAGTTGGTGTTTCAAATTCTGTCAAAAAGAAAATTGGCAAAAGATGTTTTAGGGGAAATGAATCCTTTTTTGTTTTTGAGGGGGCAAAAAGTTTTAAAAATAATTCTGGCCAGCTCTAATGGATGTTTGAAACTGATGTTGGGTTTCTTATCCTGAAAAGTGAGGAGCAAATGGGGAATGTGAAATCCACCTGTGAAACATGATCATTTATATGCTGCCCTTGGAGGCGCATGTGCGCTCCCCATGCTATTTCCATGTCTCTGAAGAAAAAAAATTGGCCTATCCAGTTTTGCCTCTGGTGACCTAGACAGAGAAACATTCAAGCATTTTAAGTCATTACATTTTAGCTGAATGGCACAAGAAAGTGCCAATTTCCAAAGGGGCAGCCATGTTTGACGAGTCCAGCAAAAAAAAAAAAAGAGTCTTGTGGCCCTAAAAAACTAACAGGTTTATTTTTCGCATGAGCTTTTGTGGGAGAAAATCCCACTTTGTCAGATCTGATGAAGTAGGATTTTCTCCCACAAAAGCTCATGCAGAAAAGAAATCTGTTAGTCTTTAAGTGCCACCCAGCTCCTTGTTGTTGTTTTTTTTGTTTGTTTTGTTTTTTAACAAGAAAGTGCCTCAATCAACACATTAGTACCTGCAACTACAGCTACAGTCATATCATGATTCTCTTTCGAAGCAATCAGCAAAGGCGCTGTTTAATTCATGGCTCCTTAGTTGCAATCTAACAAAATGCCTTGCATCTGCTGCCGGTGAAATTAATACTTTTTTTTTTTTTAAGCTTCTACTACAGATAAACTTGTTTTTTCATCTGGCTAATTCTGGGATGGTTTGTGGAAAAGGCAGGGAGGCAGAGTTCTTGTTTCCTAGATATATACAAGAGAGGAATCATTGCTCTTTTTGTATTCTAACACTTGTCAACTGACCCTCATTCCAAGTTACTTAGCTATTAAACAGTGCATGTTCTGATAGGTTTCTGATGGGTGGCCTCCTATTTTGTGGGGAGAATTTGCACACACACAATTTGCCCCTGTATTTTTGTATCCAGCCAGTCAATAATTATGGGAGCAATGCTAAGTCCTTTCACCTGTGACTGCCTGGTTTTGAATGCAAATCAGGTAACTGAGAAATGCAACTAGTCACACATGCTCTTGAAGTTGTCTTTGTGGCACACAGATTGAGCCCCGCTAAAACTAACATCCTGTGGGTGTAGTAGGAGCCAGATGCTGGAAATTTTTAAAACAAGACTGGATAAAACCCAAGAAAATTATACTGCAGAGAACAATCCTGCGGTGGCAAGATCTTGGGCTGCAGCCTATTCGGTCCATCTCTAGTTTCTGGCATGTTGATATTTTTCAACAGAGACAGGTGGGGCTAATCTTGTGAACTTCATTCATAGGAGGAATTCCACTGATTTAAGTGCAGTTATATTAGACAAATGAAACTAGTTCCCAGTGGTTCTTGCAGTTGGTTACTACGATGATGGGCAACATGGGAGAGAGAGAGTTTAAGAGATTACTAAGGTGACCAGAATACGATTTGAGGCCTCCCCCCTTGTTCTATAGGATCTTCAAAGCATCCCTCACTGTGTCATTTTCAAGGAGGCAACTCTTCAGGCAGCTGCACCTGGTTGCCACAGGTTACTGCATGGTTTCTAAGTTTCTAAGGTAACAGACAAAGAACTTGGGTTTGACTGGAACCATCTTTGCTTTTTAAGGAAATTTGCACCGCGATGTTCTGTGTGTAAGGAGCCCATTATGCCTGCCCCAGGTCAAGAGGAGACCATCCGCATCGTGGCATTAGAGCGTGACTTCCATGTCCAGTGCTACCGGTGTGAGGTCAGTATTTCCTCCATCAGCAAGGAAATCAAGCAAAGCTTGGGTTTGCCATAAGGAAACAAATGTCCTTTCCTTATGAGGAGAAGGGGCCTGTTCTTGTTATCACATCAGTTCTGCATTAAACTTGCTTCATTGAGTTCAGTGGAAGTTACTCCTGTTTTACACATACACGGTGCAAGCGATATGAGGATCAGGCCTTCCGTTTGTACCAGCTTCATTGCCATAGCGAGAAAACGTGACTGAGTAATTAGAGTTCAATATTTGAGAACACAGTGATTCGTTACCTGGATGTAAATGGTGTTCATACTTGCTGTATTTAAATCAACTCTAGTGCATGTTGCAATGTGAGCGAGATTGTACGAATGGATAAAAAAAGTTAATAATTAGCTGGAAAATCAATATACAGCTTGTGGTCAAAGAATTTTAATTGGCCCATAAACCATGATCATTCTTGTTTACATATGGCACTCTCTGTGCTACTTCTCTGGTAGGTATGATTTTGATAAGAATCTGAAACAGAGGAACAATCACTTTGGTGCGTTCAGCCTGTTGAACCTCCAGTAATTCCGTAATCAGCTTTTCCCCATGGGATACACATCAGGCAGACGTTAGGACAAGAAGTGAGTCCCACTAACAGCACTGATCACAGTCATAGGCTCAGGTGCGGGAGGGAGACTCCACGTGTCTGAGTTGAGTCCATAGTCCTGCCATCACATTGCTGTATGACCTTAAGGTCAGTCACCTCATCTCCACGAGCTTCAACTTTCTAGGTACAGAAGGCTGAAGGTGATGATAAAGTTCGGTCCTTTCTACCACCCTTTGTGATGTGTATTTACATTACAAACTCTTTGGGGTTTACTGTGGGTTGGTAAAGCTCTCAGAACAATGGACCCCGATCTTGGCTGTTGTCTTTTGGCGCTTCCTGAATATTGCTTTGCTGTTGCCTCTATAATGTATTCTGTTGCTGTTGGGAGTTCTCTCTTCCAAGAGAGAGAACCTGTAATCAGGGATCTCAACAGCAAGTTTGTTTTCAAGGCTCACTTCTTCCTTTTTCCTTTTACCATAATAAATGTGCACTTAAGTTTGAAGTTTTCTGCCATGCTAAAAGACTTTCCTTTCCCAGAGATCTGACGGAAGTAATCTTTTATCCTCAATTGGATTAAATGTGGCAGAAAGGTTAAAAACCCGTCTCCGCTTGCAGCGTTGTTTCTTATCAGGGAATGGTTCAGTCATGAAGGACGTCATACAACTCTCAAACTGAGTTGGACAGAATTCTGTTATTGGGGAAGATGGGCATGTATTTCACTAAATAGGTTCTTTGCCTAATTTCATTCACATGTTATTTCTTCTTTTGCTCTTTATTTGTGTATTTTCCAGGACTGTGGTGGCCTCCTGTCTGAAGGCGACAACCAGGGCTGCTACCCTCTGGATGGGCACATCCTTTGCAAGACCTGCAGTTCAGCTCGGATCCAGGCACTTACTGCTAAGGCCAGCACTGACCTTTGAGCATCACCCACAACATTCCCATATTTGCCTGTTGGGGGAATTGCACAACTTTTCCATTTAGCACAACTCCTTTCCAATCTCGCACCTAAAGCTCTACCGAAAAAGTAAAACTGGAAGGCCTTGGGGCAAGTGGGCAAGCATCTAAGTTTATCTTTCTATTTGATTCACATCTCCTAAGAAGCACCTTAAAATTGAGATAACTGGGTTCGATTATCTTCTTACTCTAGCGGCGGGGGACTGATCCTATTTCCATTGATGTCAATGGAAAGCTGTCAGACACGGCTACATAATACTAGCCGTGCTCCAGTGTAAAAAGTGGGACTAGAATCAGAGTAATTGTATCACAAGACAAAGCTACATAACATTAGTCATGCTGTGTCTTTATACAGGCATCGTTTTAAATCATAGGGACACAGATTTGTCTGTTAAATCACAAGGATCATATCTTTTTATGCCCTCACTTGTCTCCATTCCCTTCCAGTTTGATAACATTATCTTTTTTTTAATATAAAATTATATTTTGCTGTCGCATAAATTTATTTAGTAAGGACACTTCCAAGTCACAGGTGCTTAGGCACTTGTGTCTGAGCCATCACTAAAAGTTGTGAGTTTGCACACAAGCACACACATGCATGCACACATATATCCTTTTTGATACACTAGATATAACAAAGTCACTAAGAAGTTTATGTTAATTATTTCTGAGCTGGAAAGTGTTAAAAAAGACATTCAGAATGGTAATATCTTCCCCAAAGAAGCTCAAAAGGATCTTGTGCCACCCATGGCCAGGGCAGTTGTGTGTTGAACAGTGGGCAGGATTGTTTACAAATAAATACTTTCAGCAATGCAATCTTGATCCAACTTCTACTGATACCAGACGAAAGACTCCCGTGGAATTGAATTCCACCTTGATGCAAGCTCAGGCATTCTGGGGTGATGGGAACATATCAATGCTGGGGTTGCAGTGCAGCCGGTGAGAATTATTTAATATTTCAGCACTTAGGGCTTTACAAATACCCGATATTTCTGGAATAAGAACGATGCATTTTCCATTTCAAATTGTAAATCAATGTAATTTACCTCCTCCCACTTCCACTCCCCAAAAAAAGGGAAAAAAGACAGGCATTATTTTCTCTTACAGTTTCATCACACAGTTTCTTCTTTGTGGAGAAATGTCATTCGAATGTCACAGTTTTAGGCAAAAAGAGCTATATTCATGGACTCTTCAGAGAGTTACAAATTTACACGAAAGTTAATAAACCCTCTGCACTGACAGCTCATGGGCTTGGGTGGGGGTTTTGTTGATGTTAATTAAAAAAATAAATCACAAATCCACAGCTCACTTTGCAGAGCTATAATATTCTTATTCACGAAACCCATAATAACTAAGGTGCAAATTATATAGGAAGGGAGCAATTTTCATATCACTGAATTGACATTAATATCTTATTTGCAGATGTAATCACAGAAAATATCTTTAGATGCACTTAACAAATTAAGAGCTAGAACTGAAGCATTTAAGGCCTGATTGACCGTACCAATAACAAGTATGCAGTTTGAAGAGAAAATTTTGTGATTTTTTTTCTCTCACAATAATTAAATAGTAAAATTTGGTGCTTCCCCTTCAGTCTCTGCAATAAGAGCTCTAAAAGAGTACACTACCCAAGGCTGAGAAGAAAAAATAAGTTGAATATGATGAGGTGGGATGGATCCAGGGAAAGAATTAGAGATGAAGAGTAGGCTGTTACTGCAACTTCTGTAAATGGTATGGGCTCTCTCAGTTCAGGCATTTCAGGTGACATTTCCAGCAAAGTGCTATGGAATGTAACAACGAATAATAACATTTCCATAATGTATTTGAACCATCATACAGAAAATTTAAAAGAAAATTTGGGGCCTTGTCTCCCCTGACACTGACCAATTTTTTACTGGGCTAACTCTATTGGCTTCACTTAAGTAGCCCTAGATTTGCACCAAATCCAAATAGGGTCCTTTCTCAGGAGATCTGTAGGATGGTTGATGATATCCATCAAAAGTACATCATTCTCCATTAAATCCTCCAGGACTTTGCTGTGAGGGCAGCAAGTATGCAACAGCATCTCACAGTCATGTTGGAGTTTGACCCCAGCTTTCAATAATTTCATCATTCTCCCAAAGTAGATTCATTAGTTGTGTTCTTTATTTAATGCAAAAAGTCCAATGCTGGGTACTTGTTTTAAGCAAAGACCTGATTCTTGATAGATTTCATTTGATCTGCTAGTTTATTAGCCATGGCACCTAAGATCATCTTGAACTTGCTAGCATTACACGTGAAAGATTGTTAAACACTTTTCCGAACTGAATCTGCCAAGGCGCGGAAGTTCAGAGCTCAGTGGCTACTTTCACTTTATCACGCGTTCCAGCATGCCCGAGAACTAAGTCTCTATATGCCTTCTCTTCCAAAGCACACGCGGGATGGGATGTATGCACTGATGGGTTAGTAACTAGAGCTCTTAACTTGTGTGTCCTTGTAGGTTTAAGTCAGTCTCGCTGTAGCACTGAGAGATGAGAATTAGATTGAAGGAATGTGGTCGAGTGATTACAGAAGGGGAACTAGAGGTCTTGACATCTGGTTTCTCTCAGTGGCTCTGATACAAACTCACTGTGCAGTTCTGAGCAACTTACGTAACCTCTCTGTCTGCCTACCCCTTGGTGACAGGGCTTGATATTTCTTACTAACTGCACATGGGAGTTCAGTGATTAAACTAAATTAATTTTAGAACCCCTTTGAGATCATTGTTTCCCAAGCATTTTGGACTCCTTGAAAGGAAGGAGAAGGGAATGAATATTGTCATTCTACATACAGCAGTTAATTTGCAGACTAGAAATATATGAACAAACCTATTATTATTTTAATTTTTCCAAAATAACCAAAGCCATTGCCCATTCAAGTGAGTGGATAAGTGCCTGGAGTACTTTTTTAAATGCATTTGTATGTGGTGCCGGAACTATATACATGTATTTTGGGAGATCGATGTGTGTGCATTCACACACTCATTCTGTCATGACCCATCTGCTCTCAAAGTTTCATCCCCAATACTTCAGGGTTAAAATGGAAGTGCTGATGAATCCTTAACCATGGCACTGTTATCCAGCACCAACAAAATATTGTTTAGCCACAACGCTTCTCGTGTTTAGTACAGAACCTCATTTATCTGTTCCAAAGAAGAAGCTATATTTTTTTTTTTTTTTTTTTTTTTTTTTTACCAAAGAGATGGTGTTCTTTTAAGGTACATTTCTAAGTCATGATAAGTGCTCAAGTTGTTTCATAGTGCCTTAATGTTCAGAAATTTTCCTGTGACAAGGAATGTGACAATCACTTAGGCCTTTTTATTTCAATCTGAGAAGTTTTTACTGGTGTTCTTCAGTTTTTCTAGCATTTGTGTGAAATTAGGGCCTGCACTTGTCATTCAAGACACACCGTTGGGAGTTTGGGGTGCAGGAACAAGTCTTTCTTTAAGCCTTAATTCACTGTAGTATTTAAGCATGAACTTAATATTCAGCATATGCTTAAATCAGTTCCTCAATGGGACTTGAAGAAATGCATGAATTTACTACATCAGATTTGGTTGCCTAGGTTACAGCCAAATCCCTGGTGACATCACCAGAGTTGAGTGATCGTGTTTTGTTAATGCAACTACTTTATTGTCATTTATTGTTTTGTTTTAATTGTTGCTTGAATGTTGCCTTTTCAAACAGAAGGCAACATCACAGCTATAGAGAATGCACTTTTCATTATGATTTTTTTAAAACAAAAAAAAAGCCAGATTTTTATCACAGCTGTAAAATAAGTGGGGAATGACTTTGTCATAGAGGCGCAGGGGAGGTGAATGTGTGAGGTCTATATACACACCAAACCCTTAAGACAGAGGCTGGGATTAAGTGGGACATAAGCCTTGGGTTAGCTCGCTATCCAGGGGTGAATTATAAGCATGGAGACTGGTGCATGCAGTCAGAGATTCAATCCCATCTACTAACGCACATTTTGGACTGTCAGCTTCCAGCCTGGCTAATGTAACGATGCCTAGCTGCGGCTGAAAAAAAAAAGTGCTGGTGCTACAAGATAATTCCCTCATCTTATGGAAGGTCCATGGGAGGAGCAGAAAAAGGGAAACAGAGGACAGTGCAGAGACGTCTGAAAAATTTCATTACCAGGATCTGAAGGAGGAGGGGAATCTTGTCATCAAACCGTAGAAATTAGGGCTGGAAGGAACACAGGAGGTCACCTAGTCCCAACCCTCACTCAGAGTAGGACCAGCCCCAGCTAAATCATCCCAGCCAGGGCTTTGTCACTTTGCTTTTCTCCAGTTTGGAATACACTTTTCTGTCTAAAGACCGAACAGTTCAAAGGGTTATTTGGTTTTCTAATTCCTTTTGTTAATGTCTGGTACCCACAGCCGATTCTGCGGGCTGCCTTGATATAGTTCATCAAGTAGTGCTGATCATGCTTTATATAAATATCAACGCTATAAATCAGGGTTGACAGATAAGAATGTGCGCTAGGGATTTGGATGGTGGAGTTCTAAACGGGAAACACTAGTTGACTGCTGATAATTGTTTTAGGATCTGTTGCAAAAAGATGGAAAGGCTACCTAACACCATATAGATGTAGGTGAGGTGTGAATTGGAAAAGGGACTCTGAGACCAATGCTGGTCAAAGTGTTAAGGCTGGTCAAAATGTTTTACACTAAGCTTCTATTTTGTTGAAAAACTGACTTCAGATAGTTCATTTTTGTGTTCTGGCAACATCTTCCACAACCTTGCTTGTTGATATTTTAATCAAAACATAGTTGACATTTTTGTCCAAATGGTTTTCAAAGTGGTTATCCATTTTCCTCTTGCCAAAACCAAGTTTTCTTACTCAGAATCATTTTTCACTTGAGAAGTTTTCAGGAACAATTTCAAAAACTGTATGGATAAAAAAAATTGTAAAAAGGTCACAAAAATGTTCTGGATGTTATGAAACACATTTTGAAGTTTTTCACAAAATCTTTGTCTTGTTTTTGCTCTATTTCCCGTTCAGACAGCTCTTTCTTTCCTAGTTATTAAAAATCCAAATAATGTGACTTTTCTGGCTATAACAGTGTTACTTCACTTGGTTTTGTGTCGTCCCTTCAACCATGTGCTGGCTGGTTTGGAAGGTGATGACAACATCAATTGTCCCTTGTTCTAAGTCCATAAGGATGTGAGTAGATTTGGGCAGCTGCTACCAAGATTCGGAAACCTAACAACCTAGCACCATTCCCTTGGGCTTGGGAAAGGCGGTTTTCCGTATACATTTCCAGAAAATTTCACTGGTCCTCCTCAGCATTTCAAGTTTGCAGTTAAAACAGCTTTTTAATGCTAACATCCTTGTAAATTGTGAATGACCACATCTTTCCTTGAGCTATCTGTGAATCCCTCCAGTGCCATTGGCAGACTCCACAGAAAGAAAAAAAACTAACCTAGGATTCATGGGTGACTTTTGGCTCAGAAGTTCTCAGCTTTCTTTTTAGAGTCACCAGCTATTGAAAACTCAGAATGGTTTGGAACAATATATATAAAAATAATAAACATATTTTAAATTGTCCTGACTAATTAGAGGTACAGGCAACAACAGGTAACCAGGAGAGTTTTTATTATATCTCTACTGTCTTCATTTCTGTGCTGGTCTGTTCTCAGGCCTTTGAGCGCTAATCTATGCATAATCGACCATCCCATTGATTTTGCAGACATACTAACCAAGCTAATGTGAAATGTTCTTTTTTTGTCGTTTGTGTGTACCACTTAATTCTTAAACCTTGAATAGCCAAAACCCAAAATGGTGATGTCCTCTTTACATTTTCCAGAAATTGGAGTCCAGTCTTGGGAAACAGAACTCCTGGTTTCTGTTTACAGCTCTACCTCTGTCCGCCTTTGTCACATTGCCTGTTTCTCTTTCTATGCCAGTTTACTCATCTGTGGAATGGGGATAATATATTTCACTTCCTTCAGAGGAGTGTTGAGAGACTTTGTTAATAAGTGTAAAACTATATGAGCTCCTTCATCAAAGTAGCATTGTGCATCCATAGCCTCAGCAGCTGGAGTGGTACACACATGCCTGCCACATGAGAATAAAAGGAAATGATCACAATTATTGTTTTTAAAATGATTCTCAGATTGTGCCTTAAATTTTCAGTCAATCTACCAATGTAATGTAGACCAATAATCCACGGACTCACTAGGAGGATCCAAGTAGAGATTTGTTTGAAAGCCTAGATTTTTAAATACCTTTTCCAGAAAATGAAGTTATTGAGGGGTTCTCTTCCCCCTCCACCCGAATTTTATTTCTGCCTAAAAGGGACAGGCCAAAATCATATTTGTCTTGTGTGTGGCATTTTTTGTCCGGTTTGTGTTCTTTTAGGAAGATGCCACTCTGTCATTTTATGCATAATAATCTCACTTACAGCCAGTGAGATTTTTCTTCTAAGGCTAGGAGGTTGGTTTGTTGGTCTGTTAAATTAAACAAATTTTGGATTATGGGAAAAGTGTTGTGGTCCTTGACTACACATTCGTCCTCACTTTCACTACAAAAACAAAATGATGGCCTTCCCTTATCTTTCCTGCCGTTGTTGGGTGACACTAATGCTAAGCCAGACTGTAAAGGGCCATACTCGATATAACTGAGTTCCTGTTAGTAGCAAGCCTGTTTTGCCAGCTCAGCTCCTGTTTCTTTGTTTTAATTCATGAATTGCAGAATTAGAGTTGTCTAAGAATGGAAGAAAATTGTGTTTTCATGTGCAGTGGTTTTGGGGTTCTGGGTTGCAGAACCTGTGAATCAGGTGTCATATGTTCGGTTCCTGCTTGGTGCTTAGCAGTATCTTCGACCTATTATCCGGACTATCTCATTGCTTCTAAAATGCTGTGGTTCAGCAGAGCTTGCACAGCAGTTTTGGCCGCCTTTCCCTG
The DNA here is from genome assembly GCA_007922195.1 of Podocnemis expansa. Taxonomy (NCBI): domain Eukaryota; kingdom Metazoa; phylum Chordata; order Testudines; family Podocnemididae; genus Podocnemis; species Podocnemis expansa. The sequence goes on along the minus strand of ML682073.1, from coordinate 1,918,647 downwards.
CTCCCATTTGGTACATATTTACACAGTTTAACTGAGCTTTTATTTCTGCTGATGATTAGATATGAGCGATAGGAAACTCTAAACTTGATAAACAAGCAGAGCTGTTTTAAGCAAAGCGCTCTAGATAACGAATGCATTTTTTGGTGATGTACTGTCCACTTATTTTGAGAGGGCATCCTCAGAGTGTGTTTTACTGGTACAGTATGCAAAGCCACAAGATGTGCTTTCTAATAAACTACTCCCTGTAATCCAACAACACAACTTCAGCCTTGCAATACAGACAAACCTTCCGACAGCAATGATCTTACGAGAGCTTTCCTCTCCCTTGCAAAAAGTGACACTTACCCAACTAAGAGATATATTCAGTCTTTATTTGCATAAGAGGCTGGCAGTCCTTTTCCCTAGGATTCTTTCTGTAACCTCTGTGTGGTAATGTTGAATAGCCTTTTTTTTTTTTTTGACAAGATTAGATGTTGCATATTGATGACTTAGCAATTCAAAGGCGCCTGGGGCTTTGGAACATATTAAGACTCTCTGAAGTTAATATTCACCCTGTTTTAAATATGCAAAAGTAAAAATCTGCATAAAATGATTCTTGGTACACGTGGACAATGTTTCTTTCTAAGCAAGCGCCAGGGGCTTGTGGTTCTGCTGGCTTTGCTGTAAAGTTTCTTGTGCTCATCAGAACCATTTTGAAATAAACAGCTTTGGCTCTTACCACTCATGAGTTCTAGCAGTGGTGCCTGCAGTGAAGTGGACCCTGATTTCTTTTGGGGTTCAGCCAAATGGGTAGGATCGTCACAGGGTCCTACGGGAGTGAGGAGCACCCAAGTCCTACTGAAAGTCCAACCGAGAGTGTTCCCACTATGACTTTTTGACATGTAGGACTTGAAAATTACCTCACTTGCACTCGACTCTGCATCCAAAGACTGTGCCCTGTTCCTTGGTGTATGTGTGATGCATGAGACTTTACGCAGATGAAACTTTATTGATATGCAAGGTTGTGCTAGGTGACACTGATCGTTAATCAAGTAGCAGTACAAAAAAAAAAGAAATAAGAGTAGACTTTCATGTTTTTCCTAGTGCCATTGCAGATTTTTCTAGCATGGTACATAAATGAGATGACAATCTAACCCAGAGCAAGAGGATTCAAAAGCAGCAGTCTATCTTTATTGCTTTTTTTTTTTAACTGATCAGCAATTTAACCATCCAGAACTTGATCCTGTTGTCTCATGAGGAATTTCAATGACTTTGGTGATGCTTATTGTGTAAGAGTAAGACAGGACTGGGTCCTGCCACAGACTCTAGGAAGCAGATTGCAGAAGTATTGTGTGTCACTTGCATTTATCGCACAAGGGCTCACATAGCACAGCTGCTCTATTTAACAAGTAGCGGTGCCTGTAATTGCACTCTGTGTTCTGATCATATCTACAGACATTAGGACTTTCTCAGCATTGCAGCTCTCTTCAGATTCATATGGTTGTCTCTGTTTAAACACTGATTAATCAGAAAGTTGGACCAGCAACAGCTGCAACAGCCATGGAAGTGCAGTGACTATAAATAAAGAAGTTAGCTTCCTTGTGAGCAGGGGTGTAGCATTTTCTGGCCAGGCCCCTGAATCTTCAAGGTGAACCTGGACAAGGGCATATTCTGGTCGTGTGACCGGAAACTGACTGAGACGTTGCAGTTGTTTGTTAACAAGTGGGGCTGAAGGCGGAGGAGGAGGAGAGACAGGATGAGGCCTGTCAGTCACAGCGCCCAGTCGTGGCAGGATCTTCACCGCCATGGCTGTCGGGCTGCCCAGCAGCTGCAGTGGTGAATATGACAACACAGCTGGGTGCTGCAGTGAGCGGGCCTCATCTCCACGTGGGTGGGCCCTGGCCCATCCAAGCCCACCCGTGGCTACACCCCTGCTTGTAAGACTGCATGATCTGAGTCTTGGAACAGAGCACACACATCATAGGAACACTTTACCAACCATGCTTAGAGGCAGGAGACTGTATATCCATTACACAACTTTCAAGATCTTGGAAATTTGAATCCTTTTCAGGTATTAGCTTGTGTATATTGCAGTGAGGGAGTTAATGTACCATCATCTCTCTCATGGCAACAGTGTCAATCATAGAATCATAGAATCATAGGGTTGGAAGGGACCCCACGAGGTCATCTAGTCCAACCCCCTGCCAAAAAAAGCAGGACCACTCCCATTAGATCATCCCAGTCAGTGTTTTGTCCAGCTGGGACTTGAACACCTCCAGAGATGGAGATTCCACCACCTCCCTAGGCAACTTATTCCACTGCTTCACCACTCGCCTAGTAAGGAAGTTTTTCCTAATATCCAGCCTGGACCGCCCCAGCTGTAACTTGAAACCATTGCTTCTCGTTCTGCCCTCTGTTACTACCGAGAACAGTCGAGCTCCCTCCTCCTTGGAGCAACCCTTCAAGTAGTTGAAGGTTGCGATCAAATCCCCCCTCAGTCTTCTCTTCTGCAGGCTAAATAAGCCTAGTTCCTTCAGTCTTTCTTCATAGGGCTTGTGCTCCAGCCCTTTGATCATTTTGGTTGCCCTCCTCTGGACTCTCTCTAATTTGTCCATGTCCTTTTTGTAGTGGGGAGCCCAAAACTGGACACAGTATTCCAGATGTGGCCTCACTAGTGCAGAATAGAGGGGAATGATCACATCCCTCGATCTGCTGGTAACACTTCTTCTGATGCAGCCCAGTATGCCATTGGCCTTTTTGGCAGCAAGAGCACACTGCTGACTCATATCCAGCTTCCCATCCACCATGACTCCCAGGTCCTTTTCTCCAGTGCTGCTATTTAGCTGATCACTCCCCAGCCTGTAGCAGTACATGGGGTTTTTTCGTCCCAAGTGCAGGATTTTACACTTATCCTTGTTGAACCTCATGAGATTCCTCTTGGCCCACTGCTCCAGTTTGTCTAGGTCTCCCTGAATCCTGTCTCTGCCCTCTAGGGTGTCTACCGTTCCCCCCAGTTTGGTATCATCCGCAAACTTACTAAGTGTGCAATCTATCCCATCATCCAGATCATTAATGAAAACATTGAACAGAACTGGCCCCAGGACCGACCCCTGGGGCACACCACTCGTTACTGCCTGCCAACTTGACATGGAGCCATTGATTCCTACACGCTGAAACCGTTGTTCTAGCCAGTTTTCTATCCACCTTACAGTCCACGCATCTAACCCATACTTCCTTAATTTGCCAATCAGATCTGAGCTTTTCATTTTCTTTTGAAATTAAATTTTTTAGACCATATCGTTGCAAAGAAATTTTTGCATGTGGGACAAAGACAGGACACTGTCTTCCTGCGTCATGTGGGCAAGTTGAAATAGAAGCCCGAATTATGCTGATGCCATTGCAAGCTGGGAATAACTTTGGTAGAGTTGTAGCAGTGTAGAAGTCTTGTGAGATCAGTATTTCTAAGAAGTTTGAACTCCCTCTCCCGCACTCATCTCAATAAGAGGTTACCCCAAAAACTTAATGATGAGCAAGTGGATGCCGATGTAGTTGCAAAACTCACTGCTGATCATTTTGGCAAAAAACACATACCCTTCCGCATCTGGACTAGAGTTTGAGAATGGGGGCTGAACTAAAGAAGGAAGAACTTTGTTTTTTCCCTGTTATGTCACAGCCAGGGCTGTGTTTGCTCACTAGGGACAAAAAGCAGTGTCCAGGTATAAGAATCTGCAGAAAAATCCAAAACAACCAGATAAGGATGTTATAATGCACACAACTATATGCAAACCCTTCCTCTTCTGCAGCAAGCACTATTGGTTTTTTGTCTGACTGCACAAAGCACAAAGAATTTTTTTAACACCACTTCTAAGAAAGTCGATACCTAAAAGCAGTGGAGAGGGGGTGGAAAATTCTTCCTTTCAAACACTTGGGTTTTTCTGCCTTGGAAATTAATAATTTCTACACCTGACCCAGTTCTTGCAGCTTCCAAAAAAGAAAAGAGAAAACTGTTTAAATTTCTCATAGAGCCATTTATCGCTTAAAATATGCCAAAGCAGTTGGAGGTGGGGGTGGGGACTTAGCTGTTTATCTCAACAATCTAATTTTTTTTTCTCTTTATGTTTGTAACTGTCAAGGAAAAAGGATAGGAAGCTATTCTTGGGCCTTATTACTGATGTGTTGTGTTGCCATTATGCAGAATATCTGTGTTGCTACACACAGAGGGCTTTTGTAATGGCCCATTGTCCCCACATTCACTGTGGGGAGGTACAGACTAAACTGGACCAGCTATGATTTGCAAGCTATTTTTAAACTCTTTTGAGAATAGGGTGTAGCAGGGGTTGAGTTCATACTTGCTGATTTCTTTTGAAGAGTCTGCAGATGTGTCAGTGATCATACAGGAAACATCATGTGCCAGGTGCTAGTGCAGTGTTTTTCCATCTTTTTTCCATTTGTGGACCCCTAAAATATTTCTTTTGAAGATGCAGACTCCTTTGGAAATCTTAAACATGGACTGTGGACCCCCAGGGATCCATGGAGCACAGGTTGAAACCCACTGCTCTAAGGTGGATGGGGCAACTGATGCTGTGTGACTTCAGGCAAATCACTTCACTTTTGTTTATGCCCCCGTGTTTTCTCTATTCTTCAGTGTAGAAGCTGTCATTCACTGTGTGCATACAGCACCTTGTACCAAGGGGGCTACCGTAATCCAAATAGCATAATGACCTGTTTTGTGTTATCTAGCAAATTAAATGGAGTAATTTTCCAGGTCATTTTCCAAAAACGAAGATGAGCTTGTTTGAGGATTCCCAAAATTTATTTTATGTTTTAAAAGGCCAGAGGAGTAAACACAGGGGATAGGAATGGTTTTGTGATTAAATAATACCAAGACTTAAACTTCCCCTCAACTTGGAAGTCCCAGTTCAACTACATTGTGGTGCCTGCAAGGAGATTGAGAGTGACATTGACTGTATAAACGAAGCGAAACTGGCCAGCCTGCTTCTATGCCTAAGAAGAGTGAAGTGAGGGGGGAAATGACAGAAACCAAATGAAATAATTGGCCTGATTTCCCTTATTGCAGCCCAGAGAAGCTTCACTTGTACAGCCCTTCAGAGAATCAGTTCCCTTATACTTTTAAATTCTTTCTTTCATTACTATTAATTGTAATTAGGTCCCAGTTAGGGGCCGGCTGAGGGTAAGATCCTGTTGGCCATTCTGTAAATGCAAAGTAAAAGATAGTCCCTACCATAAGTTAACTTTTAACAGGCTTGAAGGTACCACGAGATTGATCCAGTTCCCTAATTTCAGATAGGGAATTTTTCAAATATGAATTTCAGGTGCCTACTGTATTTTCATTTGGGAAACAGGTTCAATTTCAAAGAGAAAGAGAAAATGACATTGTTGGTACCTTGTTTTTTTAAAAGACATTGTCTGTATCTTGTTATTTTTACTTTTGTTATTATTCTTGTAGTGGCTGTTGGTAAAACCAAAAATGGGAAGAATACCATAATCTGAAACATCCCCTAAACTAGAGACAAAGTCAAATGGCGCCTCTTCAAATATTAGAAGCAAGGAGTCCTGTGGCACTTTAAGACTCCTTGCTTTTTGTACTGGGCTAGACTAACACGGCATCCCCTGTGAAACTCTTCAAATATTATTTCACTTCAGCTGGCCATCTGAAGACACCTAGTCTTCCTACATATGAACAGCAAAGAAACAGAAATGGGTGATTAGCCAAATGAATACATCTCACTCAGTGCAGAATCATTCCCTACACTATATTTTCTAGTATTTTATCCAGTTGAGTTGTTTTAATTTTATTTCTGTTTTTTTCCATAAAATCTTAATAGCGCCATGGTTTTGCTAGAAAAAGCGTTTTCTCCTGACTGTTAACTATAGAGATATGTGCAATGATTAGGATTTGAGAGCAGCAACTCTTCCTAATTAGAGCCCCTGGTCATGGTGCTGATGTTCCTGTGGATAGCAGCATAGGATAGGTGGAGATTGGTTTACTCTGAAGTGCCCAGCTGGAGGTTTTGGTTCATACTTGTTCAATATACTGAGTTTCTCCCCATTTAAAAAAAGCAAAAACGTGGCATTTCTTTTTTTCATCCTCTGCCTTCTTGACAGTTCCAGATTGTGCAGAAAATCACTGCTGATTTGGCATAGAAAGACAGGCTGACTTCTTGCAAGACTGGTATAGCTCTGTGATCTGTCTGTTCAATCAATGGTATTTCTAATTTGCCTATTGCTGTAGCAGCTAAGTGCCTGAAAAAGCATCTAAACAGCACATGCAACATGTTGCTTACCCCTATATATAAGTTGGTTGTTTAGGAACATTCCCTGTATATTTTACTCTCTAACCAAAGTGCCTGTTCTGAGAGCCACAATGCTTCAAACCTTATCTATGGACAGAGCAGGGAAATAATTAACGTGAGGGCCAGGAATAAGAGAATGATCAAAATTATACCAAATGGAAGCCGGCTCGTACCTATTGTGGCTGGGCCGCCCAGCGCACAGAGTTTCATCTGGATAGTAATACATTTCAAGCCCTAGCATTGCTGACTCCCTGTTAGCCCCTCTTCCGAGGGGATCTACTTTGCCTACCCACCAAAGATATGGAGGTTAGAGAGCCAGCAATCTGCAGGGCAGCCCGGTGGGCAAGTTTGCACGGTCAGTAATATCCAAGAATATTAAGCACTTTTGGCGGGGAGAGGGTGGGTGTTTACTTGATTACAAACTGCCTGCATTTCATGTTGTCTCATTCCTTGTATGACACCATAAGGCAAAAATCCACAGATGCCAGAGGAGGCTTGGTGATGGGTGGGAGAATTCAGGATGGCAGGACCCGGTCAATGTGCTCGCTCACTCTTTCCTGAAAATGCCGCCATATGGGGTGTGATGGAGCAGTTTCCCCCCACTGTTCACTGGGGAGGCAGGAATGCTTGTCCAGCACAGAGGAAACTAACCCTGGCTGCTTTTGCTGTCCCCCGGGAAGTTGGTGTGGATTGAATGAAGGTGAAGGTGTATAGCATTGGGACCTCACCTGACCTGATTCTGTGCTGGTGTAACCCTCTTGACATCCTGGTGTAAATGAGATCAGAATCAGTCCTGCTGTGTTTAGTTGGGCAGGGGCAGGATGACGCTCTGCAGGAAACATACCCCACAGCTCCCCAAATTACCCCAGCCTCTGAGTTGTGGCTAATCCCACTGCCTTTAATGGGGCTCATTGCCTGAGCAGGAATTTCAAAATCAGGAATTTGTTTTTCGGCAGCAGACCACGTCAGAGGTGGTCTTCAATTCTTTGCACCTGTTTAGCTATCCCCAAAGCACTTCTCATACACACAAGCAACAGATGCCCATCTGCTCCGCCTAGTATGATCACCAGCAGAGAGGCTGCCGATGGGACACATTGTATTGCCTGTCTGGACATCCTGTGCCTACAGTTGCAAACACCCCACAGATGTACCCGGCACTGGCAGGTGCTTCTTTTTTTGTGGTTCTAGCCACTCAGGCCAGAGATGAGCCCTGAAGATGTGTTTTGGATCAAAATCCAACAGTCCCCAGTCTGAGGGCATTTGCAGTATGGCTTCTATGTCAGTCTATCATAGAGAACAGGGACCAGCTTCACAGGTTGGATGCAGAGCCAAATCTTCCAAGAGATGGGCCAAGGCTGTCTCTGGACTATTGGCTCGGGTCCATCTCCGCTCCAAATAAACAGCACAGGATTTCATTGTTGCCGCATCCTGATTCTCACAGTTGGCTTTAATCATAGGCAGATGCCGCAAGGCTCCCAGTCACGCTGGGCATCGTTTTGGAGAAAGGTCTCTCTGTGCCCAAATGCCATTTCTTCAGTCCCAGGGCGTGGAGACCTGCCTGGCTGTTGCATGCTGCACTCCAGAATGTATTCACCCTCCAGAGCTGTCAGGCCTCAGCCCTGCCCTGCTAACGCCGCATGCTGGTGAAGTTAGCTCTTTGGTGTGAGCTAGTTTCTAGTGAATTTCTATGCAAGGCGCAAGGTCTATTTCAGCTTTAGTGCAATGGATTATTTCACTCTCTAAAGAGTCCAGGAAGAGGGTGTTTGTGTTATTGACTATGTTACCATTGGGAGAAGAGCGTGGCTTGTTTTACGTCTTCCCGACACTCTGTGCTGAGCCGGGGGAGGTTTATAGCAATGAGGATGCTCCGTGGCTCTAAATATGGATCACCAGCTTGCTGATATCAGGCGGTGGAGAAGTGGGGCAGGTGATACAGTCTGATCCAAAGAGACAGCTGTACCTTCTACGAGTAACATCAGCCTTCCTGTCCTGCACGTGGAGCTCTCAGGATTGGTCCTTTATTCAATTTGCTGAGCACAACCACTACTGAGCACCTAATCAACTAGGGGCCATGTCTTGGTGCATGGAGATCACTGGGAGTTTGGCAGTTGACTTCAGTGGAATCAAGACAGAGACTCTTGATTCCCAGTCCTGCCAGATGCTAAGAGCAACCCCTGTGAGGTGCTGGGGACCCTCAGCTTCCCTTGAATCTGATCAGGCCTCACGTCTGCTTCGCTGATTCCTTTCACAGGAATTGGAGAGCACGCAGGACACGTGCTCAGCCCCTAGCAGGACTGGCTTATAAGGTGATAATGAAGTTTACTCTCTGGTACCATATGCGCATGGATTAAAAATCATTTTATTCAAATTTATTCTGAGAACAGATCCAGCATAGACACATTTCTATATTTATAAATATATAGAGAGATTTTATTTTGTTCTCGGCTAGTTACCTCTTCTGAACTGCAATTTTTCAGAACAACCGGCATATATTTTTCATTCAACACATAAAATGACTTTTTACAGTAAGAGAATGAAAGCTGATGTAAGCGTGTGTTTTCTGTATTTTTATTATGCATTATCCAATTATATTGAGATGTATTTTCCTCTTTGCTCTGCTCCTTTGGATGTTATCCGTATTTTATCAGTTATGCTTTTCTAATGTTTTGTAAGGGGAAAAAATATGCCAAAATTGCCAGATGTCTTTTTTTCTTTGCTGAAGAAGAATCACAAATGCTTTTTATTACATTTTACCAATCCAATAAACTCCTTATAAATTTCATTTTTGTTTGCTAGTATGTGAATTATTTTGCCAAGTTGAATTGCTTTCTCTCAGCCTCCGCTTGCAGTTGTTTCATTTCTTTTCTCTCTGAATCAAATTCTTTCACTGTTCACCTTCCCAACCTGTTTAAAGAAAAAGCTGCCCACAAACAATGTCTGCAGGGGTAGGGATGCTCAGAGAATGTCAGGAGAGAAACCATTCAAAGCCTGTACATGAGCATTTTCAAACAGGTCCTTTTGAGTTAAAAAGCACTCCACTGCTAAGTCCTGAGGTAATCTACCAATGCAGGCAGCATGCTTTTTATAGGCATTTGCGACTAGGAAGATGTCTTACCTACAAGGACTATCCAGGCTGAACTGTGATCTGATGAAACAGATGGCATTGGTGCTGAGCAGCCTGCTTTGTAGGTGAGCGCAATAGCGGGGCTCGTCCCATTGTGTGGCGGGAAGACAGACGTATGGAGCATACACCTGTCCATGGACCCCTTTGGTTGCTCTTTTCAGGACTATCGTTGACATGCACCACTCGGACCATTCACTGCTCAATATTGCCAGGCCCAAAGGGTCAAAAATCAGGAGGCAGGTCTCCAAAAATCCAAAGATTGGCTTAAAAATCCTGAGATTTTTTTAATTTAGTTATTTGCTTAACTGGCATCCGGGATTTTCTCCAGCATCACAACAGCTACTGGGTGGGGGGGAAGAGAAGGGGGTGGTATAGCACCAGGATTCTCATTTAATCACGTGAATCCAAGAGGTGAGGTGTCAAGTCAAACACCAAATACACCAGTAAAATTGCGAGTTAGCAAAATTGCCTCCCAGGCCCCTTGGGGGAGCAACTGTCCCTGGCGAATAGCTGATCAAGGTCTAAACCCTGTCTCATGTGTCCCAAGCACAAGCACTACCCACACGTACACAAGGCCAAAAACACATAAGCACTGACCCGACCATTCTCGATATAAATAGTTATCAAAACAGTCGCCAGCACAGATCTTCCCAATCTCAATATAGAACAGATATCAAATGGTCGCCAGCACCCCCAGACCAAAAGCTGTGGTGTGAGACATAGCATGCAAGGCACACCAGGAACTATCAAAAATGAATGGTGATGAATGGTATGTAAGTCTTTATTACATGGGTTCTCAAGGATCGCCCCTTTTCTTTCCTACAGTCTGCACCGCCCCCACTTGTAACAAAATTGTGCCCTCTGTGTGCACAAGAAGTACAGCCAGAATCCTGATGGTTTAGACAACACCCGTGCAGAAACGTGTTTGAGCCACTGCAACACCCCCGACTGCCATAGGGCTCTCCGGCTGGCAGGGGGGTGGTAGGCTGGCAGAAAGCTGGTGAGTCGACTAGCAAGTGGGCAGGGGGTCTGCTGGGCAAAGGGGTGCAGGCTGCAGGGTAAAAGCAGCTCTGCTTGGGAAGGAGATCTGCACAGCTTTGTGAGGGGCACTAGGTGAGAGCAAGCATTCGGTTTACTAAGAAGGTGTGGATTTCCTAAGGAACCCAGGGGAATTAGTCACCCAACCCGAGTTAAAGCATAGTGAGAATCGGGCATCCAGTTCCCTTTGAAATCCAAGCCAGAGTTCGGAGGTTCTTAGGTGTGAACATAAAGCAGGTAGGGGCTGGAGCGGCACGGTGGGAAAAGCAGGAATGGAAGGTGCTGCCCAGCTGAACCAAGCGCAGAGCAGGCAGCGAGGGCCAATGAGTCTCCTAATTTGTTGGCAAGGAGCTTCCGGTGAATATGTTGAAATGGTCACAGAACATGACCTGAATAGCAGAGGCCAGAACCTCACCCAGTGATTCCTCCATCAAGCCCAGAACTTCAGGTTGAACTAGAGCATTTTTTTTCTTTTTTAGAAAGAGGCATCATATCTAGGGTTAACCACATCAGCTGATAGAGAATCTTCCTCAAATGTCATTCCGTTGGCTATGTCTACACTCACAAAGTTAATTCAAAATAGTTATTTTGAAATAACTACTTTGATTTTAATTTGAAATAATTATTTTGAATTAGCACTACTTCAAATTTATTATTTTAGATTAGAAGGCCAGGGAAGACTCTCTAATTTGAAATAAGGTAGGAGTTCTTATTTCAAAGTAGAGAGTTTTCATTAGGTTCTCTAATTCGAAATAGGGAAAGGCAGGCAAAAGAATAGGACCATTATTTCAAAATAAGCCTGTTCTGTGCCTTAGAATGACTTATTTCAAAACAATAATTTTGATGTAAGTGGCATTTTGAAATAAAAGCAGGTTTTATTATTTCAAAATAGTACTTAGTTATTTTGAAATAAAGAAATGCTTAATTCAAAATAACAAAATGAATGCACAGAAATAAGCCTCCTTATTTCAGAATAACTTCCAAGTGTAGACATACCCATTGATAATTATTCTCCCTGCTAAAATTGTGCATCCTACCTTGGGCCTGAATTCAGCTTGCACCCAGCCCCTATGTTACCTGGTTCCTGGCAGATGAAGAGGCCTCCACCATTTTCAGACATCTCCTGGACAGGCACATGCAGACCATGATCAAGTTGCCTCTGAGCTTTTCCTTAGTTCAGCCAAATGGGCTGAGCTTCCCAGATTGGTTTTTGCATTTCCAGGCATTTGGTGTTTCAGCCCTGGGAGGAGATGCAAGCCCAACTCCACCTCCACTTCTCCAGGTGGCTTTGTGAATATCGGTGCTTTCCTGCCCATGCTTTGCAGCCGCCCCAGCAGGACATGATATTTTGAAACCCTTAGAAGCTGTGCTGGGGTCCAGAATGAATCAGGCCTATTACTTCCCTTATAACAAGGGGTGTGCCTTGCTAAACTTACTCCGCTGGAAAAGTTCCAGGACTCTTTTGTCTCCATGCACCTCCAAAGGGAGCGAAATTATTAGCACAATAGGTTGGGCTGTGGCTTGTCTTGGTGTGTTCTTGGGTTGCAGTCAGAAGCCGCTGAAGGCCAAGGGAGTGTCCTTAGCGCATCTAAAAAGCAGGTGCCTGCAGCTGGCTTTCACAGCCTTGCTCCAAGCACCACCATTCGAAACCTTTGATCGTTGTCTTTCCCAATTCCCAGCAGTTGTCTTGTCGTTCCTCTGTCTTGTGAAAGGCTGCATAGTTCTGAGCTCAATGATGGTCGCCTTTTCCAGCTCGTGTCGGTGAGACCATATCGACCTGGTAAGCACCGTGAGTGTTGGCACTGTACAAAGGCGACAGAGCTCTTGGGGGCCATCCCTAACTCTGTGCCTGCCTGACGCAGAGAACCACCCAGTTTTAGGTGATAGCTGCAGGCTTGCAGGCCTCACATTAATGCTCTAAAAATAGCCTTCCTAGGCTGCAGAGCCCAGGGCTTTCTCCACAGCTAGTCTTAGAGCACTTACAGGCCTTCCTAACCCAAGTCTGTTGACCTAGACTAGACGTTTCACTGGTGCCATTTAGACGTACTCAATGTCCGTCGGTGCTGGGCATGATCTGCTAGAATGCACCTCAATGGTGCAGCTGGGGATTTTATCCTCGCTGGCCCTTTCTCATGACTGTCCATTCCTGTCCCAAACTCAGCCTGGTGCCATCTCTGCTGTGTCTCTCCTTTCTCCCAAAGTTTCACAGAGGGGGTGAAAAACCTGCAGGAACCCGGTGGTAGAGGGAGTTTGATGAGATCGTCAGTGGAATTAGTAAGAGCACAACAGCGGTGGCTAGACTAGAGGCGCTACTCAGGGCCGGCACTGGGCCCTATTGAGTTTTAAGTGGATGGAGATCCTTTCTCTTCAAGGTGACCAGGCTTGGATTCAGCCTGGCTGGTAGCGGTCGGCTCATTCTGGGGGGACTTGGATGGCTGCACCTATTGCCTATGGCTGTACAGCACTGCACACAAAGGGGTCCTGGTCTCTGGCTAGGGCTCCCAGGAGAGTAATAACATGTTGTGGGGCTAAAGACAGGCTTTCCTTGGCAATGAATTCACCGTGAAAGACAGACAGTAAATTCTGGAAGAGCGTCTGCTATTGCTTCCGATGTCCTGACTGTATCTCCAGCACTGTCCCCCAAAGGGGAAAGGATCACAGCTTCTGCAAGGTAAGAGAAAGTTAACTCAAATCGCTGTGTGGCAGAAATGACTGCACTCGTCCCTGTGCTGTCATCAATGGCCAACTGAAATGTCTGTCTTTAAATATGCATATAAAGATGCTGCTAAACCGTTACTATTTCAGCAACTAATTAAGCAGGAATGCTCTCAGCAAAGGAGTATCTGAAGTGATAAATGACTTTGGCGGCTGATTTAAATGCTGGTGCTGAGGCATTTAATTACTGCAAAAGTCATGTTTGTAGCTGGGGGGGGGCGGGGTGCAGGTGGAGTCCAGGGGGGCTCTTGTCGGCAAAAGTGCCACAGAAAGACATTGTGGTGACCTTCTCCGCGGAGGTGGATGCCTTGCCTGTATGCAAAGTGATGATCTGAGACCCTTGCTTGATGTAACAGTAGGGCTTGAGATACCACTCTTGGCGAGGAGTGGGGCAGTTGTTTCAATTTTCTCCTTTTTTTAGTCTTTTCATCCAAAAATGGTAAATTACAGAACGTGTTGCATTATTTCTCAGCTGCACAATTTGAGAGCACCTCCCACTGAGTTCATTCACCCGGTGTCCTCAACATCGCTGAAAATTCAACTGCTGTCCAAATCTGCTCCTAACCTCGTCCGGCAGAAGTCATTTCTTCCCTTCAAAGGAGTTTCCTAGAGAAATTCTCTCTTAGAAAATCCTTGGCAAGAAACCTTAGCCAGCCTTGGCATGCACACCAGCCTCACGCTGTCATTAGCAAGCCTCTTATTTAAATGTTGATGAGCTCCTCGCTGCCAGTTAGCGATGGGAAACGCAGTCAATGTGTTAAACCAGAACCAGGAATTATGGCCAAGTACCAAACTGTTTGTTAAACTTGCTGCCCACCTCTTTCCGCCCGCGGGGGTGGAAACAGTCTTGCCAAGCTGGTCCATCTCATGGAGGACAGGCAGTATCGCGGTTAGAGAACTGTGTTCACGCAGGTAACCACAGACCCCCTGTGCCCCTGACAAGACACTGGGACCAGAGCTGGATCAGCCCAGGGATCCGTCTGGCCCGCTGTCCCATCCCTGGCGGGGGCCAGTAGCAGTTACTGCACAGGTCAGTGGACTTGTCAAAGTTGACAGCAACTACACCAATATTCACGCTCCATTGTCAGGACTGATCTAAGCTCTGACTCCTCAGCTGCTTCCTCTCATAGATGACTTGCATCTCTCTCACCCTTCAAGGCTCTTCCATGCCGTGCGGTTCCTAGCCTACGTTGTAATATTCCCAGCAAGCCAGACTGCCTAAACAGACCAGCATCTGTGTTTTGCCTTCCCACTCAGAGACTATGAGAAGCATAATTGCCCCAGCCCTTCATAAGCAAGCACATTTATTCTTAAGGTGAAGGCATCTCAGAGGAAACATGCACAAACAACAGTTCCCGTGAGACTCCTGCAAGCTTACCAGAGAGTCCCCATCAGTCTTATAGGGCCTCAGTAGGCCAAAGATCTTCCAGCATTGCCCCAAATGGATGGGGCTCCCTTGGACAGATCCTGGCTCAGACAGCAGGCCCTGAGATGGTAGTAGTGGATGTTCTTGATGTCTAGGTGAGTGCCAAAAAACTCTTTTTGACCCCCTGCTAAACTCCTGGCCTTTAGGATACTTAGTGGCTGAGAGACTGGCTGGCTGAGTTGCCTGATCTGCAAGCGAACGCAAGGACCCTCTGTTATTTTCTCTGCTGCATGTAGCTCTGACCAGCCAGAGGTGACCAAAGGCAACCACTGATTCTCTAACCGAGAAAATGTCTGCTGTATTCTGGAGCGTCTCAGTTTCCTAGAAAGTGTTGATTTCCCCTTTAGCAATGGTTCTGAGTCAAGGCAAAGGACAGTAAGATTCAAATGACAAAGCCAGGCAGGACTAGAAAAAAAAATCCCCTTTTCTAATCATGACATCTGTCCTTTTTGCTAAATGCAACAGGTTCCAGCAAAGGAATTCAATTCTTTTTAGCCATTATGCACTAATTCCTGGTGGTGTTATCTGTAGATGGAAGAGTGAAAGCTAACTGGATGCCAGCTGAGTGTCTATACGAGCACCTGCTTCTTCCATATTTGAATGACTTAGGAAGGTTTTGTGTCTGGCCAGACATGGGCCCTCTCACCCCATTTATGAGGCGCTATATCACACTGAAAATAGCATCTGAAAGGGCCTCAGACAGAATCATCACCAGATGTACAGCTGCCACGCAAGTGACTCCTGGCTGACTCGGGAAAGCTGTAAGTTTCTTCTGTGGCAAAACTGCCCAAAGACCAATATACTGTTCATATAAGGTTCTCGGTTTGTTCACTTGTTCGGTGCGCTTTTCCAGTGACAGCTCTATAAAGGGATCAGCGACAGAGCCAGCAGCCAGACACACTTTTCCTCCTAGGCAGTGGGCTGCTGACAGCTGCTTTGATGAGGCCCTTCTGAGCTACACAGCTCTGGGCTGGACGGGAGGATCAATGGCAGGGATTTGGGTTGTTTGATATCTAGGGATGGGCAACCTGGTTCCAATAAACTAGCATTCTCCTGGCCCTTTGCCAGAACATGGCGAAAACTTGACTGATGTGGCAAGGACCATTTTGGCTTTGGTCTCCATTTTTCCGTGTCTTATGTCTCTGTGCTAGCTGAAACGCCACCAGCAAATTTTTTTCCACCATGGCCAAAGCAGGAGGTGTCAACCATCTCCCCAGAGAGCTTCCTCCTGGATTGTCTCCAGCTGGTGGGTCACGCAGCACCTGCAATAAGTTGGATTCAGCAAACTCCCTACCACACACAAGGAGAAGCTATTGGGAGAGTCTGAATATTTTTTAGGCTGGTGCTGCGCCAGCAGGCCAACTGAGATCAAGGTCCCCATGCTCTGCATGCTTCACCAATACAGCAATAGGTGAGCTGTGTCCCGAAAGGCTGATGCTCTAGGTAGGCAAGACAGGTGGAGCATGGGCAGGGATGCCACCAAAGGCTGCTGGAGCCCAGGGCACACACAAGTTTCTTGGCTTTCCTGAGATATAGATGAGCCCTTCACGTTCCAGAGAAAAGCGTGAAACTGACTCAGAAAGACTCTATACCCACAAGGCAACTAGACAGAGGCCAACACTTGCCTGTTGTTATCTGGCAAATAATTTGATTTTTCAGGCACTCTCCTAGGAGCCTGACTCACAGCTTTTGCAGACTCGGGATTGGTGATGCTGAGTGGAAAAGAGCTAAACAAGTGTATGCAGGTGACGTGACGTGCCCAAGGTTATCCAACATGCCAGTGGTCATGCCAGAATTTGAACCCATGTCTCCTGACTCACACGCCAGTGCCCTGTCCGTTGAACCTCTCTGCCTACCCTACTTCCCCACTCCAGCCCAAGCCACTAAAGCCACATCACACACTGTAGGCTCTTTCGTTCTGTTCCTTTTGCATTGCTTCTCTTTTCAGCAACAAAACTGAAAGGTCTGTTGCTGCTTTCAGTGCCTGTGGGATGCTAGCCCCTCTCCAGGTTGCATGGTCCATGGTGTCCTTGACAGCCTTGGGGGGGTTGCAAATAACTGTGCATTTGCATGCCTTGCACAGGAGCTCTGAGACTGGTCCTCTTCTCCGTGCAGCTTTCCTACTGATCCAGCCCATCCCTGTTCCAAGCATCAGAGCAGCAGCCGTCAGGTGTCCAAATCCCCAGGGACTCTGCTCACCAGTGCCCGCAGGGATGCCAGTGTGTTTGTGTGGGTGGGTTGCCCATAACCTTATCTATCTATCTATCTATCTATCTATCTATCCCTTATAGGTTTAAGGGGTAATATTATAGGTTTATCATAGATTTGTAAGGTTGTGTATACATTTTATATTAAAAGCTGTAATACAGAGTCCTTCCAGGCGTGTATAGAGATTATACTGGCTCTGTATGAGACCACTAATGGCTCAAGAGCTAGTTAGCATAAGATAAAATATACTTGTTTGGCCTGTGGGTAGTGATGTGAAAATCCAGGGATGATATTTTGATCATGAACTTTAGCCAAGATGTGTCAGAAGACACCAAAACAAGAAGGGGCTTACCTAGTCTGGGCCCAAAAATATCTGTAAAACTACACCACAAAACCCAAAGAAATATCTAGAAATAATAAAGGGGATGATAGAGGAATGTTCTGGAAAGATGGCGTGCATCAAGCATATGCACGAACTTCCCAGTCTATTAAAATAACTGTACCCCAATAATTTGTGGGGGATGAAGAACTCATGTTTGGATATAGAAGGAGGACCCACACTACCTCAGGCTATACACAATATAAAGGGACCAACCCTGTTGCTGGAAGTAACTTTTTAGCTCCAGCAGCATTGCCAACCCTATTTTTCATATTAGCTACTTCATCTTTGTGACTATTTTGTGTACACTTTAACCTGATCCCTTTAATACTGTCAAGTCCCGCACCCCCGCCAAATCAAGAAGTTGGGCACCTCTCTCGGCCAAGCAACTGGAGATGGGCATGAGTATGTTAACCCAAGATATAGACCATAAAGCTTAGTGTAGCTTAAATCATACCACACAATATTTTCTGTGTGTATTAGAGAATTTGACTGTAATCCGGTTATAACTCATTTGATTTCCTTTCCCTTTTCATTGTTTATAATTGAGGCTAATTGCAATAAAGGGCTTTATTAAAAAATACATTTAAATAGCCATGTAACAATTCCTGTTGGGGTGCCTGTTAAAAAAATATTTCTGTGATTGGAACCCCAGTTCCTCAGTAAAGTCCATTGGTAACTATATTCAAATTTGGAATAATAAAGAAACAAGTGACAGACTGGCACCCCAAATGGGACCTCCTCTGCGTGCATGACAGGAATGGTTGTTAGGAATTTCAGGTGTTTCCAGGCCAATTTGATTCCCATGATTTGTAGATGAATTGATTTGTTAGAAAGAAAAACCCTGGGTGGAAGTGGCGAGCTAAAGGATATAAGAAGTTTAGCTTCCTCTAACTGCTCCTGGCCGTACGCCCAGAAGTAGTTCCTCCTTTCACTCTACTATTTTGGGTCTGTGCACTTCATCCGGCCAGAGAGAGATTTAACTCTGTGATGACACACACACAAGGGGTGATTGATTGATGAAATCATGATATTGATGCTAGATATACTGAAATTACAGTCACACAAGGGCTGGGTGACCCACACATTTAAAGGTGGCGAGAGAGTTCTGTTTAGCCACCAGAAAGGCCGCTAGTTTAAGTTTCAGCCACTTGAGAAACTGTTTGTCCAGCTGCCCAAGAAGCATTTTTGTAATCTTAGTCCTGCCAACTCTCTCGGGCTGCATCCAGATCTGCCTACCCCAGTTTAACCCCAGGTAGCTGGTGCTTTACCGACTGGGTAAAGACCTCTTGTTTAGCTAAAACCCATCGAGGGAAGAGAAGGGAACTTGCCACCACCCTTCTCTTGTTTCTAGGGACTTGTCTGAGGTTTAAAGTACTTGTTGACTGTTCGCTGATACTGAAGAGTCAGAGATTTGGAATTAAGTGGTTAGCCAATAAAGTTTAAGGTTTTAGTATTTGAGGATTTTTAGATTTGAAGTGTTGAATTTAAAGTTGTAGCTATCTAAGCTTTGAGTTTAAGTTTAGAGCAGTTTAAAATTTTAAGTTCTGGTTGTTTGAATAGGTCTTAGCGTTAAGATGACTGGAGCCAGGGCAGTTGAATTGGAGAGTGGTGCCCACAGTATAACGCTAGAGGATTATGTCAAAAATAATGCCCAACCCAGGGGTCCCTGTTAAATGTTTTTCTGTGCTAGGCTTCAGGCAAGAACCCAGTCCCTTAGTAAGGTCCACTGGTAACTATATTCACATGGAAATGAAAAAAAAGCCGACTACAGCTCCTTTCGCCTGTGAGCACCTGGATGATGAATCCTCTGTGCAGCACCCCAGGAAATCAAAGTCACCATCCGGAGGTTCAAAAGTGCCTGGTTCTGCAGCACCAGTCCCTGCAGGAGTCATTCACATGTTTTTGCAGAACCTGATCTCTACAGTAGCATGCATTTGCTTGGAAATCTCATCCCTGATCCATGTAGCAGTGGCCCCGGGCGGCACCTACTGGCCCTAATTACAGAGACCTTTAATTTCAGTTTACGTGGCGAGCTGTCGAGACACCCGACCAGGAAGCTGATTCCAGGTTGTGCTGAGCAGCATTTAGGAATGAAGGCATCACTTTCCCCACTGAGGCCTCTCCCACAATGCCAAGGTGTTTTTGCTACTAATTAATTACAGGGTCTAGGCCAGGCCACATTAATGGCTCCTGTTTCCTGATGATGAACTGCAATTAGAGCAACTCACGGTCTTACTTGTAATGATGCTGGTGCTGTGGATATGGCAGGAGGGGGGGAACACCACTGATGATGTCTTTGGGAATGGGAAAGGTCCATGTGCAAGTCTCTGCTCGCTGAGTTACGGTCATGGAGAAGACAATGGCTGGGTGAAAGAGGTTGCTAGCCTGTTTATTGGCAATGCTCACGGTCCCCATTTCAAAGGAACGGCTGCACAATGGAGACCGTGAGTAGTTCTTACCCTGTGCCACATGGCAGGGGGTCCTGAAACATTTCTAAAGGGCAGACTCTGCCCGTTAGCCATAATGTGGTGGGGTGTCTGCCCCACGTTGGCGAGGAAGGGGTTACGAGGGCCCTTGCAGAAGCGGCCAGTGGGAAGGAGCTGTGGGATAGCCAGTCAGGGTCTGGGAGCATTAAAGCAAGCTGCGTCAGTCACTGCTAGGCACCCAGGAGGGAAGACTGACTTCCCAGTGGGCTACTGGGGGGGCAGCATCCTGGACAGGGCAGAGGCTGACTGATGAGGCTCCGTGTGAGCCAGAAACCCTGATATACGGGCAGAGGAGCTATTGGGGCTGCAGGGAAAAGGCCCAGGGAAGACAGGTAAAAAGTTGGGGGTAAAAGTCAGTGAAAGCTGATGTCACAAAGAGTTCCTGAGCCAGGACCAGAAAAATGGGTGGGCCTGGGTCCCTTCTTGCCTCCCCAAGATTGCCAGTAGGGTGGTGGTGGACTGCAGCAGCCATCGAAGTGAGTGGCGGAGCTGAGACTGTCAGATCCCCCTGGGGAGCATGGGTTGCGGCCCAGGAGCAAGGCCAAGTCTAGAAGATGACATAGCGGACCTGGCAGCAGCAGGGAGGATTATCAGTAGACCCCGAGGAAGAGTAATGGAGCACAGAGCATGGTCGAGGGTGACAGCGTGAGCTGTTTCTCAGGTCACACTAGTAAGTGTTTGAACTGTGATAAGCCAAGGACCCCCCCCACACACACACACACTGCTCTAGAGAACCAATAATCCATTTCCACATGCCCTTTCTGGCAGATCTACAAATGGACAGAGCGGTTCTCCACCCTCGCCTGGCATAGTAAGACTGACTTACCAGAGTGTGAGCTGTGAATCTTAGCACACTGCTACGTGAACAATTGCTAGTAAATTATTTGCAATTTTGTTAACTGTTTGTACTGAAGGGCCTCAGGTTATGGCTCATGGACCCATTATATGAGGTACTGCATGGATGCATATGACAACGAGATGGCTGCCCAGCCTCCCACCTCCTACCCCCTCGCTCCAAGCCATCAGCAATGTAAGCAGAAGATGAGAGAACACGGGCGGAGGCAGACAGGGGAGCCAGAGGAACCAATGAGATGATATTGGGCAGCAAAAGTAGCAGCAGTTTCAACCAAACAGCTCTTGCACTAGTGTATTTTGGTTTTTTAAAATTATCATCATCATTATTATTATTATTATTATTATTATTATTATATAATTTTTATTGTGCAGGTATTGCAGCAAACGGGAGTTCTGAGGACAATTCCACAGCTTTGTGACTGTTTCTGAGGAGGCCTGGAGAAAAGTGTCCTCTTTCAGAAACATAGCAAACAGGCAAGGAAGGCTGGGATCGTTGGCCGATCAGAGGTAAGAGTTGACACCTTGGAGAGAAAAGCTCCTCTTAAGGGTATAAATATCCTTAAGGATAAATATAGGCCAGAACAGCTTCCATTAAGATCCGTGACTCATCCAACAAGTCCTCCAGCAAAAACAGGGGAAGTGAGAACTGGTCTTCCTGATAGTTCTAAAACAGAGAGAAAAAAGGTTTCCTGGCTTCTTTATGCATCACAACAAAACCAAAAAGGGGCACAAGGGGGTACATTTCTTCTCTTTGTGAGCCACATACAGTACTGACTGAGCATACCACTAACACTTTTATAGTGTGTTTCATCAGTAGACCACAAAGTGCTTCACAGCCTCTAGTGTATTTATCCCCACAACGTCCTGGAGTGGTAGGGCGGTGCAATTATCCCCATTATACAGCTGGGAAAATGGAGATGCACAGTTGCAAAGTGATTTGCTCAAGGTCTCATGGGAAGTTTGTGACAGAGCAGAGACGTACTTGCAGGTCCTATGCTAGTCCCCTCAGTGCTGGACCATCCTGCTGAATTGCGTTGGTCTATGCAGGTGCCAGATTCTGCCCCAACACTTCAAGCAACGCTCCTCCCAATGTCAATGGATTCCTCAAGGATGTGAGCGCAGAATATGACTCACTGCATTTGGCATGACTCCTGGCTCTGACTTTCCAGCTCCTTAACATACAAAGCATCCATGAGTCTTTGCAGTTTCCCTCTAAAGCTGTCAAAACCAAGGAGAGGTTGAGAGGCAGACATGCTCCAGATTCACGCTAAGTTGTTCTGTTCAAACAGCTGCACCTTTGCACTGGCCTGAGTTTACATCCAATAAGAGAATGTCAGTCAAAGAAAAGAGGAAGCCCTCTTTCTGGGTTAATTTTAAAGTGCTTTTCCTTCTAGACTTTGGCCTTCCGCAGGAGGGACTCATCAGAGAGAACTCAACAATGCAATCTGGATATACACTAGTGCAATGAGAGTAGAAATTATACCGTGTTTTCAAGGTAGCTGAGTCACCTGGGTCCTGCTAAAACTGGTCTCCCTGCAAAAGCTTCCAACAAGGGGACTGGGTTGTGGGCGCTGTGCTGGGGGAGCCGTGGTCTCATGCCCCACGAGGCATTGAACAGTGCAACTATGGGAGACCTTCTACTGCTGATGAAGGGGCTAGACAGCCAAGCGGTCTGGGAGGAGTGGTGTAGGGTAGGAGGTCACGCACGCACTGTTCTTCCTGAATTGCCAAGTGGGAAGAAGCAGCCAGCGGGAAGGGGTGGAGACCCTGCATTTGGGAAAGGTTGAGGCTTCTGGGAGGTTTTCACACAGCAGTCCAAGAACCATCCCTCCCAGTAATACCACCATCCGTGCACCCGATCCTGCAGCCTTGCCCCCTATCCCCATAACGGTGGTGGGATTGAGCTCAATGGTTTGGGGAGCCGGGTTCCAGTTTCTGGCCCCCTGTGAAGGTTGGAGGTGTTGGCGCAGACCCGGCTGTCAGCATCTCGTCTGAACAGCTGTGTCTTTTCCTCGTTGAACATGTGATTATCCCTTTAGTTTGTTAATGACCCAATCAGCAAAATCAAATCAATCAGTGTTATTCCCATGCTAATGAACGTTCTCCAGGCCTGTGTTTCTCTATCGCTCCACTCCTGTGGGCTTGGAAGGCAAAATTCTTTTTCACCAGCCAAGCTGGCCCACGTTGGAGTGGGCAAAACTTCATCGTCTCTCTGACTACCAGGCAGGGAGGTGGCAGAGGGGACTGGATAATAATCGAGGCTAATTGTGCTGATCGCTGGGTGGATTTCTGTCTCTGGGTAGGAGCTGATCTGGTGTTGGCTGGAAGTTGTTGTCAGACAATGACTACACGGTGGGTTTCCAGCCAGCTGCTGCCAATCTGGGTGCTGCCTCACAAACCTGCCATTGTGCATGGGGAGGCGCTGGAAACCCTCTGGGACTGAGACCAGAGCCGAGCCTTTCCGACTCAGGCCAGAGGCTCCCTGGGGCTGGAGCAGGCAGGGGCCGCAAGCTGCTGTTTGCCTCGCTGTTCCTGCTCCATGCAAAAGACTCTCGGTCTGGAAGATTTGCCCAACCTCACGTCTGCTCTCACCAATTCAGTGATATTCAGTGGAGAACAGGGAAAACAATGCATGTCCTGTGGGATGGTCTGTTAGACAGCTGCTAGTTCTCCTGCTGACAGCAAGGGGGAGACAAGGTGGCTTATAGTTAACAGCAGTAAATATTTATTTTTTTAGCAGTGGCCTCATATGGAATGGCTGCCGGTTGTGTCAGGCGCTGTACAAATCAGAACCACCTTATAGGAACTGGGCTACCTCTTCTAGGGTGATCGATGGCTTTCTGCCTTTGTGTTCTGTCGGCGTATGTGGGGCCCCATGTATCACGAGCCTACATCAACTCCAAATCCCTTGACTGGGCAGCAGAGCTGAGAGCTATTTGAGGCAGTGGCTATGTTGTTGTTGTGTGTTTGTACAGAGCTTGAGTTTTCCTCCACAACTCTGGTGCCCAGGACCCACTGAAATAGAAGCAGTAAGCACAACGAATGTAAGTACAATGCTGTTCAACATCTTTTAGCATTTAAAGCCATGGGAATAGGAACTGGGAGACCTGTATGACTTTTCCAGCTCAGCCATTGGTGCTCTGCTTGGCCCTCAGGGCCATCCGTTAACCTCAGTGCCTCAGTTTCCCCATCTGTAACACTGAGGCAGTGCTCTCATTTCCCTGATACTGAGCGATGCGTGGTAAAGATTTGTTGGGCCATGAGTGGAGCACGTTGAGTGACATTGAGCCTTGGGCAGTTGACTGGTGCAGGGCCTCAGTGTCACTCCTTATGTCTCATTTCAGCCCAAGCTAGAGTTCCTTCGCTATCCTTGGAGAAAAGTTGCTCAGCGAGGTGACTGGTGTTATTTAGGTCCCACACCTGAGGTCCCAGCATTTGGTGTTGCTTGCAAGACTGTTCCCTCCATTTTCCAGGTTGCCATCTGCCAATCCTCCATCTGGTGAGCGCCATTCCTTGTTCGCAGGATGGTGGTAAAACCATCTCACAAGCCCACACTTGCAAGAGCGGTGGGCAGTCCTGGCCTAACTGGGCTGATGCAAGGAGGGTCCCATGTTGCTCCTTGTCTTTCAGGAAATGATTTCTGAAGAGGAGAGCTCCACTCCACGGGAGAGGAAGCTCATCCAGCCGCTGAACCTGGCAGCCTGCTCTTTGGCTCAGGTCACTTCCATGCTTCTCCCTTCCCCAGGGGTCTCGCCAGCTCTGGTCCACCCTTTGTAACTGGGCGCTCGTGAATTGAGCCCCGTGGCAGTCTGGGCACTGGAGAGGCACCAGGCTGGAACAGCAAGAAGCTGCATTTCAGGATTGAGGGGCACCCGCAGACCAACACAGGGATGCTGCAGGACAGCGTCTAGGGCTGTTGGCAGAGCTCTACCAGGGACCGTGACCAAAAGTGGGCAGAGTTGTGCATTACAACTAGAGCCGCATCCAAGCTGTGAAATCTGGATCTCATCTGCCAGCACTGGAGCATGTCAGATCCAGGCACCCATTTGGGAAACAATGCCCCATTAGAAATTAGGCTCGGTTAGGGTGGGATGCGGGACCAGACTGGCAGGTGGGCAGTGGGTCAGGATCCAGGGGTCTCAGCAGGGCTCGGGGTGTGCGTAAACCCCAGGACGGGCCTGCAGAGGGGGCTGAGGTGCGTCAGCCGAGCTGGGTGCAGGAGCCCAGGCCTGGGATAAATACCCAGGGGTACTGCCGCTCCTGACTGAGCTCTGCCAGCCGAGCAGTGCCGGCACTGCGGCAAGGCGCAGAAGTGTGTGGGGTCACATCTCCCCTTTGTGGCTTCCCCAGTGATTGCAAACAGCCGGTTGCTACTTCTTCCCACGGCTTAATGGTACCAGCGGCTGGTGCTTTCTGATGCTGCACATGCAGCGTCTGATCCCTGCTGACGCAGCCCTCGTTGAGGCTCCAGTCAGCAGGGTAGCACCTGCCACTGCTGGTCGGGAACCCCAATCACAGTGTCTGGGATGAGCAGCTTTACTGCTGCGTGATGGGGGGATAGGGTTTAAAACCAAAAGGAGCTACAGAGGACTCCTGCAGCTTTTTCCCTCCCCCCGGGAATCCTTCCAAGGCAGCACCCCACATCCTGCAGCTCTACGGTTCCCCGATGCAGGCCAGCGGTTAGTGATTCCCAAACAGCTCCCAGGGAACTCAGAAGGTAAGCGCAGCGTGAGCAGGGCCGGGAAGCCAGGCCTGCGTCCCTGCGGGGGAGCCGTTTGCTGCCAGCATCAGTTTCCCAGCAGCAGCGGGGCTGTTGACTCTGGGATTCACTTTTTCTCCAGTAAATAAGCACCTTGGGAGCAGCATTTCCATCGCCGATGTTAAATTTAGAAGCGGTGCTTCCCCCTGCCCGCCCTCCTTCCCAGCGGCTCCGGGAGCCCCCCCTCCAGCTCTCCCTCTTTGTCGCATTACATAGTAATCTGAGATGCCTTGGCCGCGCTCCAGGGGACAGAATGTACTTGGCAGGGAGACGGGTCTTGATGTCTGCAAAATGTCGGGAAACGCAGCCAAGAGCTGCTAACTGGGTCATTAACCTCCCGAAGAAGAGCAAGTCGCAGAGCCGGGATCCGTCTCACTTCACCTCGCCAATAAAAATGGCCTGCTGCGAGGGGGTGGGGGGGACCGTGAGCGGCTTTGATTCCTAGCAGTGTGTGCAAATGTTCCCCTGCAGCCACCCCACCCGAGTGCAGAGCTGCAGCTTCCAGGTGGCCTTTTAAACACCCGGCGATTTGCACAGAGCTAGCCCCAGGAGCCTTCAAAGAGGTGGCCAGCGAGAGCCGCTAATTCCCACAGGCCTCCTGCCCTGGCCGTTCACACGGAGAAGGGTGAAGGGGAGCATCACAGGGCCTGTTTGCTGGGTACGGCCCCCCTCCATCCTTATGGCAAACTGGAGGATGAGGCCTCTAGTCCTCTGGCCCGACAGGCAACCATTTATCCCCCTGGCCGTTAGCCCAGCCCTCCCAACTTGCAGTACACATGCAATGGGAGATGTCTACCCCTGGGGAAGAAAGTGAGGGATGGGAACGGCTCGGCTGGTCCTTTCCTCTCCCCTGGACTGAGCGGGGCCGTGAGCGCAGACTGCTCAGTGGCCATCAAAGCTAGTCCGGTGACGGAGACGCCGACGGCTGGAGCCCGAGGCTGTGGCAAGGCCCCCCACGGCCAGTGACCTGCTGCTGGCCAGCAGATACCATGCAGCTCCGGGCACAGGCTGCTTTCTGTGATGGCCACAGGGCTAACAACAAGGAACAAACTATGGCTAGAGAAACCTTCCTTTCTCCTGTGCATGCAGACTGCCATCCAGGGGTGTCTTTTCCTCCCTGAGTGCCTCTGGATAGCATAGGGTCTCTCCAGCCGGGGAGGGGAAAGCACATCAGCCCCGGATTGCATCCGGGTTGGGGCAGGGGCCTGGCGGGTGCTGCAAGGTGGCAGGCTGCTCACTGCCCAGGGATCTCCGGGGAGGTTCCCTGGGGACTGCTGGGCCAGGGGGTCGTGTCAGGGGCTGGGGTGGTAGCCATGTCTGCTTGGCTTTCCCTACACTGGCTCACGCCTTTCCTGAGGGTGCTGGGTTGGCTTCTCAAATCACCCTGGCCCCTTTCTTGGCCACTGGGCAGACTATCACAGCCCTGCTGCTCATCTCCCCTGGTGCATGGCAGTGTGACTCTTGGGGACACATCCAGGTGCCTCAGTTGCCCCCTGTGGAAAGGCCACGGCTCACTGTCAGGTGTCTTTAGAAACCAGATCGCGTTGAGATGTTCGGGGTAGAGCCTAAAATGCCAGCTGCATCCTTTCAGTGCTGCCAGCCAGTTGGCTCACTGGGGAAGAACTGCTTCATGGTTAGGGTGCTGGTCTGGCACGGCAGAGGCCAAATCTGGTTCAAAGTCCTTCTCTGTGAGACACCCTGGGTGAGTGCCTTCCTCTGTGCCTCAGTTTCCCTCTGTCAGCTGAGGATAAAAGTGCACGCCCTGCGTTCTGGGAGCTGTCAAGGAAAGTACACTGGGATGGGGAGGTGCTCAGATAACATACGGGGGGAGGAGCTGGATGTACCTCAGAAGATGCATGGGCCCCACCTGCTTTTGAGGCTCCCAAGAGTGAGCGGGAGATGGAGGGTTGGGGCGCAGAAACCTCTTCCCCTTGATGACAGCTCATCACTGTCCACTTTAAAGGAATTTCCCAAGATGTCCTCCCCCCCCCCCACTGCTTTTGCTCAGAGGCAGGGAGGCGGTATTGGTGTGGTTGTGAATAGGGACGTGGTTTAATTGTCATTCTAAGCGTATTTGAATTGTATTTCTTTATGGCCTCATGGCCCAATGGCTCACAAAACAAAACTCCTCCTCAAGAGATCTCAAAGCGCCTTACAAATGACAGCTTGAAGGGGGATCTCATTGTTCCCATTTTACAGATGGAGAAACCATGGCACTGAGCAAAGATCTGACTTGCCCAAGGTCATCTCACGGGCCAGCGATGGAGTCGGAAACAGAGCCCATGTCCAGAGTCCCTCCGGCGTTTTTGTCAGCTACATTGCCCTTCTGGGCCAGCACAAACAACGAGCATTTATGGCTGACTGTTGGGTTATTAGTTACTCAGTGGCGTACGGATCAGTGCCCAGTCCACCCACTTCTCTCTGTGTGAAACTATCCAACTCTTGCCCCCAGTCTTTCCTCTGTGTTGGGACACAGCTCTTGCTGGGGCCGGGCATTTGCCTGTCCAGGTTGGGGCTGGGACTCAAGGGCTGCTCTTGTGACATAGCAGACTGTTGCAGGAGGATTACGGGAGGGTATCAGGTGCCTTGCACCCCTGTGGTGCAAACAGCCAGACTCTGTCCGTCAACTGTGGGCAGCGCTTAAGATTTTGTTCGCATGGCCCCCACCAAATATCCTGCTGCTAGAGTGGCCTCTGCTGGAAAGAGTAGGTTGGAGCAGCTGCTGCCATCCTTGGCTACGACACAGCTCCTGGGGAGAGCACACCTTGGCCGTGAACCCCTGGGAAGAAGAGACTTGGGGGTCCCTGCCTGAAGTGTGCTGGGGCCCAATGATCCAGCGTCAGCCAGGCAAGTCCATGTAGCTAGACTAGTGTGCTGAACACAGCAGCCTGGGTGAGACGCAGGCCAGACCCTGAGTGTCGTTTATAATTTTTTTTATTGACTGTTGGTTCCTAATGCAGACACAGGACACTGCGTTGCCCCTTTGTGACAGCAAAGATCAGGAACGGGAGTCAATTCCACAGTCACGGATGCTCTGTCCATAGCTATAGCATGGGACCTCCAGCACCTCTGCTGATCTCAGCCACAGGAACGTGGTCCGGGGTGATGTGGCCGCTGCTCAGATACGAGGGACCCAGGCCTTTGTTGATCTCACAGAGCAAGCATTTCTTCAGGCAACATTTGCATCAAGGCCCCTTTGAAATCATTGACCAAGCTGAAGCAGCCAACGATGCCCAATTCCCCAGTGTCCATTGCAGCAGCCGCAGCTATGCTGTGCGCCATTCAGTAGCTTTGTGCATGGAAAATACGAAAGCATCAGAAGCGGAAATGGGACAGAACCGGCCGAGGTCTCGGGCTTTCTTTAGCATTGTGGTAACCCAGCTGAGCTCATCTTGGAGCAGAGTCCTTCCTGCAGCTGCACCCTTATACAGCTGCCAAGGAAAAACCCTGGCAATCCCCAATGTCCTTGCTGGCCTGGCACGACGTGCAGGACTCTGCAGCCCAGGGTGCTCACCTCACCTCTACCACTGGGGCCGGTAGCTACCTGGTCCCAAACGAGCAGCAATTGATCAGTGGTCAAACCGGCCAGGAGGAGGATGCAGAAGAAGCTGCTCTGGATGTGGAGAGCTCGACCATGGACTCCTGTTTGCCTCTGGCCATGGCAGCAGTGGCTAAGAGTAATAACTAAGCCAGGGCTGCTAGCTGGCTACAAGGACACGGGCCATGTGTCGCAATAGCCCACTGCCCTGGCGCCCTGGCAGGAAGAGGCCTGGGGTTGATCCTGCTAAAGGCCTTGCCTGAGCTTCTGTGGTGTCTGTTCCCGATCGGTGAGGTGGAAAGAGACTGAATTTCAGGTGCAAAACTCGGGTAACCTGTCGAGCCCCCTGGGGAGCCCCCGCTGCTGGAAAAGACACTAGGATCCATAGTGTGAGGACAGAACTGCAATGGCCAGTGGACTTAGAGGACCTAACAGGAATGTGATGGGGACACCGGTTGCTCCTCTGGAGAATGAGGGGTTAATCTCCATTTAGCTGCCCCCTCTCCTAGGAAAGATATTCAGGGGAAGATCTGTGAATCGGCTGCATGGGGGAAAGTGCTTTAGAGAAAGCGAGGCTCTACACCTCTCCCTGCAGCCACAAGCATGCCCCCATGAGGAAAAGCCCCACCGCCAGCCACCATATGAGCTGTTCTCAGTCACCGAACCAGCTCACTGGCCCGTTTTCTGGCTCTCCACCCTGTCAGTCCCCCTGAAGTGCAAGAGAGATGGCGCCAACCCTGGACTGCCCCTTGACCAGACCACAGCTGGGGCAGGCTGCTGGGAATCCATCCGTCGGTGGGGAAGAGAGGAGTGCAGAGCCTTGGAGACCACATCAGGGGAAGGGGAAGGGGGTCAGACGCCAGAGCCACACAACACTGATGGTGAGGTTCCTTCCTCCTCTCTTCCCATACCCATAGCCTCGGGCATTTCTCAGTCCTTGCTTGGACTAGGAGTCCTGGTAGGAAAAGCTGACAACACTGCAGACCTGACCACAGAACTTCTGAGCAGATGCCCTTGTCTACAGTGGCAAGATGACACGCTTGTGCAAACACGCCTGTTTTTAAACTGGCAGGAGAATGATGGTGGCTCAGTGGTCCAGGGTTTGTTGACAGACCTGGAGACCCCTCCCCAGGGCTGCTCACTCGCACAGCATTTGGTATTTTTCCTACAGTCACAGCACATGGCATCATGTCGTCACATGGAAATTTAAACGTCCATTCAAAAAGAAAAGTTTCTAGCCTCCAGCGGTGCATAGAAAAGCCTGATTCATAATAGCCCCAAGTCAGGAGGCAGATAGAAAGCCGTTATATTTTAAAATCTCATGATTTTGCAGGGAGAGCTGACTCATGGCTCTTGGATGCTTGGGATTAGTAATGCAGCTCACACCCCGTTAAATGTTTATCAGTTAGAGGAACGGCATGTGATCCCACCATTTGACAAAGGCTGAGGAGTAGCTATTGCTTTTTAACCACCTCAGTGGTATTGCCCAGAGCTTGCACCTGAGTCATAGTGACAGTCACAGCTAACATTAGCCAAAAGTCACCAGCCTCGAGCTACCACATCACCTGCCTTAAATCCTCCTCCCTTTGGTTTCACCCTCCTAGGCTTGGTCAGCTTCACTGTTCTGTCTGCTGCTGTTGTGAGCGACTTCTCCCTCCATCTCAAAGCTGGAACTTTCAATGCCGACATACATTGATGGGTTATCACATCTCAGCATCCAAGCAGGTTTCGGGCTATGGATGGAAATCCACCCCTCCCCAACCCAATGTAGGCCCTAGAAATAGTCCTGAACCAGCTGCCACAGCAAAATGTGTGCCTTCTGGATGCAAGTATGAAACCTAACTCTGTCCTTTTAGATCTTACAGAATTATTAGCAAGAGGAGCAGTCTGTATGTTATCCAAGTTCCAACATTGTGTCTTCCTTAATACCCCAGAAGTTTCAACTGGCGACATCCTTCTTCGCCTTAAGTTCCACGCTGCTGCCTAGTTTTGCCAGGAGCTATTAAACAGGTGTTGATCTTCATCCAATAAAAGCGGGGTTGCACTCCAGCGTTGGGTGAAGTGATTCCCCTAGAGCTGGAGATCAGTGTCCGAATCTCGGCAAGTTCTGCTGTGCCCATTAGCGTCTTGGAAATTCACAGCAGCAGCTGGCACAGGACTCAGGTCTCCTGCTTTAAAAGCACAGGACTCAACTCCTTGTCCACGTTTCCACCTTTGCAGTTAGCCCAAAAGGGCCTATGGCACATCAATGAGCATTTCTGATTTCACTTAGGAATGGGCAGTGGTGCAAATTTCACCAGATCACTCAATTATTAATATTAGGGTCTTATCCAGCATTGATCTAACTTGCTGATGTCAAGATGGTGTACCATGAAGTAATTTAGCTATTTGAATAGGTATGTGAAGAAAATCACATCTCATCTGCAGCATAGTGAACGCACAGTGAAGAGGGTGATATATTAACGCTGAAAGGACTGTTCAAGACTCTGTAATTAACTGCTGTCCATTTAACCAGAGAGCTATAGCAAGTCAATTCACTGTCAGTTAAGAGACTTATTAACTGTCTGTGGTATTTTTGGTTAAACATTTTACTGGTCCATCATTAACTACCCCGAGATTATCTTGTCAAACTGATAATTAAATGCCTTGGCAATTCATTACAGACTGGGTATATTAATAGGAATGTAATTAAGTAATGTTTGCTTGTGTGATTCCCATCTATAACCTGTTCAATGATTTATCTTCAAGGCGTTTATTAAATCTTTGAAGTAGCCGCTTCAGAATCAATACAGGCCAGGAGTCAATAAACACCTTATTAGGCCCAAATGAACTGCTTAACTTGGGGAATGCAATAAAGGGCTGTTCTTGCTCTCTAGGGTTTTCGGTAAGGTGGTGGGATCTAGTAAATGTCCGCTTCAGGAACCATAGTAGCCATTCAGCTGCTGTGGGAGATTCAGCCCCAGAAGGTTTCTGTCATTTTTTAAGGCCTTTTATGATTTTGTTGGGTAAGACTTGAGACTTTGTCCAGCTTTTTTATCCATTGCAAACTCTCTAGCTGTGTCCAATTACGGAGACGCTGGTTGCAACTTTTCAGCTGGGGCTGTATAGTTCCACATTGTGCTTAAAGCAGGCGTTCAAATTCAGTGGTTTGTAGGTGAAATATAGTGCTCCCCAATATCTGCTCCACATTTACTGCACCTTCTCTCTGGAGACAGCAGGGGCTTTTGGAAAAATTTACATGGAAAATTCATTAACTAGTTAGAGCTAATATAGATTACAAACAAGTTCATTCAAGAACTTCAGCACCTGTGTGAAATTGTCCAGAGTGATCTTAATAATGGATAATACAGAAACATCAGCCTTCCTAGATGGTTCAAACTAACTGAAATCTTATACGTATGCTGCAGTTAGATTGTAATTAAGCTAAATTATCAATGACTGTTGTGTCTAATTATTCAGAATCTCTAGACTGCAAGCTCATGTGTTGTTCATTTAAAAGGCAACTCTTAAGTGGGTCCATTCTGACATCAGCAGTGACTTAACCAATCATCACCTTTCCTCTACAACTTAATTTGCATTCTGTGATGCTATTGATTGTGATGGCTCAATGGGGTGAAAGAGGCTGAAGACCTGTCAAGTGTTATCGCTGGCAGGCTGCTTCGGCTCAATGGTATTAAAGGGCCTGGGGCTGTGGACTGGCTCAGGTATCAGCAATTTATTTAGTGGTGAAGCACTTGCCTAGGTGCTGACTTAGGAGCATGACGGGGTCATAGTCCTTAAAGCAGAGAGACACTGGGACTTGGAGACTGCATTTCCTCGGCTTCCTTTCATGGTACGGTCAGCACAGACCTCTATGCCGCTAAATCAGTCACAAATCAAGGACCAGATTTAATACTAGGCATCAGTTGCTTTGCTCTGCTCTGCTAATGCAAATCAACTGACAACCCATCTTCACTGGTCAGTGTACTCAAGCTGCTCTGCTGTGAACCAACCTATCCTCGCTTAATAACTAGGCTAAAAATACAATGATTTGAGGTTCATACCATGTATCTTGAAATCATTAGTAATATCTCATGGTCGCATTCATTTTGGGTCTTGAGTTTAGTGTCCATGTAAGCCACTTTAAATATTTTTTAAATACTAGGGAAATACCCAGACAAAGATTTGCATTAAGAAAGAGTTAGAATAAAAATATATTATAGGCATGTTCTATTTCTTCCAAAACTAGTGGCGTGAACCTAGGAAATTTGGAGTTAAGCTTGCCTTAAAAGTAACTCAAACACTGTAAGGTGAGAAAAAGCGTACTCAGGCATCTTTAACTCTGCTCTGTGGTGATATTATTCAATCACTATGTGATTAGGATTAAAGCAGTTTATTATTCATGCTCCCAGATTAGATTAAATTGATTCTTAAAGGCACACTTGACTTCCTCACATACTTTCCCCATTTTGGTATTGATACGGCTTTGGGGATATTTACAGCATCCCTGTAATGTAGTTTTACTTATTTGGTTTGCTGGTGCATGTTCTCGGCTTTAACCCCATTTTAACCTACTTTGGTTTTTTGGTCTGGGGCTAGCTAGATAATGAGCTAGTTTCCTCATCCTTACCCTGATTTTTTTCAGTAGAGGCAGCCCTGATTTACACTGCTGTAGGTGACCAGAAGGCTGTTCTGTGTGCTTTGCAAGTATGCGTCTCTATGGTTGCGGGTGTTTTATTTTTCTAATTTTAAGCAAATTAAGCCATATTTTTCAGAATCTCTTTTATATTAAAAAATCTATGGGGTGTTAATTGGAATTCTGGTCTCTGAGTTGTGTAAGGGGCTCGCTAGATCCAAGCCCTGCATTCCAGGGAAGGCGTTCCCTGTAACTGTGTTTGGGTGGGTGGAATTTTTGTTTGCCAGCCTCTTCTGAGAAGAGTACACAGTGTTTCCAAAGTAAAGGACCAAATTCGGCTCTGCTACCATTGAACAATGTCGGTGAAGTATATTGGGGTTGCAGCTGCTGAAACCGAGTAGAATCTGTCCCTCTTTACCATTGTGAGGAACACATCCTTTACCAAATTTTTCTTCAGGCCCTGAAATGCTGGGTAACTTCTTTTTGTTTCCTTGTCTCTGTGCACTTGGCTCAAGGGATTCAAAGCAAAAATGATTCAGATTCGGCAAGGAAGCCTATTTTGATGACATCTCTTTTGGCCCAAACAGGAAGCTCTGAAACTCTCACGCTATTGGGAAGTTCTGGATTTCACATGATTTCAGGCCAGACTCTACAATCCCAAGGATTTCAGAGACGCATGCAAGTCTGGTGCTGTTTATCCTAACAGAGGCTCTTCCATCACCAGAATTAACCCTAGAGGTGACTGTAGCAAAGGCATTTCATCATATGCCTCTCATAGTCTTGAGACATAGTCAAATAGTTTACTCAAAGGACTATGTAAAATGGCCTTTTGTCACTCACCAGATCTGCTCCCTGTGAGTATTCGGACTCAGAGCTGCTGACTTTATTAACAAGGGCGAATTTTCATTGCTTTCCGTTCTTGTTAACATGGCAGAATCTGCACAGCAAAGGTAGAGAAGGGAACAGGGTTGCATCAGTGTCAATGCATCAGTGTCAAACCTGTATTGTTGGAGATGATTCATGACAGAGAAGGAACCCGGTTTGATTCTCAAATCTGGGGAAGAGTTTTGCCAGGGAGTCTTGGTGGGTGGGTGAGGGGTCTTTAACTTAAACCATGTTTGCCTGACAATATTTGACATGGAAACTGAGAAACAATGATTACTGAATTCCTACCTCCCTCTTCACATGATGCCATTTTAGACACACTTTTTACAGGCCCTTTATCTTAAAGGAAAACTGTTGGATCAAATTCCCTCAGCAAAATTTCAATTTCATAAAAAGAAGCTTTTATAAAATGTAGGGTCTATAGACATGTTGTCTGATATTTTTTGCAAACAAGCATCAATTGCTTTGCTGAATTTTCAGCTAAGCCAATGCAACATTGTGATAGAGCAAAGCAAATTGACTAGAAGTTGACTTAATGCCCAATGACATTGACTAATCTGTTTTCACAATCCAAAATGGGAGACATGCAGAAACGTATGCAAACAGTATATAAAGGACGAAGCACTGGTCTTTTAAATGTTCTTTTACCTGTACCATGCTTGCCATTAAAAAGTTAGTGCTTACCAGACACTGGGATATAAGATATCACGTGTCCCCTGATACCTAAGTGAGGAAATATCTGATCACTATGTAGCAGCTTTTTCAGTAAATAACACTTTTAAACTATGGTTACTTGGTTGTTATACAAATATCTGAAGGACAAGGAATCTAGTGGCGCTTTTGGAGACTAAAAATCATATTTGTCAAATGAGCTTTTGTGGGAGAAAATCATACTTTGTCAGCTAAATCCCTCTTTCATTTCACTTGCAGCAAGGATTGTGTTGCATTTCTTGCCCTGAACCTTTGGTAAGTGTTGCTGTGCACTGTCAAGTAGTTGCTGAGTTCTACCCCAGAGGCACCTGCCTTTCAGTTTTGGATGTAGTGCTTCCTATAAATGAAAATGGCCATATGTTGTTAACCGCACTCAGGCAAAATTTCCTTGGAAGTTTTGAATGAGTAAAAGCCAGAAGACATGGTACAATATTTGTAGATCACTCTGGGTACGGTCTGGCTAAATTAGCTGTTTGTTCAATTCTCCTCCATCCTACAAAGAGCTCATATATGGGACAGGAGATGCTAGAAACTGAACTGATCACTATAAAAGCAGGCTGACAAAGAGATGCAGGAGAAGAGCTCTCGAGATACATTTCTGCTTTTGCAACTCAAATTAAAATCCTGATATTGCAATTTTTAAGCAGCCACGGCAGCTATTAGGCAAGCAAAGCAGGAGCAGCTGCTAAAACACAGACATCATTGATAACAACCTTAGCTTCGTAATTAGGCTACATGCAAAACACTTTACAAGGGGGAAATTAAAGAGGCAAAATAAAAAAACAACTCTCTGCATGAATTCATCTGCAACAGCTAAAATGAATCCTGATGAACATTGTTGCTGCCCCAAAGGCCAGAATGCTTGATGTGTATGGGGGGGCAGGAGGAGTGTTGGGGCAGAATCCAGTGGCTGAGCAGTTCAACAACACTGAACATTTCAAAGGGAGGGCCAAAAAAGAGTCACTGATTAATGTGTGCACACATGAGAAGAAATATTTGGCGAGGGCAAATTAACGGTTTTAGTTTAAGAATACCCTG
Organism: Podocnemis expansa; assembly: GCA_007922195.1. Taxonomy (NCBI): domain Eukaryota; kingdom Metazoa; phylum Chordata; order Testudines; family Podocnemididae; genus Podocnemis; species Podocnemis expansa. The sequence continues at coordinate 1,882,574 of ML682073.1, read as the reverse complement.
CTGTCAGCAGGGGGATCATGGCATGATGGCTCCAGGTATAAAAAATCCTCACCCAGGATTCAGTGACCTGTGTTACCTGCAGGGAGCTGTGTTGCAGTGTAGATGAGGGGGAACTAAGACTTTTTTCCCCACATAGAGTTACCAGATGTCAGGCAAAAGGAGGACATATCCTCCTTTTTACCTTCACGTCCTCTGTCCAGCAGGCATTTTAAAAGTGCATGGTTTTGTCTGGCTTTTTACTTACAGGGGTTAAAGTGTGCTGGAACTCCCCAGAACACCCTATTTTTAGGGGGAAGCTTTCCAGGGCCCCTAAAAACAGAAGAATATACATTAATACTACATTTTCTCCATATGTCCTCCAATGTCCTCATTTCATACTTCCTTGGCCTCCTTTCTATGCTTTGGTATCTGGTAACCCTACTCCCTCAGCTCTTTTCCCCCAACACTTGGTGGGGATGTTTGACTAGCTTATTCAGCCTAACCAAAAGAAGTCTGAGAGGGGCGATATGATTACTCTGGGTAAATACGTCAGAGGGAGAGGGAGGAATTATTTCAGTTCAGCTCTAGTGTGGACACAAGAACTAAAGGATCTAAACTGGCCATCAGCCAATTTAGGCTTGAAATTAGCTGCAGATTTCTAACCATCAGAAGAGTAAAGTTCTGGAATTGACCTCCAAGGGGAGCTGTGGGGGCAAAAAACCCAGCTGTTTTCAAAACTGAAGTGGATAAATTCATGGAGAGGATAGTATAGTGGACCAGCCTAGCTTGGTGATTGTCTGATCTTTGTTCCCTGGTGGGAGATATACCAATGGGACCTTTGATGGGCTGGGTTCTGAGTTACTACAGAGAGGTCTCTCTTGGGTGGCTGGCAGATGAATATTGCCCATATGCTTAGGGTTTAACTGACTGCAGTTTGGGGCTAGGAAGGAATTTTCCCCCAGGGTAGATTGGCAAAAAAACCTGGGGGCTTTTCACCTTCCTTTGCATCATGCTGCATGACTCACTTGCTGGTGGATTCTTTGTACTTTAAAGTCTTTAAATCATGATTTGAGCACTTTAATAACTCAGCCACAGGTTAAAGGTTTACTGCAGGAGTGAAGTTCTGTGGCTGCATGGTGCAGGAGGTCAGGCTAGATCAGCGGTTTTCAAATTTGAGCTTTGAAAACCACTGGACTAGATGATCACATTGGTCCGTTGTGACCTGCAAGTCTGTGAGATCCTATTGCATTTGTTTCTGCTGTAAGCTGTGGCTCTTTAGACGGTATCACAACCTTTCAGCCTTCCCCTCCTTCCTGGTAAATCTTTACATCAGCAGGTTCGGCACTTGCCCAGTTCTATAATGGTAGGCTTTGCTCAAATGCAAATAATTTGATTGAAGGTTTTCTCCCCCCACTTCCATTTTATATTGGGCTCTAATACAAGCCTACAGCCATACATTGCCCTGTTGTTTAGAAGAAAAGTCACAGTGCTGGGGGTGGGGGGAATCAGTTACGCCTAGGGTATGTCTACTGCAAACTGCTCTCTCCCCCTCATGGTGCTGGGTGTGCTGTGGTGAGAGGTGCTGGGACGTGTCAAATGCCCATTCCACAGCATCCGGCAGCCAGGAAGTTTGCGACCTGCAATTGCCGCTGCTGCACCAACCCACTCCCGACAAAGAGGAGCGGATCCAAGCCCACTTGACTCACACCCAACACTGATAGTTGGGTCCTGCCGGGTGCAAGACTTGAGGTTAATGATGGGGATGCATGGGGAGACTGAGCTGAAAACTGGAGGAATCATCTGCTTAGGTTTCTTCTACACTGTCATCCAGCCAAAGTCACTCCTACAAAGTGCCAAGCTCCATTAACTGGGGCATCAGTAGCAGGCTTGCTTACAAGAGAAGTAAAGCCCTGGTCAGATGTGTAGCTTTCCCCCAGCGAGTCCCATTGATGTCAGGTGCCCAGATACCCCGGTGATCAGGGGCAGATAGCTATTTCTGGGATAGATTGGTGCATAAGTGACTGCAGGGTTGAGGTCTTATTGAGTCTATTGTTAAACACCAACCTTTAGCCTTGTTCTTTACAGACCATGCAAATGATTTTAAAACCCATTTTCTTATCATTTAGCCGCATCAGGTTGCTATGTTGGCAAGCTGGAGCATCATTAATTCTCTAGGATGTCTGAATCTTTTTCACCTTCTGGGCCTGACTTGATCTCTTCCCTGCCAGTGGGAATTTGGATGATCTGCAGCTCCAGAATAAAGCAAAATGCAGCCACCTCTGGAGAGAACCCAGCAGCAGCATACAGAGCCCAGGTGCAACGTTACACATTTTTCTGTTGCTAACCTTCATTTGACTAATCGCTCTTTGAAACCTGTGTGTGAATAGCAGGTGCAACGTGGAAGCATGTATGTGACGTTAGACAAGGCCTAGTGATGTACAAGCTCTTGCTTCCATAGGCAGGCTTAGCAGATTTCTGCAGCTGGGAAATGCTGACAGTCCGGTCCGAATCAAAATCTGACCTGGGTTGAAGATAAGTCTAATCATGGAGAAAAGGATCTCTCTCCATCTTGGGGAGGAAAAATGGCCACCCACAGTGAATCTCCTCATTCCCTCCGCAGGCAGCTGATAAGGTGATGTATAGGTGGCAGGATGAGCTGCAGCTAGGGAGCATTTGGGCCAATGCGGCGACATTACTGAAATACAGGGCTAGCACAGATGAAGGAGCTGCTGTTGTCACTGGTAGTTTTGGGGAAGTTACTTTCCTTGTATCCAACAACGGCTTGGATTTAGGGTAAATGGACCTCATTTCCACCAATGCGTCAGACCCACTTACTCAAGGGAGCCCTTCAGCCTCCTAAACATTGGGGTCAGCAGAGCAACACATTGCATGATCTGCTGCTCTTCTGTGACAGCACTCGATCCTCTGAGACGAGAGCTACGCACACACTTCAGACCTAAATTTCCTCTTTGAATTAAAAGCTACGCCACGGGTGTTTCCTTAGCCTGCCTTGGAGCCTTTTTTCTCTGCTATCTTCGCTGAGGGGGTGCCATTATATATCTACTCAGCTGTTACTTCGGTTGTTTTGTGCAAAGATCAATAAAGATTGAAAAAATCAGCCTGGCTGAGTTAATACAGTTGGCCAAAAAAGAGAGAGAGCAAGCATGAGAGAGAAGTAAAAAAAAGCAAGAAAGCTTGGTAGGTGCCTTCTCTCTCCTAACCCTGCATGTAAGATGACATTCCCTGCAGAGCACAATGGAAACAGCTCTGCGATGGCATTAAATCCACACATTTCTTAAGACTGCACCACTGGTTTTCTAAAACCTGAATGCTTGAGGTGCTCTAAACTCTTCCAGACACACAGCATCCTTCTGCCACAGCAGTGACTTACAGCAGGTCTACACTGCCTGCCCTTTTTGGCAGCAGTCAAACTGAGATATGCAAGTTACGTAAAACAGCCTATGTACCACAATTCGAATGCCTAACTCCTGGCTTGTCCACTCTGCTGAGTCAAAGGGGGGACCTCGATTCGACTCAGGCCTGCTCAGTTGCTGGGTGGTGTTCTGGGATCGAACTTCCTCATCAGTTGAGTGGGTCTTTCACAGACTCGCGCAGTCGAATAGAAGTTTGAACTGATGGTGGCAAATCTGGCCCATCAGTGAAGCCCTGTCCTGAGTTGAGCACCGATACAGAAAGAATATAACTATTAATGACCTAGTTGAAAGTGCAGTAGCTGAACAAAGAGAAGGTCAAGGGATGCCATGATCACAATTTATAGCTATTTACCTGTGGAACATGTGTTTAATAATGGGCTTTGCAATCTAGCAGAGGACTATCTAACACGATGCAGTGGCTGAGAGCTGAAGCTTGACAAATTCAGACTGGAAATGAAGTGTATATTTTTCATGGTGAAAATAATTAGCCATTGGAACAACTTCCCAAGGGGCTTGGTGGATTCGCCATAACGGGCTATTTTTCAAGTCAGGATGGGCTGTTTCTCTAAAAGCTCTGCTCTAGCAATTGTCAGTTTCCAAAGGGATAGCCATGTTAGTCTAGTCCAGCAAAAAACCAAGGATCCGTGTGGCACTATAAGACTAACAGATATATTTTTCGCAGGAGCTTTCATGGGAGAAAATCCCACTTCCTCAGATGCTTCAAAGATGGGTGGACTTACAGAATGGACTGAAAATAAATGCAAGGAGGTGTAAAACATAGGATCAGGTCAGACAGTAACAGCAAATCAGAGCAGTTTTCAGGCTCAAACCATGGGAAGCCTGAAGCCAAATTACCTTTTGTAATGGGAAAAGAACCCATGGTCTCGATTAAGTCCTGCTTTCACAGAATTTAGCTTGCATATTAATTCAAGTTCAGCTGTTTCTCTTTGAAGTCTTGATGCCCCAGCCACATCTCTGACGACAGTCATTAACAAATCATTTATCGAGTGATTAGAAAGATGGAAGTGCTCAGCAACTGGTTTCTTTGTTCTGTGATTTCTGATATCAGCTCTGTGTTCATTTATCCCTTTGCACAGCGATCATCCTGTTTGTCCAATGTATAAGGTGCTGGGGCATTTCTGGCACATGATGGCATAGATCACATTAGTAGATGAGCAGGTAAATGAGCCTTTGATGGAGTAGCAGGCTTGATTAGGACCTATGATGGTATCTGTTGTGCAGATATGTGGGCAGACTTGGCAGCGTGGTTTGTTGCAGAGGCGTGTGCCTGCTTTAATGTTTCTGTTGTTAGGTCTGTAGTTGCTGGTGAGTATCTGTTTAAGATTGAGCGGCTGTCTGTAGGCAAGGAGAGGTCTGTCTCCCAGGGCTTGAGAGAGAGAGGGATCATCTTTTAGAATAGGCTGTAGGTCCTTAATGATCTGTTGCAGAGGTCTGACTTGGGGGTTGTATGTGGTGACTAGTGGTGTTCTGTTGTTTTCTTTCTTGGGCCTCTCCTGTAGTAGCTGACTTCGGGGAACCCATCTAGCTCGGTCAGTTTGTTTTCTTACTTCCCCAGGTGGGTACTGTAGTTTCAAGAATGCTTGATAGAGATCCTCAAGATGTCTGTCTCTGTCTGAGGGATCAGAGCAGATGCGGTAATATCTTAGGGCTTGGCTGTAGACAATGGATCGTGTGGTGTGTTTAGGATGGAAGCTCGAAGGATGTAGGTAACTATACCGATCAGTAGGTTTTCGGTACAGGGTGGTGGTGATGCGTCTATCCCTGATTTGTACTGTAGTGTCAAGAAAGTGGATCTCCTGTGTGGAGTGTTCCAGGCTCAATTTGATGGTGGAGTGGAAATTGTTGAAATCTCTGTGAAAAATCTTCACGAGCATCCCTGCCATGTGTCCAGATGATGAAGATGTCATCAATGTAGCGTAGGTAAAGAAGAGGTGTTTTGGGCTGAGACTTGAGGAAACGTTGTTCTAAGTCTCCCATAAAGATGTTGGCATATTGTGGGGCCATGCGGGTGCCCATAGCAGTGCCACTAATTTGGAGATATAAATGATCCTCAGATCTGAAGTGCTTGTGGGTGAGCACAAAGTTCAGTCACAAGCTGCGCTGTGGCATCATCTGGGATGGTTCTTCTAATAGCTTGTAATCCATCCTTATGTGGGATGTTGGTATAAAGAGCTTCTACATCCATAGTGGCCAGAATGGTGTTTTCAGGAAGTTCTCCAATGGACTGGATTTTCCTCAGGAAGTCCGTGGTGTCTTGAAGATATCTAGGGATGTTGATAACATAGGGTCTGAGGAAGGAGTCCACATAGCCAGATAGGCCGGCAGTAAGAGTGCCAATGCCTGAGGTGATGGGGCATCCAGGGTTTCCTTTTTTATGGATTTTAGGTAGTAGATAGAACATCCCTGGCCACGGTTCTGGTGGTGTTTCTGTCTTTATATGTTCCTGTGCTGTCTTAGGGAGTTTCTTGAGTAGGTGTCGTAATTCCTTTTGGTATTCCTCAGTGGGGTCAGAGTAAAGTGGTCTGTAGAAGGCTGTTTTGGAGAGTTGTTTATAAGCCTTCTGGTCATAATCCAATTTATTCATGATGACAGCACCTCCTTTGTCAGCCTCCCTAATGATAATGTCAGAGTTGTTTCTGAGGCTGTGGATGGCATTGCGTTCTGCAGGGCTGAGATTATGATGTAAGGGATGTTGTTTGTCCACGATTTCAGCCTTGGCACGGTGGTGGAAACAATCAATGTAGAAGTCAAGTCTCTTGTTTCAACACTTGGAGGAGTCCACGAAGAATATTTCTTCTTGTAGTATTTGGAGGAAGGTATCTGTGTGTCAGTGCGTTGATCTGTGGTGTTAGGAGAAATATTCTTTGAGTCTTAGGCGACGAAAGTGCTGGGGAACTTCTCTGGCCTGTGTGATACAGGGAGCCAGACAGTAGATCACGAGGCTCAAACTCGTGGGCCCATATGACCTCTAAAGTTATTTCCTGTGGCTCGCAACATCACTATCGCTATCAGTATTTGCAATATCATTGTATGAAAAGGTTTCAGTGGTGCGCCCTCAGGCTAACATACTCGTCCTCATGTGGCCCTCGTGGTGATTTGAGTTTGAGACCCCTGCACTAGATGATCCCAGCGGTCTTTTCTGGCTTTGGGATCCAGGAAGCTATACAGTTAAGGGGACTCTCTCTATTCCCCTCAGTGGGCTTTGGCTCCAGGCCATGAGTGTTGAACGCACTTTTTGTGGAAGTCACCTAACCCACCCATTAATGATGATGCTGTAGGAGATGACCCTTGCTATGGCTGCTGACAGGTCAGTTCATACGTTTGGAGAGCGTGACTGCTGCTCTCCAATAAGCATTAGCCACCGTGGGTGTGTTGCGAGCAGGCTGGGCGAGCAGTCTGTTTTGCTGCTATTGCTTTTTAAAAATCTTATCCTTTTTGTTTTGTTTTGAGGTCAGCTATCTGAACAGGAAAACAAAAATCCCAAGGAAACTCAAAATGGGTTGGTTTGTTTATTTTTTTTCAGGGCACCAGCATGGCCTGAGAAACCAATCCAGCATGAGGGAGAGCTGCCGGTCAGCTCATTGCCCACGGACTTTCCAAGAACCCTCTCGGTTGGGACCCTGTTTGAAAGAGGAACATCTCTGATAGGAAAAAGCACCAATGAAAAGCCTGTCCTTCATGCAGGATCCCAGCAGGGGTGGGGAGGGGCAGGATGTGTTAAATGTATTTTCTTTCTGAAGATTTGGCATGGCCTTAAAGAGAGAGCTTTAAAAGCTTCCAGAAATGTTTTTGTTTTATTGTGTTTCAAACTCGTCCTCCTTTGGTGAGTCCTCCAAGAAGTTCCCAGAATAAATTAGGCACAACAGTTATTGTGCATTTTCCTGGGGTGGGAAGAGGGATTAAATGGGCACAAAACTGCACTAGGAGAAGCAGAGGAAAGAGGTGTGAGTCGGAAAGTGCTGCAAAGTGAGTCATTCTGTAGGACAAATGAAACCTCACTCATCACTCTGTTTTCCTCCTCCTCCCTTCTGGTGTGAAAGTGAGTGTCCTGGAAAAACATCAGCTTTTTTCTAATGTTTTTCTCCCATGGCATCTGTACTCTGGAAACCTTTCCAAACCACAGCGATGGCCTGATATGCAGCTTGGGCCATGCACCTTTTCCTTTTAATAGCCACCTAGGAAAAAGGCACTGAAGTGGCCTAAGAAAAATGCACACCCTGAAGGCAGAGGTGTGTGTGTGTTGGCCGGGGGGAGGTGTCTTGAGCCTGGTCCGTTTGTGTTTGGAGATTATTCCTTTTCTAACCCTGTCCAATTTTCCATTGAAATTTTTTTTAAAAATAATAATCTGCACATTTCTGAGCAGGATGAGAGTGGGGAGGGCCCGTGTGGCTAGATGAAGCGGTCTGGACGCAGTTACGACTCCAATGAATGCTGGGTCATAAAAGCATAAAGGGTGATTGAGGGTGGAAGGGGGCAGGGGGTGATTACGGCGGCGAGGGGGAATGCGAAAACTATCCCTGCTGTTTCGCTGCTGGAAAGGGCAATTAGCCTTAGAACGTCCACTGCACAAATGAAAAGTGCTGGTTTTATTACCAGCGGCAAAACAGCTGTTTTTTTCCAAAACAACTCCAGAAAATGGCTGGGGTTGCCTGCCAGCAAGACATTTAAAATGCAGCCTGCCTGACTGTCAGCTCCAGACCAGCTCCACTGTGGACACAGAGGGCCAGTAGTTAATGGCCTCGCCTTCCTAGCAAATTGCTCTTCGGTTGTAGCGCAATGAGGCTGAGCAGTGGCTGGAGTGGCACAGAAAAGCCTGCTAGGTCCACCTTTCTGTTTCTGGGCTGTAAATCATCCTGCGCCAACAGGCCATGGTTAGTTTGTTTTTAACAGTCCGGATGATTTGCAGGAAATGTTGCATGCCTTCCCAGAGGAAAACGGCTTGGGGAGGGAGGCAAATCAGCGTATCATCTTGCATTTATGTGGTGCCTTTCATCCCAAAGGATGCCACAGTGGGGCCTTCTGAGCTAGAGCAGACTGTGCAGCCTCTTCTGGGAGCCCTGCCTCATGCCCACACCCAGCCCTAATGCCAGCTCTGATGCTTTGATTTGCAGTTCTTATGGGACTGGCATCTGCCTGAATTCCCTACTAGCTCATCCAGTGAACTGCAGCTCCTGCTTTGGAAATGTACAGAAGCAAGAGCACCCTACTGGATCCACTCAAGTTGTACCTTGATAGAGGACTTTGAGGTGCTCATCAAACTCATCAAGGTGTAGGGCAATGCAACACTTTGTCAGGGCGTTGTCCTGAGCATGCTGTGACGTTACTTATGGAGGCCTGCGATAACCACAGGGAGCTACTGAGTGTGGTGGCTGTCTGACCTGCTAGCAGCTACAACTTCCTGCACCGAGAGCGCTGGAGAGTGAAGCCCTCCATCTGGAACTTGGAGAGAGCCCAGATAGATGGAATGGGATGAGTTTGAACACTGTGACGCTTGGGACTTTTCTTTCCCTCTCTTGGCTGCTGCACAGAGAGACAAAGAACTTGCCCCGGTCACACAGGGAGCATAGCTGGAAATTGATTCCACATCTCCAGAATCTTCTCCTGATGGTTTAACGGGGGCATCCATCCTTCCTCTTTGGTGACAGCTATGGAAGTGGGGGGGGGTCTCCATGATGGGCACCTTAGAAAAGTCTATAAATTAAGTCAGAAGGAGCTGGGGGTACTGAGCACTCCTGACCATCAGGCCTCTCCTATTTAGGGGCCTAATTCTGCTGTTCGCTTCATGTCCCCAAGGTAGGAAGTCTTGGCCTATCACTAGGGAGCAGAGTCTTCTGTCACTTATTAATTTCAGTCTCTTTGCTGAAGCTTTGTTGATCTCGTGTCGCAACCCTGCTCCTCCTGCCCACAGTGTGACACATTGTGAATCCTCAGGTCTGCATCGTACCATGCTAGGAGCTTTCCTTCCACAGAGGTAGCTGCAAGACAGAGGTCTCAGATACAGTGCTGCCAGTTGTCATGATCTGGAGTGTTTTTCTTAAAGCCCCATCTCCTGGAGTCCTGGGATTACACGGGATTCTCAGAGTATGTAAAGACAGTTCTAGTCCTTTTGGTTGCAGAGAAAAGCTTGAAAATATGAATCATAAAGGCTCACAAAAAAACCCTGATGGGCAATCAAGGCACCCCAAAGTCGCTGCTTTTTTAAAATTCACAGGTATTAAGCCAATTTCATGGTTTTGGGGGCTCTAAATCATAATGCTTGGGCTGGTATCCCCATATGGGATTTTCTGTCTTTTTAAAAAAAAAAAACTAAAATGTTTCATTTATTAATATTTTCTTTTGAGAACAAAAGTTTCCTGCTAGTTTAAGGAAATGAATACAATTGGTGACCTTTTCCCCCTACCACAGCTATTGTGTCAGTCTCTCTGACATTTCATGCATCCATCTGGAAGTGGCTCTGTTGTGCAAAGTTTTGCCTTCCTTGTTTCCTTTTCTGGCCACCTGTCTTTTCTTTAACAATCTGTTTCCAGCCTTTTCTGGGGCAGACTTCTGAGCAGGAGCATCTAGTAAGCAGGTGAGAACGGGGCTTACCCGGGATTTTTAAGTGAATGTGCAGGTTACAAGCTTGCTAGTATTTAACTCTACACACCTGTCTGTTAGTGCGCTTTGACCATTTCTCCTTCCCCAGGCTAGGAAAAGAACTAAGGTTCAGTGTACGAAATAACTCCAGGAGTCGAGAGGTCAATTAGCTAGCATCAGAGAAGGCTAGGAAGGCAGAGGAAAAGTGAATCAGAAGCCCGAATCCCCTCCCCCACCCCCTCCAACATCTTAATTTCTTATAGAGTTGCCTCTTCCAAATGTGGTTGAGGAGAACCACCTCATTACGAGCCATCTGAGGGACCCACTGACACGCTGGCCTGTCGGTCTCCAGCTAGAAAGGGAGCTAGGAGCAACTGGTGCAATTGATTGAAGACTTCCTCTCACTTTTGGGAGCTAAAAGTTGACTTTTGACTTAAATGCATTGCATGAGGGAGAGGCTGGAAAATGTCCATTTTGTCACCCGGATTATTGAGATTGCTCCTGAAAAATTAAGAACACCCTAAAATGAGAATTTTTGAGTCTTCAGAAGCCAAAAGCTTTTTGAATACTAAAACCAAAATGTTTAAAAAAGCTTATTTTTGTCTGAAAAGAAAATACAGTTTTGAACTAATGCTAATTGTTTAGAAACCCAGTGTGTTCAGCACTGCAGGCATGTTCCTGGGTCCAGGACAGGACAGAAAACACTTTATTCCATTTTTCGACTGCCTTTCAGGTAGGAGTACAGGCATGGGGAGTCTGTGAATGGAGGTCTGATTGGATCCCCAAGGGCCAGGGTGGGATAAGAGCATGTTTTGCTGTGTAAGAGATGGCATGTGGCCTGTGAATGCTAAGCCTTCCAAAGAGTGCAAAACTAAATATGTCAAAGAGGTTATTGGTAGGGAATAAAGAAGAAGGGCATCTCGGTCAGTACTAACAAATTCCCAAAGAGGAATTGCAGCAAGAAGCTTCCATCCTGTTTCTGCCGGGAAGCAGATTCTGAAATGCTGCACATTGGTCTTTAGGGGGTGCTTGAGAAGGAAAAGCCAATACTGCCACTTAGCCCTTCGAGGGAGGCACTGGGGAGGGGTCCTTTTCCTCCTGCCCAAACCCCACTTTGCTTCTGGGGGAGCATCACATTAAGCAGCAATGGGACTGGTTTCCCATACGACTTTTTAAAGCAACAGGGTTTCTGGAGCTACACACATTGCAAATAGACTCAGGAGGCCTGCAGGCTGGTTGGGTAGGCAACCCCTATTGATTCCTGCGGGAACACTTTGGTCGTGCCCATCATACCAGCAGAGGAACTGAGGCACCAAGCAGGTAAGTGATGTGCCACAAGACAACTTCGACCCAAGTGGTTCTCCAAGTGGCCAGTGCTGTAGCCCTCTTGAAGCGACTGAGTGTCTTTTACACAGGTTAATAGTCTGTGTTTGTCCAGCCCTGCCCCCATCCTGCCCTTGGCATTGAAAGACTAATGTCATAACTCGAGCACGTGCCAGGGAGTTTACGATTGGAGGTGCAGAAGGCTCCCAGATGTGAGAGCTGTTCAGCTGCAGCGGGTCCCTTGCCAAGGCAGCCCACAATGGCCATTTATCTTCATGCTCTGCATTTTTCAAGTTTCTCTCAGAGGTCCCTTCCTGAATAGTTTCTGAACCAGTGCCTCCCACTCAGCCCTTCAAGGCCACTGCCTGCATGCTGTACCTCCAGGGAGGGAGCTAATTTTATGCCAGGTACAATATCAGGTAGCTCCAACTCTGTGCCAACCATTGCTTCTCCTAGCCCCGATAGCTGTCGCCTGGTATTTGTTAGACTGGAGCCCACTCCTTTTCTCTCTGTTGTAAAGCCTAGAAAGTTTCCTCTCTCAAGGTGAAAGGCGCTGACCCTAAGAAGCCTGTTTTTGCCTCCCAACCAGAGAACACCCCCATCCTGCTGGAAGAGAGTCTTTTTCAGAGGATCTGGATTATTCAGTGAAATTCAGCCTGTAGAGTTGGTGGAATTGGTCTCTCCCAGCAAGAAGAAAGTTTGTCGCTACAATCCAAGGTAAGATCCAGAGTAATGTTTGGGTTATTCCTCTAACACATGCTGTCACCTTAACAGGAATTCACAAGTTTGGCAGGAAACATTCCCTGTCGGCCAAGGTAAGGGAAGGTGCCATTTATGGGGTTTCTTCACATCCACAGGTTGGTTCATTTATGCAACGTCCTTCACAAGTCTCATGGTGCTTTTCATTTGGTCAAAGAAACTGGCACAGATGTTCAGACAAGAGGAGGGCGTCTCAGGCTAGATGTAAAAACAGCATCTAAATCAGGGGTCTCAAACTCAAATCACCACGAGGGCTGCATGAGGAGTAGTAGAGGGCTGTGTGAGGGCTAGTATGGTAGCCCGACGGCCAAAACAGTGAAATCTTTTCATAGAATGATATTTCAAATATCAGTAACAATCATGTTGTTGCGGGCCTCAGGAAATGGTTTTAGGGGCTGCATGCAGTCCACGGGCCATGTGTTTGAGCCCTCTGATCTACTGATATCTCTGTTGGAAGAAGACGTTTGCCCAAGAGGAATGAGCTGTAGCAAGTCCAGCATGTGTTGAATGTGTGCATGAAATAGAGGGGTTAATGAGGAACAAATCCTGACCCTTTTTTGTATGCACCCAGATGTCTATGTAGAGGAGTTCCCCCAAAAATGATGGTGGCCAACCTTTTTTCAAATAGATGCCAGTCAGTTTCCAAGCGCGTTACTGGTGAGGGGTGGGAGCTGGGGCCGACCGCCCCACCCTATGGCCCTGATCCTGCTCTGGGGCCCAATCCAGCCCCAGCCACTGTCGCTTGCCAGCAGCAGCAGGGGACAGATCCGGCTTCAAGCTGCTTGCAGGAGGCTTGAAGCTGGAGCCGGTTTCTGTCGCTTCCCACAAGTGGCAGGAGCTCTCTCCAAGCCTCCTGCTGCTTGCCGAAAGCAGCCCAAAGCTGGATTGGGCCCCTTCTGCTGTGCCGCCGGCCAGAAGATTCAGGGCCTGTGCGCTGCTGGCCCCAGCCAGCAATGCCCCTGCCTAAGTCTATAGTTAGGTGCCTTGGGGAATTTGCAAAAGAGCATGTGAAGCTAACCAGACTTTCACCTACGTCATTTGTGTGCTTTTTAAAATCTAACCTTTAGGGGCTAAATAGAGATGTAGGAGACAACCCTCAGGATCTTATTTTTTTAACAAAGGACTAGTGATGAAGTCATTGGCCTCTTAATCTCTGGCCCAACAGAGAGGTCTAATCTCAAAACAGGGCTCACAGTGAGAAACACCTCAGCTCTAACTGCAGCTCTGACCCTGATTAGCTGTGTGATCCTGGATAAATCACTGAACCGCTTTGTGCCTCAGTTTCCTTAGCTGTAGAATGGGTCAATAACATTGTTTACTAGATATGCCAAGTATTATTTGCAGCAACCATGGCTAAACCTGTATTTACCACAGTTCCTGCTGGTGACTTCTTAGCAAAAGCAGAATTGGCATGAAAAAGAGAGACTCTGCCCAATATAGTTTTCAATTGCTGAGCCAGTCTTGGTGGAGACTGTTTCCTGGCAGTATTTTTTTTTCCTACCACCAGATGTTCATGGCCTGCTTGGATCCTGTCTGTGCTTTCTGTAATTATGAGACAATTTCTCTTAAACCATGCTGCCCCTCTGCTCATTCAATGCACTCAACATGTGCTGACAGAATAGCAAGTGCCGTAGCATGTTAGCAACACTAGCAAGAATGCAAAGGAAAAAAAAATCCTTACTCAGATCCAGGGCCCCCTGAGCATGAAGATGCCATGAAAGTAAACTAATTGCTCTCTTTGGTAAATTCAAAGCACATTAAAGAGGCTCCTTGCCCACCTGCATGTTCTGTGGACAATACATTTCAAACCATCACATCTGAAAACTAGTTCCTCCATTGATACTGCTGACCTGAAATCAGGAGGCTGTGTATCTCTTACTCCAGAAGCTAGAGTCTAGATGGTACTTCCACCCCTTCAAGATGTGTGAAGGATGTCTGGGAAGTTAATCAGAGGCATATGGAAGAGAACAGGATAAACACTAAACCCTGATGTCAGGTCTTGATAGTTATGCTTATACATTAGCTGTCCATAAGGACCAAAAGGATGACTCCTGGTCATGACCATGGGTTGACGCTGAGACCAGGGTTGAGGAATTGCTCTGGACACAGGAGGTCACACTATGCTGCCCTGTGCTGGCCATGCTCCCAGTGGAAACAGAACTGAAAAAGAAGCAGCTCAGATCATTTGTGCTCTCAGCCTTCCGCAAGGAAGCCACCAGGGCTGCAAGCATCCAGGCCCAGGCCCTTCAACCATGGGGGCTGAGGATGTTGAGCCACCACAGACTGAAAGAGACCCTCTGGAGACTGGCCTGAGAAAGCCCCAAGGGGGCTCCAAAGCAAGGTAGGATGTGGTCGCCTAGGCCACGTGTTTTGAACTATTGCTTCTCTCGCACCCAGGGGTGGAACTGAGTGAAGCAGGGTGGGACCAGGTTCCTCTCCCCCAGGACACTGATTCTTGCCACACCTAGTGAACCCTGCCAGTAGGCACAGTGGCCCCTGACTCTTGCCATTGGACATTACAGTCGGGAGTAGTGCTCCCTAGGCCTTGGCCTCAGTTCCACCCCAGGGCTTAAAGTAGGCCAGAACACAGTGGAATGCCGATCTGGGGCCCACTATTTTTAGGTGTTCAGCATTCTGGGGACCCTAAAAATAGAAAATGGGGCCAGACTGCTGCGTTCCAGGGCCCACCATTTAAAAATAACAGGCTCCAGAACACAGTGTTCCAGCTCCATTTTCTATTTTTAGGGGCATCCATGCTGAGCCCCTAAAAACAGCAGGTCCTGGAACGGCGTTCCACTGCATTCTGGGAGGCAGGAACCTGCCCTGGCCCTGGCTGAGGCTTCAGCCTGAGACTGTTCTCACTGAGCACACCCAGAGCCTCTGAGCATGCTCAGTCACAGCAGGCTCAGGCCAGAGCCTTAGCCCAGGCTAGGGCTGCTCCAGTGACATGGTGGCCAGGTAAGGGGGCCCGGGCAGCGAAATGGGGCAGTATTCTCCCTAGGACTTGAAATTAGGGGGTGTAGGGGAGTACTCACTAATTTGGTGTAAAACTGTTACTAGCTGACAACTGGGAGGGTGCTGAAAATTTCAGGGTGGTATGGGGGGAGTTAGGAAAATTCCTGGTTTGAGGACAGGTGAGCTGGCCTGGTGGGAAAAGGGCATAAGGAAGGGGGTCGGCCCTGGGCAGCAGGGAAAACTGTGTGGCACAGCAGGGGCTTGGGGAAGGGTTGGTGGACCAGTGGCAAGATGAGGGCCAGAGGCAGTAGTTGGGGTGAGGGGTAGGTGTGTGGGGAGCAGTAGCTGGGGTGGGGCTAGGTGTTTGTGGGGGCAATAGCTGTGATGTGTGAGGGGGGCCTGCACTAGCATGAAGGGGCCCTGTGCAGGTGCAAGAAGGGCCCACACTGGTATGAGGGGAGCCCACCAATTTAGGAGGGCTACAGGGCCTGCCAAACTGTACTTTAACCCCTGTTCCTCTCCCCAGCATAAGACACTAGAGTTTGTACTCCCACACTTCTCTACAGTGGAACTATCTGTTTTATCTGGGTTCAACACTAGATCTACTTATACGCTGTTCACACATAATTAGTGGCACCATTGCTAGGGGAATGGGTGTTTAATGGGATATAGGGAGCCTTCCCCCACTGTGTCGGGAGCAGCTCCTAGCCAAATTATACTCCACACTGCCACCATCACAAGGGGCTGTGTTAGTAGCATCAACAGAGAAGTTCCAGGTTTGAACGGGCCTTCAAAATGGAGCCTGTCTTCTCACCATGAAGGTGGCCATATGAAGATGCTCTTGCCTTCACTGTACACTTCCTGGAGCTAGATGGGACATTGGTGATGATGGAACTTTTCCCATGGAGCTTTCCTGATTTTGATGGTAGTTTGGTGCCTACTGCCCAGGCAGCCACGTCACGTGGTGGGGGAGTGAAAGAAGAAGGTATTTCATGAGCTGTAGGAAGAGAGAGTAAAAGACTTGTCCTGTTGCACATGACAAATCCAGTGCAACCCAGAGTTGGAGGGTGGGGAAGATGGCACAGTGGGCCTTAACAAGCAATTTGTGAAGAGATTGCACCCTGGGGATTTGGGCACTCAGGGTGCAATGAGGAGGGTCTTGAAAGTGGCAGGGCTCCTGGCATGGGGCTCCAGTTGTGTGGAAAGGAAGTGACCAAAGCTTGGGGAAACTTGTACAGCAGTGGAAAACATGCTGTCTATTTGCTGGGGTTGGAGGTCTGGATTTCAGACTCTGACAAGAGTGGGAAAGCAAACACCCCATGGCCATAATCTAGTTTGGCCTAGCACTCATTCAGTCACCTGCGGTTACCCTCAACAATGGTGGCAAATGCTTAGTGGACTCTGAAGTGGATTCAGTGCGTATATTCTGGCTGAACAGTAAGAACATCATCTCTAGCACCAGTACTTAAGAGACAAGATGCACAGCCTCTTGCTGTAACCCATGTGCCTAGGGATCTCTTTTGGCTGGGTTATGTTGTTGGGCAGATTTAGCTGCCCAGAAACCAGGAACTAGGGCATGGTAGCACATTGAGCATGCTCCACAAGTTTTTATTGTTGTGCTGGAGTTACATAGCTGGGAGAAGCCTGAGAGGAGCAGCCCAGAGTGGAGTGAGGACAGGGAGCTGCAGAGTCCATGTGCTCAGTGATTGAGTGAGAGGAGCTGAGCCAGGAGTGGACTGCAGGATGTTTTCTCCCTGCTTTGGACTCTTTTGCGGGGAAGTTTTCTGTTGTGGAACTAAGGGTTGGATGGCCAGTGACCTGATGGCCTGGTGCTGGCTGAGGAGAGGAAAGGAAGGACCGCATGGATTCCAGCTGAAGATTCCTGCAGCCAGAGAAGATGAAGATTGCTTCTGTTTGCATTCAAGCCTGGAGGACTTAAATACCGCAATTGAGAAAGGATGACTCCACCTGAACTTTGGGACTCTTGGGTTTCTTACTGGTTTCTGTAAATTCATTTTGGTTTTCTTAGGATAAGGTTTGTTAAGTTAGTTAGTAAAGGTTATTGTTATGTTTATTTTGAGTAGTATTTTGTTGTGGGATGGGAACTCTGAGCCGTCTTTGCTGTGAGTGCCATACAGACTGAATCCGGGCTCTCCAGCTCCTTTCTGCAGGGGTTTACCTCTGCGAGGCACTGGAGAGGGGCAAGTAAATGAATTCTAGCCCACCCTTGCAGGTTACACTGGTGCAGGATAGACGCCGACTAATGAAGCAGTTGGGGTCAGGAAGTAACTTCCACCATGTTATTAGAAAACTGTCTGGTGAGAGTTGTACTTCTTCCTATAAAGCTTCATGGATGTTTTGTGTTGAAGATTGGATCTAGGATTAAATAGACCCCTGCTTTGACCTGGGACGGTATTTCCTGAATTCCTGCAGCTCCTGAGACACCCTGAATTTGAGGTTTGCAGATCAATTTAAAGCCTAGAGTGATTTGGGTAGTTGTCTGAGGACCACTGCCATAGAGACCTTGGAGACTGACCTTCCATTAATTAAAAATGAAGTTTGGCCCCAAGAGAATCGGGAGTCAAATCCAGGAATTATCCATGGATAAATGAATTTCCAGAAGCATAGCGCCAGAACCTCAGCTGGGGTAAATCAACTAATTTCCAGTCTCGGGGGGTCACGGCACTTGGAAGTTACCAGTGTGTAAACAACAGTGAGCCTGTCATCCCCATGATCCAGATTCTCCCCTTCCGGCATTCCAAGGAGTACAGAGAGTTCCTGTGATGGAGGATGCCAGTCCAGGATTTGGATCCTTATGGATTAATGAAGTTTCTGAGTATTTTGATACCACAAGATGCAGATGTTTTACTCTGGCAACTAATGAGAAATTGCAGGCCAGGACTAGGCTGAAAAATAACTTGTTGTTCAACAGAGCAGTTCCCTGAATGATAAGACTTTAATGTGCAGCAACGTCATAGGCCTTGGTTAAAAATGTAAACAAGGTATATGTTCTCCTGCAGGCCCAGTGATTCAGTAAATGTGCACGTGATGCAAATACAGTTCAGCGTGGTTTATATGGACCCATGGGAGCTATCATTTTTGTACAACCCAGTGCAGGGTTCAGTGCGACTGACAGACTTTTGCCTGGACTATCTATAACCTAGGGTAGAGCAAGGGTGAATTGTGAAATAGACCAAA
This sequence comes from Podocnemis expansa, assembly GCA_007922195.1. Taxonomy (NCBI): domain Eukaryota; kingdom Metazoa; phylum Chordata; order Testudines; family Podocnemididae; genus Podocnemis; species Podocnemis expansa. The sequence continues at coordinate 1,864,329 of ML682073.1, read as the reverse complement.
ATACATGTATTTGATAAACATGGCAGAAAAGAAAGGTCCTGATGGATGGGAAAATGCTGTTCCAAACCAAGGGGAAAGGAAGAACAGAATGGAGGGCAGAGGAAGAGACCTTGGAATCCAGGACAAATGGTTTTAGAGTCGTTTGTTTACAGCCTGCAAAGCCACAGAAGGCAGAACCACTAGGCTTTCCAGTCACTGCGGACGTGCTCTGTGGCCACAACAAGGATGCTGCTGTTAGGTCCATGGCACACGCACAAAAAAGTAGGTTAAAAGTACAAATATTCATGGTGGACAGTTGCAGTGTAACATGGCTTTATTTCTTAAAAGTCACGATAATGTACCAGAACCCCCCAAAGCAGAGACCAAGAGGCTGATCCCTTGGAAGCCCAACTGCCCCCATTTTGGTTCTCCACAGGCTGACTCTGACTGCACATTTCCCCATCCAGCCCCTTAGTCTGAGATAAGGCCCAAAAAACACCTTACGAATTAAAGCGACAGTTTGTAGTTCCAACCTGGATTTCAAATACCCCACAGCTGCCAACTACGGAGTATAGAACAGGAGCTAACAAACAAAGTATGAAGCAGAAATGGTGGACTTGTGCTGTCAGCCGTGATTGTGTGGAGTGAAATCTGCGTGGTGCCTTGCTTGTCACTTGGAGGGAAGCATAGAGGGACTTACTCCTGGCACTGATCTACGAGACAGTGGAACTAGAAAGGAAGACCATTTTCTTTAGCAACCAGAAGGATGCAAAGTGATGCCATGTTAATCGCATAGCCCTCGTGGGGGCCGGCACTGTCATCCCTGGATGTGAGCTCAGTTCTTTTACTGCATTTTGTTCCAGAGATCACTGGAAAACGCCAAAAGAGCTGAGAGGGGATCCCAGAGAAATGATGGGAGTCCTGCTTGAGGATGCCTCTGTCAACAAACTAAAATAGAATAAATGACACAAAATACATGACATGGAATATTCCATGTGAAGCAACATCAGTTGACTGCGAATGGCTGTTTGCAATGCATTTAGTGCTGAGCAATGTCTCTGTTCTCATTTATTGTGGCAAATGGAATTAGAATAGTGTTTTTAGAATGGGTCCATGCTGCCAGGTTATTAATGGATTAATGATCATGCAATATAAAGCTTTCAAAGGAGGGGAAAACCCTGCATAAAATGATTTAGAAAACAGAACAACTACAGTATTTGGAGGAAATGGTTTCATTTTATACAGCCATTTTTTGTTGGAAGAGTAGCAGCTATTTTCAGTCCTGGCTGCCTGTGTACAGGGACTGAGCCCCAGTTGTGCTGGGTGCTATAGATGGATGTAATAAAAAGACAATCTCTGTCCCAAGGCATTAACAATCTAAGTTGGAGGGGCGGAAATCTCCCAGGACTGCATTTTTTGGAAAGAGTACATATTACAGCTTCTGAAAGCTAAGTGCCAGAGACGAGAGGGATTTGACCTTCTTAGCAGTGTTACATTCCCCAATGTGCTTGCCTACCTGGAGACTCTAGCATGCTCTTTATTGCTGTTTACGCATCGCAGCACTTTGCGAGGTCAGCCTGACACAGAGTTGAGGGAAGAAACCACCAGCCCTTCCTGTCTACATGCACTAGGGAAACAACCTCTTGCCAAGAAGCCAAGCTGTTCTAAAATAAGATAAACACCACCTATGCTAATTGTCCTGGAAAACGCACCAAGGTGCCAGGACTATTTGGACAGCCATGTACTTCCCCAAAGCACCAATCAGAAATAAGAGCTAGAGGCATTTCTGGGATGCCTTGGAGAGACAAGAATGGAACAGTGTCTCTGGATTCATGGGCGATTTCCAAAATGTGTTTATTTCTTGGCTGATGTTTAGGGTGAGGGAGAACTGTTGGATTGACAGCCATGGAGTCTGATGTCCTCTCTTCAAAGAGGGGACGCAGCTACAGTTGTGTCCTTTATCATTCCCCAGAGCCCCCAAACCACCACCTTTGAACTGCCACGGTGACTTCTGGGGGAGATGAGACTCCATCCATGTCCCACGCTTGCTTCCTGCACTGGAAGGATCAGCGAGAATGGGTAGTGATGAGACCATTGCAGGATTCTTTTCATATTGGCTCCTCAGTAGGAACTGGCTTGGGATGGCCTTTCTGTTTCACTGAGCAGTCAGTCTGATGGAAATGACTTCTGGTGGTTACCCTACAGAAACAGGTCCTAAGCTAGAGGAGAGAGTGTTCATATCCCATTGCTGTACCCCAGAGCCATTCAATCTTGCTGGGCCTTCCATTTTACAGGGTTTCCAGCAGATGAAGCCTGTAACAGGCTGCTAAGGTGTCATCTTGAAACTACAGTACCCACCTGGGGAAGTAAGAAAACAAATTGACAGAACTAGATGGGTTCCCCGAAGTCAGCTACTACAGGAGAGACCCAAGAAAGAAAACATCAGAACACCACTAGTCACCACATACAACCCCCAAGTCAGACCTCTGCAACAGATCATTAAGGAGCTACAGCCTATTCTAAAAGATGATCCCTCTCTCTCTCAAGCCCTGGGAGACAGACCTCTCCTTGCCTACAGACAGCCGCCCAATCTTAAACAGATACTCACCAGCAACTACAGACCTAACAACAGAAACATTAAAGCAGGCACACACCCCTGCAACAAACCACGCTGCCAAGTCTGCCCACATATCTGCACAATAGATACCATCATAGGTCCTAATCAAGCCTGCTGCTCTATCAAAGGCTCATTTACCTGCTCATTTACTAATGTGATCTATGCCATCATGTGCCAGAAATGTCCCAACACCTTAGACATTGGACAAACAGGACGATCGCTGTGCAGAAGGATAAATGAACACAGAGCTGATATCAGAAATCACAGAACAAAGAAACCAGTTGCTGAGCACTTCTATCTTTCTAATCACTCGATAAATGATTTGTTAATGACTGTCATCAGAGATGTGGCTGGGACATCAAGACTTCATAGAGAAACACTGAACTCGAATTGATATGCAAGCTAAATTTTGTGAAAGCAGGACTGAATTGAGACTATGGGTTCTTTTCCCATTACGAAAGGTAATTTGACTTCAGGCTTCCCACGGTTTGAACCTAACAACTGCTCTGATTTGCTGTTACTGTCTGACCTGATCCTATGTTTTACACCCCCTTGCATTTATTTTTCAGTCCATTCTGTAAGTTCACCCATCTTCGAAGCATCTGAGGAAGTGGGATTTTCTCCCATGAAAGCTCCTGCGAAAAATAAATCTGTTAGTCTTAAAGTGCCACACGACTCCTTGTTTGTTTGTTTTTTTTGCCAGTCCTTCTCTAGTGGCTGATCCATGGAGTGGACAAAAACCTTCTACTGCTGGCAGGCAGAATTACTGCTTTAGGCCAAAATGCGAAAGGTCTTGAAGTTTTGGTGCTGGGCTAAATCCTGCCTGGTGATTTTCACTGAGGGTCATTACAAGCGAAATGAAGTGCTATCCAGTCATCCTTGAATGGAGTCATTCTATTCTTTGTGTGTGGAGAACATCCTTATTAATGTCAACAGTGGGAGTTGCCAGCATCACAGGCAAGGAGCATCTGCCAGCTAATTGCTTGCAGACTGAGAAAAAGCCAACAGGTTAGGGTTGAAAATATGCACTCCCCATGTATTGCTGCATGTTTTCCTGAGAGTTCTCACCATCTGCAGAGCATTCTTTGGCTCACAGATTCACAAAGAGTTTGGAGCAGAAAAGCATCCCTTCCAGGGGTGAAACGTAGTCAGAGCTGCCCTGTTTGTGTTCCTTTCACTACCAAGGGGCCTGGCTGGTCGAGGCCTCCTGCACGTTCCGTGTTTTCAGTAGCTACTGCCTGTTTGTTCAGCTCACCAGTGCCACAGACGTGGTGGGCATTGTGTGCCAGATGCACAGGGATAAGGCTCAATTTGCTGGAGGATTAGTTGGCTCTCTTATAAAGCGAGGTGCTAGTTGTGTCACCCCATGGAACAAATCCCAGGGAGGTGCCTTCTGGGCTGAGGGGTTTGCTGGTTGGCAGAGGAGCTAGGGATCAGAAAGGAGTGACGGTGGGGAAAGCACACACCAGCCCTGCCTCTCTCAGGGCAGTGTTCGTTTCCACTGGCTTTTCAGCTGATGTTTGCCGAGCACATTCTCCAGAGAGAGTGGCTTGCACCCTCCTGCCATGGCATGCCCCCCAGCGCACGGAGCCGGAGCTTTTCTAGAGCAGGATCTCAGTGACTGCTCCCACCATGCCCACCAGGGAGCAGCTAGCACGTGGTCTTTGGCTGAGAAGGAGGATGGATGGGAGGAAGGCGGGCAGCCTAGTCAGCACCATCCTCCTTGCTCAGGGCTTCTTATACATCCTCCGCCTGTGCTCAGTCTGCAGCGAGGATGAAAATTTGGCTCTTCACCACACACTGTTCTTGGTAGAAGTTTCCATTGAAAATTTCCCTGGTTCTGTGGTTATTTTAGGTTCTCCCCCCTTGAAAATAAAGACCAAAATCAACTAGTTGAGCTAGTTCTTCCCTCGTGCCAGTCTCAGACTGATCTGGTGTCACAGCACCAGTCTAAACTTTGTGGGGCAAGGACCGTCTTTTTGCTACATGATTGTACAGCACCCAGCGCACTGGAGCTTCGGCTTCCAGATACTGTCACAAACTAAATCCTATAGCTAATGGAGTTTCCCCTGATTTACTGTGGAGTAAATGAGAGAAGAAACTAACACTTATGTGGCTAAACAGATTAGGATCCCAAGTTAATAATAATTACACCTAAGCTTCAAAGATTGCTCTGGGATTTAGTGCAGAGAGGTGGCTTTATTTTCAGAAACCCACTGCAACATCAAAGAGCTATCAGGCACAGGCAAACTAGAAGTAGAACGTATCTGCGGAATGCACTGCTGCAAGATATCACTGAGGCCTAGAGCTCAGCAGGATTTAAAAAAGAACTGGACAGCTGCAGGAGAACACCCAAATTAGATGAGATACAAGTCCATAAGGGGGATAAAGTCTTTTACTTCAGTGCATAAAGTAACTTCTTGTTGCCCCGGCTGTGAAGGAATTTCTACTCTAGACCAATTTTCAGTGCTAAGAGGGCCCTAATTACCTGATACCTTTGGGAGCAGTCCATATTGTTATCTCTGTGTAGGAGAGGAGGAGCTGTGACACAAGAACACTAAGGTCCAGTTATCCTCAGAATATTTAGGAACCTAACTCCCTTGGGTTGAGAGTTAGGCCGTGGGTCTCAAAGATATTTATGTGACATGGGCGAAGCATGGGACTGAGCCTGGGTTTCCTGATTCCCAGGTTAGTCTTATAGACACAGGAGTATCTTCTGCTCTTGCCCAGGGTCAGGTTATCACTGTACGTTATAGATTTTCTTGCCTTTTCCTCTGCACCAGCTGGTGCTGTTCACCGTCAGAGACACAACACTGGAGCCGGTGGGTCAGTGGTTTGATCTGGTCTATGTCTGTGCAATTGCCTCTTCCTTCTCCTTTCTCAGCTGCACATTAGGTGGTCTGGTATGCTGGCCTCACCTCACCTCACCTTTGCAAGCAGCCATGAATTTTTGAAAAGTCCCCTATTTTGTTCTACCAGTGCAGCTAGCCCTCTCCCCCCTTCCCAGGAGCCACACTGAAGCTGTGCTTTGCTGCTCTCCGGGAAATAAAGTAGGTCACGGTGTCATGTAAGGTAGTATTAATACACAGTCAGGAGAGTGAAGCAAAAAACCCTGCCAGATTGGAGCTGATAAATAACCAGCTGTGGCGCTAAGGAGAGGATTGATTAGGGAGCAAACTGGAAACCATAGCTGTCTGATTCACTGATGTGTCAGAAAAAAAGGTCTCTGAGTCTGCAAGATATCACCAACCCCATGCAGCAAGGAGACAAATAGCTTTCCATTTATCTGTGTGACACAATAGGTTGAGCATCAGCTATGCGTTTCAGCTGAATTTCCAATCTAATCAGAACACCATCTGCTGGCACAGATGAGGGTCCTCCCTCCCCCCAAAGTTTCCTGTGGGGCTCTTTCACAGACAGCATTTTTCTTCCACCGTCGGACCAAAGTAGCCAATGCAGAAAGCATCAGGCATTCATGGAAAATCAACACCCTGCATGCAACCCAAAACCCTTGGTTTCAAATCATATTTTCCTCCTGGAGTTTTACAGATTTCTATCTCCCCATTTCTGCAACATTTACCTGTGGAAAAATGAGTGTCTTTCTGTCTCAGCAGCCTCTAGCCATTCTAATTCCTCAACCAACTTTAGTCACATGGATTTGACTCAACTTGCTTTAAGATGGACTCAAGTCACAAAACTTCTCTGAGTCAGCATGTCAAACACCCCAAAGGTCAAAGCGGATGTTCAGAACTGGTGATTTTTGTTTGGCTCATTATGAGCATGGGGTGCCCTTGCAAAATTTGGCTCTAGATTAGGATTTCTAGCACCTGCTGCCAGCCTCTAGAGCTGCCTGAGGTTTTATTTAAGCCCCATCTCAAAAGACAAAAAGCATCTGACGCCTGTGCCTGTGGAGAGAATTTGGGGCATTGATACTGCTGTAGTGCGGTGTCAGGGGTGAACTGAACATGCCTGTGGATTTCACAGTGCAGCTGCTGACAGATTTCCTCTGGATGTGGCCTCTGTCATCACAAACTACAGGACTCCCAGTTCTGTGGAGGAGCAGGACTAGGGCCAGAGATGCAAATTGTCTTAAGTGCTTTACTAGGTTAAAGGAGGCCCCACTCCAGAAACTCAATTGCTTTTTCATTCTCTTCATGCTGCAGGTCTGGCTAGCCACTCTTGCTGTCAGTGAATAATGATGCCTGCAGGTTTCACCGGAGCCAGGAGGGAAAGTGAAGTTTGCAAACAGCACGTCACTAGCAATCACCTTTGCTGCTTGAGCATGTGGGGGTCGATAACTCCTAGGGTTATGGGGCAGCGGTCCCCTTTCACCAGTGTCATCAGTAAGTCTCTGCACTCTTCTACTCTGACTGTCTTGCTCAGCCTCTGCTTCTTTTTTAAATTGTTTGGGAAGGTTGGGAACAAGGCAGTAAAGAGCAGGCTAATCAGAGCTCTCCTCCTTCAACAGAGATTGTATGGGGAGATTTGCAATGGTGCCAAAAAGCAGAACCCCTGGGGAAAGTCTGAAGTCAGCAGCTTGGAGAGCCACCAGCTAGCATTCACAGACGTGAAGACCAGAAGGGGTTGTACAGACCATCTCGTCTGACCTCCTGCCTAACACAGGCATGAGGCTTTCCCCCAGGGATTCCTGCACCCAGAGCTGCGGCTGAGAGGTGCGGTACCCTCCAGAATGACGTCCAGCATTGAGTCAGATGGCACCACAGGCTGTGCCCGTGATCAGTGCCCATCACTGCTAAAAATGAGCCTCCAGTGTCCAGTAGGAACCTGCTGACTTGCGTGGCTGGCAATCTGCTGCACTACTGAATGGTCCCTTCACCCAGGATCCAAAGCACTTTGCTGACATTGCTAGTCCTCACGACACGCATGAGAACAATACCCGGTGAGTCTGTATGTCCTCATTGTACAGCTAAGGAATCTGAAAAGGAGAGGTGGCCAAGACCGCAAAGTTGAAATTCCTGGGCCAGGGTTCGAAGCACATGCCAACTTTCCCTCCTGTTGGAATGGCAGAGTTTGTCCTTGAGACTTTGGCCCGAATTATTAGATGAAACAGCACTGGCACACAGCGCTTACCTAGAGGACCACAGGCACTTGTTACTTCTCTCTTCCATTAAGATTGAGTTCTACAAACAATTTGCTGAAATACTGAGAACTAGACACACTTAGCAATGATAGGCACCAGCTTGGCTCTGCAGCAGTCTTTTGAAATTGCATTGTGTGTGCTGAGACTCTGTCATCCTTTCCCTCAAGTTTTATAGCAGTCAGAATATATTAATCCTCCCACAAATTTCACTGCTTGGAGGCAAAGAATGGTGATGGCGCGGCAGCGTTCCTTCTTCCTTTGAGAAAGGGGGAGGGAGAAAGGAAGCAGCAGCAGCAAGTGGAGCTGTGATGCCCTTCAGAAAGAGCAGCTGGACTGATATCAAAGCATGGTCCATGGTCAGATTGCCAACCTAAAGACTCTTCTGGTCCTAAATTCATACCGTCCCTGTTGCTTCCAAGGCTATAAAATCAGCCTGTGGTATTTAAAAGCACTCAGTAAAGATAACCCTATATTTAGAAGAGTTTCTACCTTGTGTTACTAACACCTTGTTGATTATTAAAACCAAAAGGATGTTAAAAATCTGGCCATGGCATCTTTACTATCCAGTCGTTTTCTCATGCAGTAGCAAGATGGTAGGGTTTCTAACATCACCCGAGCTGTAATTCCAACTGAGCTGTCTTCTCCAAGTGGAAGCAATCCCCAACATTTTCTGAAATTAATATTAATGTTTCGTAACACCCCATGACACCAATATGAATCAGAGAAAAATATTTAGCCGCTGCCGGTGTTTTCAAATGGCTCCAATTGTTACCATGAATTGAACTAGCTCCTGGTCCAAAGACCTCCTCATGGTGCAGCACACACAATCTGGATCTGAATGCCATGAGTTATGTTCGAAACTCCGATGGTTACTTACCCTTTTCACATAGGGTATGTCGACATGCCATCTGGGAAGCCGTGATTCCCAGCCCAGGGGACAGACCTGTGCTAGCTCGGAGTAACCTAAGTATACCATAGAGTGTAGTCAAAGTGGTCCAAGTGACAGGTGAGGCTAGCTACGCTGACTATGTACCTCTGGTCTCTGACAGGACCATAGCAGAGGCGCCTAGCCCTTCTGCCACTTGTGACACAATGGCTGCACTCTATTTTTAGCGCATGTCTCAAGCTGGAAACGACACCTCCAGCTCAAAGTGCAGACGTCCTTAATTTACATGGGTACCATTGTCATTAAGTTATCCTGTGCTGCTACGTGTCCATTACGAAGCACCTGAAGTGTGTCTGTGGAGAGAATTTGGGGCATTGATACTGCTGTAATGCAGTGTCAGGAGTGACCGAGCATGCAAGCTTTGTCTCCTCCCACCCCCAAAAGACGAAGCATGAATCATAGCTCCAAGAATGGAGGAGCCCTTCAAGATTGGTGCAGCAGGGTCCATAAGTGATGTACATCATGTGCATGTGAGAATTGCAAACGGGTGTCACGTATTGCCCAGTGCAGCAGGTTTCCCAGAGTTTATGGGTAGAAGGAATCACTATGTTGATCTAGTCCATCTCCTCCCTACCTAGGGCAGAGAATTTCATTAAGTATCTCACCCACCCATCTGTGCATACACTAGAGCATCTCATTGGTAAGGACAGGTTAAAAATCCACAATGAGATCCCTTGGACTCCAGGTCCTGAATTACGCAAGTCTACGTACTCATTGACTATATGCAGTAGCATCCGTCATGCAGCGATTCCCAAGGTATCCAAATGCCAGTAACTGATTCATAGTCATAGATTCTGAAGGCCAGAAGGGGCCTATCTATGTTACTGGTTCTCAAGCTTTTTGCCTCAAGGGCCACAGATATCATTTTTACAACCCTGGAGAGTCACCAGCCAGCCAGAAGGAGTTGCCTCCTTGCAGATCTCCTCTCCCTGGCGGCAGCAGGGAAAACGCACGTGTCCTATAGCTCTGCACGTTCCATCCGGGTCCCTACGGAGTGGCTCCTTCTGTAGCCAGGGGGGATGGATGATCAGTGCTGCTCTCCCTCTGGCTCCATCAGGGACCCCAGTGCCTTGGGATCCAGGCAAAACATTTTGCTCTCTGCTGTAGCCAGGGACAGGCGTGCTGATCTCCCCCCTCTCTGAGTCCAGCACGGAGCCAAGAGCCCATGGATGTAGGTGGAGCACTTTGCTGTGGTCTCTGCTACAGCCAGGGGGAGGGGAGCTGCAAACAGCTTTGAAAGCCCCGTGGTTCACTTTTGGCCCCTGAGCCACAGGTTGGACACCATGGATCTAGATGGTCCCTCTGCCCTCCCTTGCGTAATGGGTGGCAGTCCAACAAAACATATCAGGATAGATTGAGTCCTGAACACGCTCGGTGAAAGCTATGGAGGAGTTCAGTAATTGCCAGCTGTAATCTTGTCTGGATGCTGCAGATCACACTTCTACTCCTGCCAAGAAGTGTCCTGGGCTTTTTAACGATCTCAGGTAGTTAGGGCTTCCCTTTTACATCACCCTAAAAAGATGGCTTCTCTCATACTGACCCGGGGGGGGCACACAGGGCATGCTGTAAGGAAGCTGAAGTCTTCTGTGTGCTTTTAATTTATGAGGACCCCTTGCCACCATCCACTCAGAGTTGGCAGCACATTTGAAACTACGAGTGGCCTAGGAGAATGTTTTAGGTTATCTATTGCTATATTTAAAATCTGAACAAAATAACAGCTTCATGGTGAGATTGCTGAATGACCTGTTTGTAGTTAAGACTGATTCATGAAATAACCCTAGAGAAAACAGCCAGGAACTCACAAAGTGTAATAACCCCTCCAGAGAGAAGCTTGTGTTTCTTTTCCTCTTCCTATGGTACCACTTGTCCTTGGTGTGTTAAAAGATGTATCTGGCACAGAAAGCACAAATTAATGAAGGGAGACTTGTTTTTTCGAAACAAGGGAAAATGATGATGAATTCTAATGTAAGATTTATCTTTCCGTCTACCTTGGGGTTTTCTTTAGCATCTGTTGCTATCGTATGTAGGGACTGAGCACGCCTCATTAGCTCAGTGTTTCAAGTAGAACAGGGACTGATAGCTGGAGTTCTTGTTTGGCAGCCCGGGGGTCCGTCCTCATAAGGTTGAATGAAACTGACTGATACCAATTGCTGGCTTTATAAAACCTAAGTCTGAGACTAGAGAAACAGGCTTTAATTTAGGCCAGAGGAGCTTGATCCAAAGCCTGGTGAGGTCAATTAAAAAATTTCAGTGAGTTGTGGATAAAAGGCCACGATAAAGAGGAGGTTCAGATCATGACCTGTTCTAAGTTTCAGATCAGAGGGACACGCCGGCTAAAAGGAAGATGAACCCAAATGATCTGCCTCTTGAATGAGTTTCCCAGGCCCAGGCTGTGATAGGACTCATCCAAGTCACCCACGTGGAAGTTGCTTAATTACTCTGCCCAGTGTAATTCTCATGGTCTTTCTTGTCTCTACTGGCCCAAGGGAGTCATAGACTGGATTTCCAAACAGTGATGTCTGTTAGGCTGCGGAAATATCTCTCGAAGGCCGCCTGATCCTGTAAGCCATTTAAAACAGGACTGGACAAAATGCTGGCAAATGTACGGGTCTGCATGCTCTGGAGACAGCAACTTCCGGACACTCAACTGAGCATCAGGAAACCTGTGGGCGATTCCCAGCTTTGCCATTCGTTGGCTGAGAGCTTGAATCAATCAGGTGGTTTCTCTGTGACTCAGTTTGTCTATCTGTACAATGGGGTTAACAGTGCTCTTGCACTTTTGTAAAGTGCTTTGAGATCTACTGAGGCACTAGGCATCTGAAGACCAACACTTCCAAACCCGGGTGTCCAGAATGTGGCTGGTTGATCTGATTGAGACACCTACATACGTGGCCTGACTTTCTGTGCTGATTAGTGCCTCTGAAAATTACACAGCTTGTTTGGGGGCCTAAATATGGGTTCAGGCCCCTAAATTTAAGGACCGAAGTTTGAAAATTAACCATCGGAGTTTGGAATTAGCGTTGAGGGGTAGGCCATTATTAGCAGGGACGTGGGGAAGGAGCCCACATCTCAGAGGATTCACTGGCTATGTCTACATTACAAAAGTTACTCAACTTTGTTAAGTCAACTTAATAAAGTCGACTTCATTAAGTCAGCTCAGTCAGTCCCCCTTCTTTTAAGTTGACTTAACAAAGTTGGTTAAGTTGACTTAAGAAAATGTCCTAATAAAAATATGTTCGTTTAAGTCAACTTTACCAAGTCAACTTAAGCAGGCACGTGTTATTACGTAGGGCTTCTTAAGTCAACTTAGATGGCCACACTGCACTAAGTCGACTTAATAAAGTTGACTTAATGCCTAAGTCGACTTAGAGAGTGAGTGTTATTAAATCGACTTAAGGAAGCCCTTAAGTCGACTTAGTGAACTCCAAATGTGGCCAGGGCTTTGCTTAAGTTGACTGTAGCCCCTAGTGTAAACATACCTGCTGTGATTTCACCTCGCTCGTAGGATTTGCACATTCAGAAGACTGGTTGGCATGGCACTGCAGAACACACACATTCATTTTCCTTAAGTTTCATGGTAGAGATTACAGTACAATGGAAATGGAGATGGCTCTGCTAGATTAGTCTAAAATGCTCCTGTCAAACCTGCCCCCCCCTTCCCCAGTAGAGAAGAGGGATATTTATGCTCCTGGGTCTTGGGGTACGTCGTACGTACACCTTTGCATGAACCCAGCTACCTCTCCAGGAATGAGATTCATCCATCTTCCCCAGAAGCAGAAATCAACACGGCCTGGTGATTCAGCAGCCCCCGATGCCAAGATCACTGAAATGTGAGGCCAGTATTGATGGAATGATGACTCTCTCTATTAGAAGAGAAGATTTTCTAACAGATCTGCACCAAGAGTTATTGCAGGGCAGTTGTCTGGCTTGTGTTCTACAGGAGGTCAAACTAGATGGTTCCTTTCTGGCCTGGGAGTCTTCGAATTTATGAAAATTGATATTCTGGCATAGCTCGGAATAATTTATGGGCTCTGTTTTTTATTACCCTGCTGTAGGACGCTGCATTGTGGAACGCACTGCGCGGATTGTTGGTTACATGGCTAACAAACAGCACTTCTTCATTCCGGCTCTCCGCGCCTCCTTACCAGGATGCAATTTGGCAACCTTCCTTTGACCTCTGTGCCAGCCTCAAAACAGCCTTCAAGACTGGGGATTGTTTCAAAGCCAACCCTAGAGCTGGATTTGTATGGTGCCGCTGGAGATTATAATGATCTACAGCTGAAGGGCGTCCTCTGGTGGGCTCAGGGCAGCCATGCGTGCTGAGTTTTCCATGTCAGATTCCCAAATAAACATCCCAAAGGGTTGGTTTGTTTGGTTTGGTTTGGTTTGGTTGTTTTTTTTTTTTCTTTGGTTTGGTCTGGGGGTTTTTTGGTGGTCCCTGTCCTATCACAACTACCCTCCTTAGGGTCTGATGTATAACTTGAAGTTCAAAACTGAACACAAAAGTCATCCCTCTCCTGCCCACTCTTGACTTTGACTGTATACAACCCAAACTTTCCCCAGTCTCAGGATCTCGCCTAAAGGAATATCTCTCATTCTCCGCAGTCTCAATACAGCCTCCTGAACTTCCCATCTTCTGCTCTGTATCAGGAATGACCTTGTTCCCCTCAGGTGTGGCTCCTTCTGTCCTCCTGGTTCCTTGGCCCCAGGCCTTTGCAGCCCAAGGACAAGCCCTTGTTCCATGGACCAAACATCCTTGAGCTGGGGGATGTTTGAACTATAGGTTGGGATGCAGCATTCAAGGTTGAAGTCCTTCTTGGTTTATACCTGGTGTCCAGATGTGAGAGCGTGCCTTGAGAGTGACTTATTCTGGTGTCTCCATCTGGGATTGGCAGGACTGGGGACCACACGAGAGAGCCTCCTCTCTTGAGATTTTCCAGGTTCAAGCTGTGCAGATAGTTCAAAGGAATAGCCAGGGGTTAGGCTGTTTCACTTGATGCCAGACGGCACACATTCTTCTTCAGATGCTGGATTAGACCTAACCAAGGGGTTTAATCCTCTTGCCAGAGTTCACTGCAAATTCTGCAACATGAGGAGGGTAGCTTGAGGGGAACAGGTTTGGTTTCAGGGCGCGTACTTCAGTATGATGCCAAGTTGGGACCAACCTGCTGCCCTACAGACACTGGAACCTCAGCCTGTAAAACCAGCCTCTCCACCTGCTTAATATAGATCTCTTTCCCCAACCCTGCTCTTGCCTGCCTGCTGCTTCGCCCCTTGCTACTGAAACAAGCGCTGTATTTGGCATCTGGAAAGGATTGGTGACTTGCTAGGCAACAAGAGCTGAAGAGGAACATAGCTGAATCTGACAGAGTCCGGCTAGACTCCTCCTGGCTGGAAGTCACAGTGGGAAGCTAAGTCACATGTTGTGGGACTGGGAAAAAGCTCTTCACAAAGGTTTAACATAATAGTTAAATAAAAATCCGAGGCTGGTGTTAATCATGTGTGAAAACACCAAGGAGCTGCTCTGGTGATGACTCATAAACAGAACTCCCGAACTGTGCGAAGTAAACACAAACGCCATTCTTGCTGCTGCCTTTGATTTTCTGAAGGCCTGCCGCTGCAGGGAAGGGAGAAATATGAAGCCAAGTCAGACTGAATGTTTCCGAAATCATGCAGCAGAAACTAAAGAACGAAGGGTGCAAATAACTGGCTGCTTATTTCCCCAGACAAAGAGCACCTGTAATCTCCTGGTAAGAGCATCTGTACATAACTGGATGCTTGGTGGCTAGGTGGGAATGCTGAGGTTGGACCAGGGAGCCACACTCAGAAGCAAATATAAGAAGTACTTACAAAATGTAAGAAATACTTATAAAAATGGCTAAGGATTTGGACCATGAATCATTGACAGGCACAGATCTCTCTCTCTCTCTCATGGGTCAGGGCAGAACTACAGAAGTGCAGGGTTTCTATGACAGAAAACTCTAGGATTTCTTTTTTAAGTAAAACTCAGTCCATCTGACATTCATAAGAGCACTTCCTACTACCGTCCCCTCAGATGCTGACATCTACATAGATCGCGGTTCTAGACTTTTGGCCTTGGGCAATCGTCATGGAGACCTTCCTCCTGCAAAACTGGAAAGAAGGCTCTTTGGCTTTTGGCACCTGCTCAATCAGTGCAGCCTTGACACTATCTCACCGGGTGACCTTGACCGAGGCGCTGAATTTCTCTGTGACTCAGTTTCTTCAGGGGCAGAATGCGGGTGGTACCTGCTTTTAGAAAGTGCTTTGAGAATTAAAGTTGGTCTGAGTGCTAAGAATTATGGCAATATGAACATCCTTGGATACCTTTGTCTAGGTCCTGCTTTCTCCTCTGCCTGAGAGTGGGTAGATTTAAGACAGCATGATAACACTACTGAGCAAGCCTTGGGCCCTGAAGCTCAAGAGGGTCAGAAACTCTCAGCTCCCATCTGGGGGCGAGCAGTGGGAAGAAGGGCCACAGAGTTGTCATCTGCCTAAACTTTTTATGGAGGGCTCCGGATAGGCAGAAGCTACAGAGGGAAGGAGCTCTCTGTCCTTTTCTACTGAGGGACAGGCTCTGACTACAGAAAACAGCTTTATCAGCACATGCTTCTCCTCAGAATTCCTCCATTGATAACGTGGGAGTCAGCCCAACTGTACGCAAACTCGAACTGGTTGGGTAAGGGAAGTGCTCAGAATTAAGGAAAAACGTGCAATGCCAGTTTGGATCAGTGAATCTGCTGGAGGAATTCTATAGGTTGTTTTTCTACTGACAAAAGCTGATATCAGTGTAATTAGCAGGTGGCAGATCCACAGGGCAGGACCACGTGGTGCTTCCCAACAGGCTAGAAATTAATCTACCCAGTGACTTCTGGATTTTCTACCATGAAAGCTCATGCAAAAAATAAATCTGTTAGTCTTTAAGTGTCACATGACTCGGGTTTTTTTCTGGACTATAGTAACTACTGACATCAGATTGCCAGTATGGCTTGACAGAGAAGGATGGGAAAAGGCAAGTGATGTGATAGCGATTTTTTTTTTTTTTTTTTTTTTGGTCTGTTGGAGGCTCACTTGGGTGGGAGGGGAGATGAAGACTCCAATTCTGCCAAAGTTCCTGTTGGGGAGTGTTTTATTTATCATTCATATTGATAGCCTGCCACTGTGTCTTGCCAGGTTGATGCTGTGTCCCCTTTCCCCCTCAAAAAGCTCTCCTTCTTCCATGCACAGGCTCAAGACTTATGAGAAGGGAAGCTAAGAAAACAAACAGGAGACATCTAGGCTGGAGGGAGCCATCTCACATCAGCAAATGAAGTAGGGGATGGTGCAGAACCATTGCATGAAAAGTGGAAGGCTGCCAGGTGCCAAAGAGCTGAATCTATTGCCTTGTATTTGAGCAGCCAGCTCATTTTTTCCATGCGGACATTTGAACTGCAGATAGACTACAGATCCAAACATGCAATGCTATGCTAGGCCTGGCTGCCTTCCTGGATCCAGACAGATGCTGGGGTACAGTGTGTTAAGGATTAGGAGGGCACGATTGCAGAGCTGTATCTAGCTCCTAGGAAAGCCTCAACCCCTCATCCCATTTTAGGTTTCTCCTGTGCTGTTCCTCACACTCAGCTGACCCCTGTCCAGAAATTCACGGCCTCTCCCTTGTCTGAAGGGCATGTCTCTCCTGGTTGCCTTATGCCCATCTTTTGCAGGAATCAAATAGCTCAATGTGGCTACACATCAGGGCAACAGGAGGAAGGTGGGTGGGGCAGGGAGGTTTTTATGTGGGTTGTGGTATATAATTACTGCACGGATTCCTTCTTAGAGCAGTGGAGGTTGCCCGAGATCTGTGCTTGCTTTCTCCCCTTTGAATCCCTTGTTTTGATCCACCCCTGTTTCTTCCTACCCCCCACCACCCATTGATTCCTGAACTCAGAGACCCTCCCTTACCTGGGGTGGAGGACAGGGAATCACAGAATCCTAGGGTTGGAAGGGACCTCATAGGTCATCTAGTCCAACCCCCTGCCAGAGGCAGGACCAC
The DNA here is from genome assembly GCA_007922195.1 of Podocnemis expansa. NCBI lineage: Eukaryota > Metazoa > Chordata > Testudines > Podocnemididae > Podocnemis > Podocnemis expansa. The sequence continues at coordinate 1,847,636 of ML682073.1, read as the reverse complement.
TCCCACTTAAACCATCCCAGTCAGGGTTTTGTCCAGCCGGGCCTTAAACACCTCCAAAGATGGAGATTTCACCACCTCCCTCGGCAGCTCATTCCAAGGCTTCACCACTCACCTAGTAAAAAAGTTTTTTCTAATATCCAGCCTCGACCTCCCTAACTGCAACTTGAGACCATTGCTCCTCGTTCTGCCCTCTGTTATTACCGAGAACAGTCGAGCTCCATCTTCCTTAGAGGATCCTTTCAAGTAGTTGAAGGCTGGTATCAAATCCCCCCTCAATCTTCTCTTCTGCAGACTTAATAAGCCTAATGCGTTCAGTCTTTCCTCATAGGGCTTGTGCTCCAGCCCTTTAATCATTTTGGTTGCCCTCCTCTGAACTCTCTCTAGTAGGTCCCTGTCCTTTTTGTAGTGGGGAGCCCAAAACTGAACACAGTATTCCAGATGTGGCCTCACCAGTGCAGAATAGAGGGGAATGATCACATCCCTTGATCTGCTGCTAACACTTCTTTTGATGCAGCCCAGTATGCCACTGGCCTTTTTGGCAGCAAGAGCACACTGCTGACTCATATCCAGCTTCCCATCCACCATGACCCCCAGGTCCTTTTCTACACTGCTGCTACTTAGCTGAATGTTCCCTAGCCTATAGCAGTGCATAGGGTTTTTCTGTCCCAAATGCAGGATTTTACACTTGTCCTTATTGAACCTCATAAGATTTCTATTGGCCCACTGTTCATTCTTGTGAGCCCCCTCTTATCAAACGCATCTGACAGAGACCTTTCACCGGCACACAGCCATATGATTTAGGCACAAATGATGTTCCCTACTGAACAAAACTCCCAGAACAAGCATGTTGCAGTTCAGCGTTGCAATGAATTAGTGGCACAAGAGCTGGGAAATCGCAGGGCAAATCCAGACCACCATGCGCTTTTGAACGACCTCATTATTGTTATGATTTGCTTTCTTTGGAGTCTGTGCCTTCACCTGGAAATCCGGACCTTGACCAAAAATTTGCCCTGGAGGTGGTGGGTTGTGTGTGTGATAATTTGCAAAAGGAAAAAGACACTAGGGCTGCTCTCTTCCCTTTAGATAAGCTCCTGCTTTTCCCTGCTGCTCTGCTGGGATGGAAGGCCCTTCTGGAGACGCATTCCTCAAATGTTATACACTATGTTCAGAGTAAATAAATCCCAGGTATAAGGTGCCAACTTCAAAGCCACATGAGTAATATGTCTGGCTGTGGAGCTCTTCAGGATACATAATAGCAGTGGGAGCCATAGAGCCCCTTTGATTTATTTTAGCTTTGTGACCTTACGTAAGTACTCTGAGTTCTCTGCAAGCTAATCCTAATGGAATCGCCTCAGACATTCAGGAAGAGTGCTGACTGCGGCGACCTTACAGATTGCAAGTGATGGGGGTGCAGGAATATTAATTTTCACTTCTGCAGAGGCACCTTTTCATAAGCACATTGGCGAGACGTCTTGTTCTGCATGGTGACGATGGTGCCAGTGTGCTGAATAGCATGCATGGTTGGTTGCAAAACTCATGGTGGCTTGATTTTCTTTGGATTCCAAAGAGGGAACTTTTAAAACTCTAATGGGAGTGGTCCTGCTTTTTTTGGCAGGGGGTTGGACTAGATGACCTTGTGGGGTCCCTTCCAACCCTATGATTCTATGATTCTATGATAAAAACAGTCTAGGAATGGAGTGGGTGCAGACCGTACACTGCAGTATTATTGCTTACCTTGAGAAACTGCTTACATTTCCTCGTCGGCCTCAGGCTGCAGCGTCTCATTTGTTTTGTCACCTGCTTGCTTCCAAGGACAGATTGCTGGGGGACAGGAAGTGTGGCGGTGGGGCTAAGATGCTGCACTTCGACTCACAAGATGCATTTCAATTCCTGACTTTGTCACAGATCTCTTTTATGGCCTGGGGAAAGTCAGTTAGTGTTTTGGTGCCTCAGTTCCTTCCAGGGCTGGATTTTGGTGTTTGTAGGCCCTAGGCACTTTCTCTCCAAAATGTGCAAAAAGAGGGGCAAATGCCAATTGAATTACGTCAATTGACATGATGCACTTGATCTTCCCATCTGTATTTCCACAAATGTTTTGTTGGCACCTTCCATCCTAGCCAGTCCAAGGTACCTCCAGGGCTGCATTGTACAGAGACCACTGAAGCTGCCTGGAAACATGGCACCAAATGTTGCTCATCGGTGGGAAAATGAAGAGGTATGTGTCCGGTTACCATTCTGGGGTGAGTTTAAGTGAGCAAGCTCTGCTCACTCCCGTGCTACACGTTAGTCAGGACTCCAGGGTCCTTAGCCCTGTTCATACATAAAGTGCTACATTATCTTTAATGGCCACACATGGGCATGGTTTTTGGTCTCTGCTGATAAAACTGGATGTTGCTCCACAGGGGCCTCTGGCACCCTGCCCAGGCCTGGTGCGGACTTAGACGAGAAAATGACACCTAAGCGTTACAGTGGGGGGCTTCCGGGTGGCCGAACTCCTGACTCGCTTCTTGGGCAGCAGCTTCAACCGCTCACCTCTTTACATAGCCACTTGTTTTTCAGCTAGTGGTCCCTGGTGTTGAGTTTAAATGGGCCCTGGGGCCCCCTCAAACTGTCATGTCCATGTGAATGCAAGCTGCAAGCTTAATGCTATTTACTGTAAGGTCAGCTGGGATCACAGCCTTAGCTGGTGGTCGGACAGCAGCTGGGAGCTAGCTGTTTTAAACATATCTTTCAGTACTTCTGCTCTGGGTCTTGGCCTTGCACTGCAGTGTTGGCTGAGTGCTGGCGTCTGCCCAGCAGGGAGTTCCACCCAGTGAAAATTAAGCCAAAGACAGGAGGAGGCAGAGGGCAGAAGAAAGCTGGGAAGGGGCAGAAGGAAGGACTTCTGTAACAAGTTGGCCTGAAAGACGGCTGAGGAGCAGATAGGGAGAAAGCTTTGTGCATGGCTGAGCAACTCTTCCAACCCATAGAGGCATGTCCTCAAAGGCATGGGGCAAAGAGTTGGAGGAGGCAGCAGGAATCTGTAATGTAGTATGTGTGGGTTGTGAGCGGTAGGGAGAAATATTCCTCCCTGGCTCCTGCAGTGATCAGTGGCCTTGTCTTTCCAGTGGCTTCCTTGATGTCTCTTTGAAATACGCTCAGTGGTTCGATAGCTGGGAGGTTGAGTTCTCAGCGGACCAAGAGGAATTTGCGGCATCAGTAGGACCCTGCTGGGTTTTTGACAGAACCGTCAGTAATGCTGACGCACGTAAAGGTGTGATAAAATAAGGAGCGGTCTTCCCCTGAGTTTTTCCATTTACAAAATGGGCAGAAATCATCATTCCACTTCATTTTTGTATTTTTTTTATTCCGCCAAATAGCACTGGATGTTCTTCCCATGTTAATTTATTTGTGGGTTACACAGTGTTCTAGGCAAAACATCAGGACGTGCCACAAAAAATGTAACACAGGAGTTCAGCTATAGAAAAACCACAGTGACCGTCTATCCGGCTAAATTATGGCTCATGTGAAATAGGTACAGCTGTGTGGTTTAGCGCTTAGTGCATGGGGATGGCGGTCAAGATTCCTGGGATCTAGTCCCAGCTTTTCTCTGCGTTGCTGCATGAGCTTTATTTCTCTGTGCCTCAGTTTACCCTATGCACACTGGAAACGATATCCAGCTCTTTGGCTTATTGTGAAGTGTAATTAATTTTTGTTCAAGTCCTTGAGATCTTCAGGTAACAGGTGCTGAGTAAAGACAAAATAAGACACTTTTTTTAAAGACAAGACATGGAGATCCCAGTTTTGTGATACTGCCAGAAAAAAATAGTCTGTTTACTTGTGAGCAAAGTGATGTTGATTGGGAGCTGGTGCAAGATGACAGCTAGGGAACTTGATCCTGCCAGTTTTGCAGAAACACTGCAATTTAAACCTTGGAGTGAGGGATTTGTGGTTTGGGAGTTTTTGTTTTGTTTTTAATAAAGAAAGAAAGAAAGAGGGGAGAATGAATTTTGCCACCAGAGCACTCTTCTGGTGCATCAGTACCAGAAAGTGAACTTGAGTGTAAACCAAAGGGAAACTACTTTGCTGTTCATGTTGAGTGAAATGCCACAAAGAAGGAAGTGGCATAAGTCGTGGACAAGGTAAAATTAGATTTAGCTACATGTCAGGTTTAGCAATCACACCTATTATAGGTCAGGACAAAAGAGATGGTGGGGGACGGGACAGAGTGCTAACCGGGGGCTTGATGAACAGGGAGCCACAGATTCCCTGTATGATATGGGGCTGGATTTGATGCCTGACTGCCACTTTAGATGCCTAAAACCCAGAATCTGGTCCCACTGGGATTCAGACAGCCTGCTCATTGCTTTTTAGCCTAGCGTTCTCTTTTTAGGTGTGGGAGGCTCCTGCTCAAGGCCTCCTCTGGGCTTTGTGAATCTCAGTGTTTTTCTAGGCCTCTAAAAGTTAGATGTGTTGATGCTGAGTGTCACCATGCCTAACTTTCTCTTTTAATCTAGCTCTTAGTCGCTCAGTGCCTCAACTTCCCCTGTGGACCACGTCCAACCTACCAGGGGTATTTGGGTGAGTAAGTACAGTAAAGACTGTGAGTTGACCAGGTGCTCCAAGTGTTGGGACCCAGATAAGCACCTTAGATAGAAAAGAAAACTAAAACATGGCCTTGATTCAAAGCTGGTAGAAATTGCCCTTGCTATGTAAACTTGGTGGAGTAAGAAATCCAGCTCTCTGACGTCAGTATGTCCTTTTAAGAGGGAGAACAACTTTACACACATGGGGCTAGCTGTTCAAAGAGCTCATGGCCAGGTTTCCAAGGGTGCAGCAGAGCTCAACAAACTCAACAGATCTGACAATCTGGCCACCCGCTTTTGTGCCTAAGTGGGAGCTGAGCTGTTATGAAAAGTCTTCCCTTTTGAGTCTTATCCAGCACGATTCTTGTCATGGGGAGAGCTGGCACTTTATTTCAGTGGAGCTGGATCAGGCCTGTCCTTTGAAGCTGCCCATGAGCAATTAACTTGCAGACTGTGTCCCCAGTTAGAGCTCGAACAAATCAAGATTCTCTCCTCCGCCTCCTCTCAGATCCCTCCTCGCCCGGGAACACACTGGTGACAGAATTCCTCCGGGGCAAACATTGCGCTCTACTCGGCCAGCAATTTGGCCTGGCTTGTACAAGGTGGTGCACGGTTTTCTGCACAGTGTGTTCTGGCTTCCCTTGCATGGAACAGCTGGAGAAGATGCTTTGGATTTGCAGGCGATTTGTAAATGCATGTGAAGCACGGGAGGCACAGTGCATTGATCTTACCAAGGCTTCTGGCAAGAGGGCAGAGATGACGGCTGTTTCCTAGGGTGCCTGGGTCTGAAGGCACTGAGGAATTTTGATGCCCAAAGCTTCCAGTGGGAGTGTTAGGTGACTATGGCACCTTTGGTGCCTAAATCTCTTTAAAAGTCTGACCACAAATGTTTTTCTGGTCTCCTGCTGAGCTCAAGCCTCCGTGGGATTGGGCGTACGGTGGAGGCCAGATTAAACCGTCCAGTTCTCTACAAGATGCTAGGACGCAGCAGGTGGGTTTCTGCACAGTGCACGCTGTCGTTGGAGTAAATCTCCCTTAGGGTGCCTAGGTGAGTCAATTAGGACCAGACACCAGGATATAGTGGTCAAGCAGCTGTTTATTCTTGTACAAGAAGAGAAAGGTTACAGAGCCCCCTAAGGAGTCAGTAAGCTTCCCAACCTACTTAGATATCACACAAGCTTTTATACAGTGTAACAAACATCTTACTTCATATTGAACCGTTATACATGTGACTATTGATTCAGGAAGACTTCTTACATGTTATCCTTATATGGTTATACCTTATTCTTTTGTTCCTTATTTTCTAAACAGTTAGTTTCAGTAAACTTCCACTGTGCACTATGCTCTGTTTCCTCTTTTTTACATGCCTGTCAGTGCCTACCCTATTTTGGATTTTAACTTTGGCATAGAAATTTCTAAGATAGGCCTTGAGAGATAATATGATAGAAAAAATGCAAATTTCCACAACAACGCGGACATACGGCATGAAGGGAATGCAGTAAGACCAATGTTATTGCCTTCGTCCCTCCCCTGCAACACTTCAACACTTATCTAGATGGGGTCCAAGTTGCGATTCAAATAGGGCCGCTTGATGCTGCTCTGGCACTGACTGACCTCAGGGCCCCACTCAGGTCACGTGGCGTGGCCAACCAAGGCCCTAACTGACCATCTGGCACCGGTGTAGGAAACAGTCCAACGTAGGGCAGAACGTGCGCCAAGGGGCAGCACAAACTGACTGGATTGGATATCTTCGCAGGGGAGCCTGGGCATTGGGGCTGCTGTCTGCAAGTCAGACTGAAAGCCTCAGGCTGCATCCAGACTCCAGAGAGCAAGCACAGCGTGTGCGGGGGCCAGGCAGCCTTCCCCTGCTGTGTCCTGTGCTCCCGTCCTAGAGGGCTCTGTGTTCACCAAGGCCTTGGGCTGCCCCTGGGGCTGCCAGTGACTGCCATCTGCAGTAAAGATGGCCATGGGGGCGTGACATCCAAGCCCGCTAGGAGTTGAAAAGTTCACCACTCATCTTACCCCTCCCTGACCCTCTTATGCAAACAGCAGGACATTCATCCCCACTCATTGACTTTTCCTTGATTATTGAACTTTAAGTAAAGTTATCTCCTTTTGTCCCTTTAGGTTTCATAACTCATTTGTCCTGATATATAGCAGACAAGGGACAATTGCTCTGGCTGAGAAACTAGTGGGGCCGGCTCCTTAAGCTAACTCTGGGTTGTAATAACCGAACAGTGCTTTGATTGTCTCCTTGTCTATGGTAGGGTTAGTTGCCCTCTACCCCAGAAGTGGACAGTAGTTCATCATAGAAGGGGAAGCATCTACCCACAGCCATGGTGGCTGCTATGTGCATTATCTAAAACAGGCACCAAGGTCTGCTTCCCCTGGCTTGAGTTGTGTTTTACATCTACAGCTAGCTTTATGCACGCCGCTCAGTCCTTGCAATGCTCCAGCCAGGTGGGAGCCATGTCCTTGGGCATCCTCTCCAAATAAACCTAAGAAAGGACTTTGTTCCCTCTGCCCCCTCACACCCTGGCAAGAATCCATCTCAGGTTTTACAAAACCCATAGGAGGCAGGTTAGGACTTTAGTCCCTCTTTTGTAGGTATTCCAGTCAATGGGGACACATCAGCCATGTTGACAAATTCCAGTGGGGTAGCCATAGTCTACTTCAGCAAAACAAACAAGGGAAGTGTTTACACTGGAGGCTTAAGTTGATTTAAGCAACTCCCTGGCCACATTTGGAGTTCATTAGGTCAGCTTAAGCACTTGCTTAAGTCAACTTAATAACTCTCACCCTTAATGTCAACTTTAAGGGTTGAGTCAACTTTATTAACTCAACTTAACAAAATGTGTCCATTAAAGGCAACTTAAGCCAGGGTAACCATTTAAGTTGACCTTATAAAGTTGACTTGAGCCAGGAGACCCATTTAAAGTCAAATTTATTAAGTTGACTTTAAATATGTCCCCTGGCTTAAGTTGACTTTATCAAGTCGACTGAAACAAATGGGGCCTCTCTAAGTTGACTTAATAAAGTCTACTTTAAGTAAACCTTATGAAGTCGAACTGAGCCCTCTGGTGCAGACATAACAAAGGAGTCCTGTGGCACTTTTAAAGACTAACAAATTTATTTATTGAATGTTGCAGTAAATAATTTTGTTAGTCTTTAAAAGTGCCACAGGACTGTTTGTTTGCTCAGCCATGTTGTATCTCACTATTGAGTCTCAGAATTTTGCAGAGCTTCCCATAGCCTGGCGGATTCAGATAAATTTTGCAAATGTGGAGGTGAGTTGGGTAACTTCACAGGGTTGTCCAAAGCCCCAGCAAGTCAGTGTCAGGGATAGCGTTACGACTGTGGGTCCTGTGCTCTTATGCAATCACCCCACTTGTCCTCCCCTTGGACACACCAGATGTTACTTAGTATCATTCCTCTTTCCAAAGAAACAAGCCAAGTTCCTGCTAATACTAATTCTGGATGCTCGTATGAGAGGTTGACCTCAGCATGAGGATGATGATGATTATGGAAGACAGTTAGTGGAGAAATGGGGGGTTATGAAATTATCTTTAGAATTCAACAGCCCAGCAGATAAATACATTTACTTCCTCCCAAAATATGTAACAAAAAAGTCTTCCTTGTACTTTTTGAGTTGTGCTTTTTCATGTGTTCATTCCCCAGGGCCCATTTTGAAATTGTTCTAATTTATCAAAGGGGGAAGGGAGTGAAATAATTCTGTTGCAAATGGCATTGATTTGACTGCAAAGTCATGACAGCTGTTCCTGTCTTTGAGGAAAATAAAAGAGGAATTCCTGATTTTTTTTTTGAATGGGGGTGCAGGAGAAGAGTTTGACACATTAAGAATGAGACAATGCATTTTGGAAGCAGCTCTGATAGGCACTTTAATCTTATGTGCGTGAGAATGAAAAGTAATAACAATAATAAAAAAGTTCGGCACACTTTCTGTTTTCCCATTTGCATTTTGCTCTGTTGCAATAGTGATGACTGAGCACTGGTGCGGGGAAATGTATTTGACGCAGTGGGTTGTGTTTGACAGCCTGAGCTTGCCAGCTTCAAGCCTTTTTAAAGGACAGCCCAGCAGAATATATAATACAGCTATTCAAATAGTAATAATATTAAAAATACCCTCCTGAACTCTGTTCCATTAAATATGAAAATTAAAATGACTTTTAACAAAACACTTTTCTCTGCCTCTCTCGCAACAACAAACAAAGGTTCCAGCATGGAGCCTGAAATTGCTCATCAGGGGAAGAGACCAGGCGAGGATGTTGTTGAAGGCTTTTTCTGAATAAAGCATTTAGTTCTAAAGGGAACATGTCATCTCCTGCACTTGCTAAAGCCGAACAGCCATTATGCTCCCTGGCACGCCACCAAACTGCTCCTTGGCCGTTGGAAGAAGAGCCTGTACATGTACCTGGACGGCTGATGCTGGAAAGAGGTTGTTTAAATAACCAGACACAGGCTGTTATGTGAATTACAATTGTTTTTTAAAGCATTTTAGCCTTTGGAGACCAAAGGTACTTAATAATATGTTGTGTTGATAAAGTGCCAATCTATCCTGGTGCCTCTGGTGCTTGACAAGCAGAGACAGATTAACCTCTAGCCATCCCTGTCACTTCCAGTGGCTACCCGACCTGCTAGATTGTGCTATTTGTCCCCAGCACTTGTAAGGGGTGGGATGACTTCATGCCAGCCTTTGGAGTATTGTTGGAGAGATGCTCTGTCAAGGTGGACGACCTCTCCTGGGCATCGTTAGAGTGGCACAGAAAGCTAGAGCCCTACATGGATACAAGAAAATGTCTGCAGATATCCACATTGCCCCTGTGATTGCAGATATCTGCTGATATCCATGAATTTTCAAGGCTCTCAGATGGCTCCTCATGGGTGCCTGGCCCAGTTCTATGACCTGGTTTGGAGATGGAGCATGGCCATGGCTTTGCCTCTTCCTCACCCTTTTAGGACTGTTTTGCTCTCTGGGAGACTGTTGCTGTTCCCAAAGACGGCTTTTGTTGTTGACGTGGGGGGGCAAATCCTGTGGCATGCTCCTTGCCCCAAAAGCAATCAGACTCCAACCCTTCTGGCAGTCACTGGCACGGTGTCAGGGTCCTGCCGCCCAAGGGAACCGAACACTGACTTAGGAAGTCGCCTGGGGGTGAGCTATGTCAGAAAGGGGCGGGGGGGGTCCAGTCACTGGGAGATGGGGGGAAGTCTGGACCGGTGGCCACAGGGAAGCGGTCGTCATGGACTGGCTTTGTGCAGTAAGTCACAGGCGCTCGAGGGGTGTCTCTGGTGACACCAAAGAACAACAGGGTAAGTTAATATCGGCAACTGTGCTGGTGTCTCTGCACTGTCCCAAAGGGCGTCTCCTCGTGCTGTCGTCACCCTGCTCCGTGTCACTCAGCGTCCTGTCAGAAATCACAGAACAGACAACTGTGCCTGGAGGGCACCGCACTGTGATCTGTCTCTAAGAAAGCAACCCATCTGGGGTCAGTGCCAGTGGGCTTCATGCTACTGCCAGGCTCGCTACGCTGTGGGAAGCTCTGGGCAGCTCGGTGGCACCTGCAGAAGCCACTTGGCACTGCTTGGATTTTTGCAACCCTTCCTTATAGTTCTCAGTGCATACGCTAATGGTCCGCGTGACAGGAAGCCATCAGTCCCTTTCCTCTGACATGGACTGTGGAGATGTTGTTTCCTCTGGGACTTGATTCAAGGCCACAGCTGTTACTTGTTTTGCCACGGAGAGACGCCCTTACAGGAGGTCAGGGGAGTCTCTGTTGTGCTTATGTAGTTCACTGGTCAGTGGTGTCCCAAGCCACCCACCCCCACCCCTTTCAGTGTCTCACAGAGGACACAAGTCTGCAGCGACAGCACCTGGCTCTGCGGAGAGCCCCTTGTTCGACTCCAGTGATGGCCAAAATGGTCACCTTGGTCCATCTTTTCCAGGCCTCTGCTCACAAGGTGGCAAGATCATCAGCCTCTGCTCCTCATTAATGTGCTGAATCCAAGCAGCACCAGTTATCAGCCTGGTGTATTTTGCTTTTAGGGAATTTAGGGATGGGGAAGTGGAGAACCAGACTGCCAGCCCTGGAGCCAAATAAAACTGATGTCCAAGACGTGCCAGGTCGATTAGCCTCCTGCCTGGCACAGGGGATGAGTCCAATCTCTGTAGCCCTTTCAGCCCTAATCTATTTGCTGCCGATTCAGACAGCACCCTTGTCCTCGTGGTAGTTCAGGACCCTGGCTGTGGCAAAGATTGCCAACCAGGTGGCCAGCTGATTTCCATGCTTGTCAATGGGTTTGGGTGTATGGAGCCCTCCTAACTGGGAAGAAGGCTGAGACCAGAAACTCCTTTCACAAATTCCAAAGAGGTAGCCGAGTTTGTCTACTTCAGCCAAACAAGAAAGGAGTCCTGTGGCACTTAAAGACTAAAATTTATATATCGCCTGAGCTCATGAGGTCCCTCCCAACCCTATGATTCGATTCTATTCTATTCTAGCCAGCTTTTGTGGGAGACAAACCTACTTCATTCTTCAAAGCATCTGACAAAGTGGGATTTTCTCCTACGACAGCTCATGTGGTAAATAAATTTGCTAATCTTTAAGTGTCACAGGACTCCTTTCTTGTTTTGCTTTCACAAAGACCATGAGGCAGTAGTCAGAACAATGACTTTCTCTCGCCAGCATGCCGAGCTGCATTTGAACCCAAATCCCAAAAATTCCCTCCCATCCACTGAGCTGTCTTGTCTCTTGATCACAGGGTGCTGTGTAAAACGAGGGCATTTGGTTGTGACACTCTTCACACCACGCATCTCTGTTAATGAAGAGGAGGCATAGACTGGCTTGGGTCGGCGGACAACCTTGGAAGATGGTGCATGCTATAGCATGTTATAAAATGTCTCCATTAGGACACTGCCTCTGCCAACCAGGTGAGTGTGTTTCAGAGCTGGCTTTAGGAGTGGAGGTGCACTGTGTCTCCATAGGCCTGATGATGGCACCTAGGGTGAGGCGTGGGCTTAGTGGATTGGGAGTTACTGCCGTGGGCAGCCTTGCTTGCTGTCTCCTTTGGGTTCTCATCTCCCCATTGGGGGGCTGGGATTTGGGCAGCAATGTGGGCATGGAGGGAAGTGCTCTGGAGTCCTCCTCGGTGACAATTCAGAATCAAGCACACCAAGAGTTTAGTATCATGCACCTCTTGAATCGTGAAGTTGGATTGACCTGTGGCATTTCTTTCATCCTGTCCTCTTCACATTTTGTCTTTCTCTTGTGACCCTTCTGTACGTCATGGAAGGGAGGGGCGGCAAGGAGAGAGAGAAAACTACGGCCACAAATAGATCCTGAATAGGAAAAGTTCAAAATAGACAGCCTCTGACTTTGCTGGATGAGTCACAGTCACAGCAAGGCTTGTAAAAAACAAACCAAACAACAAGTGCAGGGTCCCTGGTTAGCATGAGCACTCAGGCCTGGGGAAGGGAATAACAGCTCAGCGAGGAGACAGTAGTATTTAGAAACCTCAAAGACAAGACAGGAAGGCAAAGTGAATTTTCAGGGGATTAGTCGAGATCTGGTAGCCATTTAATAGTGGGTCAGCTGCAAAGGCAGTGTGAAATTATTTCAAAGGCCACAGGAGCAGTCCAATTTCTCAAAGGATGCTGTCTCATGCCGAGGAAGTTGATCTGTCACCTAGGATCCTTCTGCACAGTATTTTCATGCTTGGTCTTCCAACCAAGTGATGTAAGCAGGCCCTTAGAGTGGGGTGGTGGTGCAGTTAGCAGGCTGCATGCACCTACTGCCCTCCACAACCAGGTGGAATGAGTTACCTTAGGTGTGTCAGGGCCTGGGCTGCCAGACAGTGAGGGAAGGAAAAGCTCTGGAGGTCCAGGGGGCCTTTGCTTTGGAGCAGGATTTGCTGTGTTCCAGCTTTTAGTGTCCACGGTACATGGCACCAGGACAATATCGGTTCCTAGCTGGCTGTGTATACGTTATAGGAGCAGCTGGTTCACCTTGTAGAGAAAAAATTGCCTGATTTGTTCCATGAAAGGCTCCTGTTTTCTGTTGCTTAGAAAGTTCCCAAACATTAGCTCTTTGGGCAGAAACTTTACCTGTCAATATTGAATTGTTTGGGGAAATGACAGGGGTTTTTTGCCTTCCTCTGTGACATGGGTCATGGCTCACTTGAAATCTCTGTACCTTAAAGTCTTTAAATCATGATCTGAGGGCTTTAATAACTCAGTCGTAGGTTAGGGGTTTATTACAGGGGTGGCTGGATAAGGTTCTGTGGCCTGCATCATACAGGAGGTCAGACTAGATCAGGGGTCTCAAACTCAAATCATCACGAGGGCTGCATGACGACTAGCAAAGGGCCACCTGAGGATTAGTACGGTAGCCCAAAGGCTGCACCACTGAAACCTTTCCATACAATGATACTGCAAATATCGGTAACAATTGTGTCATTGCGGGCCGAAGGAAATAGCTTTAGGGGCTGCGTGCAGCCCACAGGCCGTGTGTTTGAGACCCCTGGACTAGATGATCATACTGGTCCCTTCTGACCGTAGAGTCTATGAGGTCAAAAGATCCAGCCATTTCTGAAAACAAGGTTAGGGGAAAGTACATTGTTTTTCTTTAGGTTAAATTCTCACCACCATTTTGCTAAATCATTCTAGCAATCCCTTTCTTTGGAACAGGGTCTTGAAAGATGACAGGGGAGTTGCTTTGGTGCCTTTTCCCAGCTCTCTGAACACTTGCCCAAATTTACCTAGGGTATAAGCCTCTGAAAAATCATGGGTTGGGCTTGCTCAGCATGGGTGGCTTACAGTTTGGGGGCTAAATTCTCTGAAGTTTCCCTCTCAAAATGACTATGCTCCACTGCAGCTCTGCAGAGGCTGAGCAGATCTTCCTCTGCAATTAGTCCTTTCTCTGCTGTTGGGAGCCTCTAGTACTGAGTCCTGACTCTGAGAGGAGAGACACACACTCTTTTGTTTTCTGAGTCTTGCAACTTGGCCAAATTTGGGCAGTTTCTCATGGAGATAGCAAGTGGTATGTCCTTGACAGCAAAGCAGCCCTTATTGCACCAAGACTCTGCTCTAAAAAGTGGTCTTGCCTGAGTTTCTCAGTGAAACAGCTGTAAGAATTTATAAACTGACCAAAAATGATGTATTTTTCCCATGTCAGGCAGGGGTCCTGTGAAAAGAGTAGCATGGGATCATGTGATTATAGACTCATATGCACATGTGGGACAAATCCAGGTTGAACAGGCACCTTTAATGTTGGCATGTCCTAGCTTTTGAGCACTTTACTTTGCAATCATAATATTCTTTGAACATCTTGGTGATGTGATGGGGTATACCTGCCCCACACAGGACAAAAAGGGATTAACCCCATATTGTGGGCTGAGGAAGCCACACCCCCCATCCTTGCTGGGCACGCTCCAATGGGAACTACAGTGTGCAAGGGAGCAGAAGATGTACGTCACAAGCTCCTACTCAGGAGCAATCAGAGCCCCCGACCTCAGAGGCCAGTCTCACTGAGACCCAGGCGAACGCCCAGCTGTTCGTGGAAACCCATGATGAGGTGAAGTGATCGAGAACTTATCTGCCGACTACCTTGGTGAACCAGGGGACCTGCAGACTGTGCAGCAGGACGATAAGGTAGGAAGTAGCCCAGGGGAACCAGAGACTTATCTAGTTGGAGGACTGGGCTTAGTGGGTTTCGGATGGATCTTTGCTGGTGGATATGTTCACTGTCCATAGGGCCCTGAGCTAAGAACTGGGGGTGTAGCGAGGGCCCACATCCCCCTACTCCAGCTGCCAGTGCACCCCTGGGTGGCAGCCCATCCCCTTTGGCCATTAGGTCACTGTGTCCTGTGCAGAAGGGTAATCCCATGGTCTCTGGCCATACTGCCCTGTGCTAAAGCATGGGTCTGTTGACTCTGCCCACTAGGACACACTGCCTGAAGCAAAGAAGCAGCCCCATGGACTCTGGCAATTCGGCCATTCTTCCCTTTGCAGATGGGCATCCCTAACGACTCTGGCTGCCAGGCCACGCTGTCTGGAATCCAAGGACAGCACTCCCTGACTCTGATCACTGGGCCTCACCACCCTGAGAAGAAGAGAGGATATTGGGATTTGGCCCAGGCTTATAGCACCCAAAGAGCTGATGGGTTATACCTGCCCTGCTGGGGTTGGGGGGGGGGGAAGTAGGAGGATGCAATTATACTATAGGGTTGACCTAAAACTTGAACGCAGACCTCAAATCTGCCTCCTCCACTGAATTTCAGGGGGGTAAGAATGAAGCCTTGGATCTCAAACATACCTCTGGGGCTTTGGTTCTGTGAGCCACTTACTGCTCAGCCTCACCACTGAGCCTGAACGCTGCTGACGACATGCGTCTCTGGATGCCCGGCCGTCCAGCTCTGTCCAGCTAGCAATGACTGACTGTTGACTCAGATAGCGCTAAACTCACCTGGACACTTATAAAGCTGAGGGTCACCAAAAGAGCTGGAGCAAGAAGCAAAGAAACTAGAGGTGAACGTCTGGGTGCTACACCTTTTACTCTTGTTGTCTTTTGACTGCACTAGAAGACAGTGGTGCCATCCTCTTTTTGCCCCTCCCCACCCCCCCTGGGCTCAGGCATTTCTCCTCCTGGCATTTGTTGTCTTCATTGACTAATTTATTAAATCTTTTCCTCAACAAAATGACAATTAGAAAAACACAAGCTTTGACCCTGCCCTGGGCCTGACTCAGAACATCTGGACACTTACGGGAATCCTTCATTCGTGTCACTGGGCTTTGAGTCTGCCTGTGCTTCCTTCTGCTCTCGCATGGTCCTTTTGTTTTCCATTTCCCATCATAGCTCCCTGCAGCCATCTGCCCAAGTCTTGTAGTTCCTAAAGCCACCTTCCTGCTCTTCCCCTTAGCCTTGTTTGTTCAGTTCTGGGGTGAAAGCAGAGCAGGGCAGATGCTCTGGCCCTTGGCTAATAGGCTGTTCTGCTTGGCAGCTACCAGTTGATTGTAGTATGCATGCGATTGCTTTACTGAGCTTAGATGGGGTCTGACTTTCAGTGAGTTTCTTGCTCTCCATCCACTTTCTCATGCGGGTTTTAATTAACGCTCACAGTCAAGTTACTAGCCCAATTTCCCATAAGAACCTCAGGTGCCTTGTTGACTCTTCTGCTAGTCTTAACTTCCTTCATTAGATCCCCTCCTTCTAGGTGATACCTAGCTTTACATGTTGTCACAGCTCACTATTATAGGCAAAACAAGACAGGAGTCCAGTGGCTCTTAAAGACTAACAAATTAATTTATCGCATGAGCTTTCATGGGAGAAAATCACACTTCGTCAGACACTTGAAGATGGTGGAATTTACAGAATAGGACGAAGTTCCATGATGCAGCTGACGAAGTGGGTTGGAGCCCATGAAAGCATATGCCCGAAGAAATCTGTTAGTCTGTACGGTGCCACAGGACTCTTGTTGTTTTTGCCGTACGCAGAATAACACGGCTACCCCTCTGGAAGTTTTCACCCTGCAAGGCACTGAATTTAGCCGTATGAAATGGAAATCTACAAACCTCATGAAAAAACTCGCACAGATGTGGACGGACATCATCTTCCTCTCCAAGTGCAAACAAGCGGACATCATACCAAATGGACTGAAAGTTAAAAATCTATTACGAGTGACATACTACACAGACTATTGCGAGAGATTGTGTCACACGCTCAGAAAAACCTGACAGAACCATCTGATCATCATCCTGTACAGCAAACAGCAGAAGATCAAGAAAGACCCCTTAACATTGGAGATCCTCATGAAAAGCCAGATTTCTACACAAATTTCCGCGTGGCTGATCTTTACAAAAATAAGACAGGCCAGCTACGACACACACTTTGCTGCTCTGAAGAGGAAAAAGGACATTAAACTACCTAAACTCTCAAATGCCACAAAGGACCACACCTGTGATACCCTTGACTCACTCAACAGTCTCGTAAATCTGTCCAGCTATACACTCAATCCTTGCATCTGACAAAGTGGGTTGGAGCCCACGAAAGCTTATGCCTGAAGAAATCTGTTAGTCTTTAAGGTGCCACAGGGCTCTTGCTGTTTTTGCTGTATACAGACTAACACAGTTACCCCTCTGGAAATATTATAGGAAGATACTCTTCAGCAAATAGCCATGGGCATAGCCTGCAGTATCCAAGCTGAGAGAGGTGTTTAATTTACTGAGTACTTGTCATCAAGTTACAGAAACTGTCAGAAACACTGGTGCTAGGTTGTCCTCAGAGATCAGCTTTTTGCCCTTCTGCCAAGTAGGTGTATGCTCCGGTTCCCAATGGAGTTTGGCTCCTGTGTAGCTTCAAAGCCCAGAAAGTTGCTCTATGGTCAGCTAGTCTTGTCAGTCTCCTGCACAACACAGCTGATAGGACTTCCCTGAAATAATGGGTCGATAAGGCCTTAATTCTCCACCCACTGTGCCCATCTTCTACAGGTTTGGTTGCTGGAACCAAACCCATAAAACCTTTGGAGTAACTGCTGGGAAAGTGGGAGTCTCATGTGTCGTTAGTCAAAAAGGTGGTAACTAACTGAGGTGAGGCAGAAGAAATGTGGGGGGAAAAAAGGAGGGATCAGAATAAAGGGATCCTTTACAGCACGTGCAAAACCCATTCATGTGGCTCCATCCACCATTGTTGGATAAATTTTCCTGAAGATTAATCTTTCTGATCCTTTACTGCCAATAGCACTTGATCTGGAGAACTTCACGTAGCAGGCAATGACCGCAGGTCTGTCGGCTCCTCTGTTCCCTGTCACCAGGAGTCACAGACAGCGCCATGTGTACCCAGCTCCTCCTATTTGAGTCTCTCGGATTCAGGCCCCTGATTTGCACTAGGAAAATCAGGGGTTTCTTACATCCTCAGCAGGGTGACATTTTTGGGTGTCTCATGCTCAAACTTTCTGAAGCATTCTGGACCCAAAGAGCTGGCAGTCTTGGGAAAATCTGTCTTTGAACTGGGTGCTCAATATTGCCCTCAATCAGCAAGGGTGCTGCACTAGTGGGAACCTGGTTCGTTAGCTCAAGTGCCTTACTTGGTTCCTATCCAGTACCCTCTGGGGGAGAAGAGAAGTAAAAATCCTGCCAGCTCGAGTGAGATTTGATTGTCTCCAGCATGGCAGCTGAGACAGTGCAGGAGAAACCAAATTGATCAAATTTATAAGAAAACTAAATAAAAACCAATGGCAGCTCAGAAAGGGAGAACAAATGAGATTTTCTTTTTTAAAAGGAACACAGTGTGGTGACCTTACGTACAAAACAAAACAGCTCTGATGTGAACAGCCAGTTTCAGCTGTGAAGAGACCTTTGCTTTCATATCTTCAGTGCAGCTCTAATTTGGCTTGCTCAGCTGTGCTAAAGCCGGGTCAGGCAGCAGCCACTCCCCTAGCCCACGGCTGATGGAGCAGCTGCAGTGTGGGGAGCTCCCAGTTTGCCGACTCTGTTTTAGCAGCCCAGAGCCGGTGGCCTGCCTCCTTCCGCCCTCCAGTACCTCCCTCCTTCCCAGAAGAGGCACAGCCTTGCAGGAAGGAACATCTAAGGAGGCATTTCCTTCTTGGGCTGTAATGAGGGGCTTTCGGAGATCAGTTTAAGGAGAGGGTCTGAAATTCACCCTTAGCCTAGCTGTGCGTTACAGCTCATACTTGCAAATGGAAAGCCAGCTCTGTAGGGCCTGCAAAGCACCATGCTGCTTTCTGTGGAAAAGTAGGAGGGAGTGCACTGCACCTGGGAGCTGCCTGAACGGAAACTTAGGAACTGCCACAGGTGTATTCATACTTCAGCAACCCAGAGCTCGGGATGCCAGGTTTGGCAATGACCTGTGCTGGGTTGAAGTAGGGGAATTTTAGACGGGAACGGACTTCCTGGCTCAGCCATAGCTGGTAATGTGCTTTGGAGGAAATTGATATTATTTCCCTGTGCTTACCTCCCCATAACGCACCTGGCTAATTGTGCAATACTGTATATGCTTGTGGTAAGGAGTGTTTACTTCCTGATCTCTGCGGTGGTCAGCTGATGGCCTGAAGCATGAGGTTAGATAAGCTTTCTCTAATCTACAAAGATTATTAATGGCTATAAAATGGTCTAGCCAAGTGTTTGATTGTTGTCTAGCCATTTCAGCAGGAATGAATTATGCCAGTTGGCTGTATGCTGGGTGTGTTTGTGTGGTGGGTGGCGGGTTACTTTACATTATGTTTAGGAGAAAGATGTAGATGCCACATAATGATGTTAACTGGGCACTGCTATCCCACCTGGCTGGGGAAGGATTTCTTCCTGATCCCATGTGGCAATCCACTTATCCTCAAGAGGATGGTGTTTCTGTAAAGCACTTTTCTCCCTATGGCAGCATTTGGTTTTAAATCTATTTGTTCTAATTATTACTGCGCTGGTTCTGGGATGTAAATGGTGGAGAACGTTTGGGTCAGCCCCATCAAAAGCAACAAAAGTGCAAGCTTTCATTCCCACCCTGGTGTTTTACCATAGGGGCAGAGCCGATCAATCTCTACCTCCCAGTCCATCCTTGACCACCCTGGGCAGACTGCTGGTACGAAGCCAGCTGGTACCAGCTGACCCGTAATGGGGACATTTTGTGACGTGGGACCCATGTCCATTCAGACTGAGGCCACCAAACCATTTCATACCATGTGGTAGCAGCTGGAGGGGCTTTCGGTTTCCACCAGCGTGGGTCGATTCTGAACCAAGAGCGGTAGGGAAGAATATCCAAGCTGTATGTCTCAGGCCTTAAATAAGGCAGGGACTCACTGATGTCCAGAATACATTGAAGGATGCTCCAGACAAGGTACCACCCCTGACACAAACTCTTCCAGCTGACTCCTTTCTCGTCTTGCTCTGGTATCTAATTTCCAAGAAGTAAACACCCCTCCTCTGCCTGTATTTACATGCTGGCTGTCACCTAAGAAGAGCAGAATCTGACAGTGTGGCTATTGCTGTTTGTATCATCTGGCAATTACAAATCTGTCCACAATTCATAATTTGACAAGAACTCATGGCATTTATTATTATTACTATTATTATTGTTGTTTCTCTCTGGCAAACAAATCCAGCAGCTACTGTTCTTCTGGCAGCTGCTCCAATTGTCTCTGGAAGGCCAAAGATCCTTCTTCAAAATTTCAGCCATACTTTCCCACATTTCGCTAACTTTACAGCCCAGCCATGGTGTCTGTGTGCAGCGAACCGAGCTGTTGCGATAAAGTGTAATTTATAGCCAAGCTTCTGTTCACATGGAAATGTACTGGCTAGTCTCCTTCATTTTGTCTAGTGTATGAGTAGCATTAAATCCAGTTCACGGGACTCTCTCTCATTATCATGTTTTCAGTCTTTATGGCATGGAGAATCCTAAAACAAACACACAAGAAACATAGTTTGGGGACTGGCTCCTCTAAAAGAGTTTGACGGGAGCTGTCCAAAGAGATTCTTTATGCCTTGAAGGGAGAGCTAGTTTTGTCAGCCATCTAATGCAGGCTCAGGAAACCAATCTGAACACTGATGCAAAAGCCTTGTAGTTCCTGAGACAGGTACTGCAGAGGGAGAAGAGGACACGGAGGGCTAAATGAAATGAGTTCATTATTAACAAGATAAAAAGGTGAAAGCCACTTCCCCCTCTGCCATGCTCGATTCAGGAGTTCTTGGCCTAGTCTGGGACCCATGGCCAATATTTACATAAAGACTTGAATTAAATGTAGGTCAGATGGGGAGAAATATGTCTGGGTAGGCAAAAAGGCTTTTATCCTACTAGGAAGATAAAATGAGTGTCACTCCAGGTCTCTTTGTAGTAGGCTCACCAAGATCCCTGGCATTAGTTCCCGTTGCCTTGTGAGGTGTTTTCTTTTGTCTCGTTAGTAATGGTTCATGTTTTCTTACTCTGCTTTGCTGGGCGTTCTCCTCTTCCTCTCAGGAGCTCTGAGGGGTTTGAGATGTGATCAGTATCTTGTGAGGTGAGCCCGAGAAGATCTCCCCCTCTGCCCCATCCCAACACCCCTCTGAAATGTGGGGGCAACGGGATCTGAAACCAGACTTCACAGTTCAACCCAGCTCCTGAGTCCATTAGCCTAGTCCCCTCCTGTGCAGCACTCAGCTCAACTGATCTTCCCTCCTGTTATGGAACTGCAGACGTCATCAAATGTCTACAACCTGTCGTAGAAGATGATCCCACACTTTCTCAAGCCTTGGGAGGCCTATCCTTGCTTACAGGCTGTCCCCCAACCTGAACCAAATACTCATCAGCCACTGAACACCATACAACAAGAACACTGATCCAGGAATCTTTCCCTGCGACAAACCACATTGCCAACTCTGCCCACACATCGACTCCAGTGATACCATCACAGGCCCCAACCACATTAGCCACACCATCAGGGCAATGTTCCCTCTTATTTTTCGTATGCTGTGTGTGCAAAAAAATTCTTTGTGTACGTAAAAAATTTCTGTGTGTGCAATATTATTAGCACTGTTGAATTTTTTTGTGTGCACTTTATTTTGTCGTGGGAGCAGGTTTCACGTCCTTTGTCCGCATGCTCATGCTTATAGCTTAGAGGGAACATTGCATCAGGGGCTCATTTACCTGTACATCCACTAATGGGGTGTATGCCATCATGTGCCAGCAATGCCTCTCTGCCATGTACATTGGCCAAACCGGACTGTCCTTGTGCAAAAGGATAAATGGACACCAATCAGACATCAAAAATGGCAATGTCCATAAACCAGTAGGAGAACACTTCAGGCTCCAGGGACACTCAGTAGCAGACTTGAAAGTTGCCATACTTCAACAGAAAAACTTCAAAGACAAACTTCAGTGTGACACTGCAGAGCTGGAGGTGATTTGCAAACCTGACACAATCAGACTGGGTCTGAATAGGGATTTGGAACGGTTGGCACCTTACAAGAAGTGATTGCCCCTGTTCACACAGTCTCTCCCTTTGATCAGCTGGTGTGAATGGGCCCCATCTGCCCTAACTGAACTGATTTTGCTAACACTTGCCCTCCTCAATCCCGGCATGCATATATATACCTCTCAACTGTATTTTCTACTTCATGCATCTGACAAAGTGGGTTGGAGCCCATGAAAGCTTAAGGCTGAAGAAATCTGTTAGTCTTTAAGGTGTCGCAGGACTCTCGCTGTTTTAACATTGGAAAGGAAGAACGTTATGGGTTACAGCAAAGACTTGGCACTTCTTCCTGATGTGGTACCACAAAGGAAAAACGCTCATCCAAAACACACTGGAGGCCATGGAAAGCCCTCCCGTGACATCAGTGGGCTTTGACTGAGAGCAGAGGAGGCAATATCATGTGAAGGAAGATTGGTAGGGCTCTCCTAAGGCACCGCTGGTCTGAGAAGAGATATTTCGGATCACTGTAACTAAGCAGCCACAGGATACATTTATTCTCCTGTGGAGTTTCCAGGGAGGGACATGTCCCACCAAGCAAAATGCTACTTTGACTTCCTATCTGTTGGGGTCAACCAGGTGCTTCCCTTCACCCAGACATTTCTTCCTAGCTCTGTGGAATCCAACACTCCAGTGGTGGTGAATTTTTGGACAGCCAAAGATCAAGGACTTCTTACTTATATACAATCTAGCTTCTGTTTGCAGAAGACAAAGAAAAGGCCATCGCCATAGTAACCTACAAAGCAGGCAAGGCTGTCTCTCCCATTGTCAGCTGATTTTCAAAACATGTATATATCAATTATTCAAAAAAAAAGAGAGAGAAGCATTATTTGGTTCTGTAACTTCTATTGCATGCCTTAGAAAAGAGATACAGACCCATGGAATAAAAGCTGGCTTCATTGTTAAAGCAAGGAGTCCCTCTTTTTCCATTTCTTTATATTCAGAAAAGTTATGAAAATAAGAAGTGGACATAAATTCTGACTGAGTCGCCATTGTATCTCACTGCCTCCCTACCATGCAGTTGTCCTACATACGCTTGGGCTGCATAGTCTCAGTTTTATTAGGACAGCAAAGCAGAGTTCATGGAGGCCCTGACTCCACTAGGAGATTGTGTTCACCACAGCAGTGAGCTGCTGTTACTACCTTGGAGCTCGGCTAGCTGGAGTGTGAGCAGCTATGCTGGGAAATAACACTCAAACTAGGCAGTGTTTGGATTAGTGGAGAGATTTAATTGGCATCTGGTGAGTAATATTAACTCAGGTTTGTAGCCTTCAGCTGCCTCCCCTTTGCTTTTCTAATTCAAGCAGTAATAGCTCTTGAGTTTCAACCTGCCTCCCCCTATCCCCAACAAGCCAGCTAGCTCAAATTTCAAGCACCTTGTTCATTTAATTGGAGCTAGAGATTTTTGCGTGGACAGGAATCAGGCGGGGCAACCCTTGAGTTACAATTTTAGCTAGCTCTACTTATCCCAACATTGTTTTATACAGTGATAGCCCCATAATCCATGGGCTGGAAGGGATCTCAAGAGGTCATCTACTCCAGTGTTTCTCAACTGCTAGTGGACCAGAGAGCACCTGAAGGCATTAATGCTTTAGGTAGGACACCTGATGAAAACTTTTTTGAAAAGGCTGGTATGTGACAGCTGTAACGTTTGCAATATCTGCATACTAGACACTCCTGTAAAAATGATTCTGGAAACTGAATTAAAAACTTCATAAAGAATGTGACGTGCATTTATTTCTAAAAAATAGAAACAGTGATTATGCACACAACTGAAAACTGAAAATGAGATTACTCAAGTTGTAAGGGAAATTCAGGGCCTGCATGTTTGAACAAAGTTCATTTCTTCTTGGAGTAAGGTTCATCAAAGAAAATCTTACCCTGGAAGTTACATCCAAGCGATTTTGATGCTGGCTGTAACAGCACTAGGAAATTTAAAATGCCCAGCTGCAGCAAAGGAGCTAGGCAGTGGCAGCTGCAAACACATAACTGGAAGCTTTGCTGCAGCTGGGGCACTTGCATTTCTCAGGCATCCCTCGTGTCATTGCTCCATGGGGTAAGGTGAGGGTTGGTTGTGGGACACCCTCGCTATGTCCGCACAGCACTGGCGTTCCACGGGGTTGAGAACCTTTGATCTGGTCCACCCCCCTGGTTGAGGCACCATTAGGGATGCCTGGTGCATCCCTGACATAGCTGTGAATCTCACCAATGGGAAGGACATTGCTTTAGATGATTGAGAAAAGTGGCTGGGGAGCCAAGAAAGAAGGGGTGTTTGTTGGCACAGCCTCACTTACACCTCCCTCCATCTAAGAACCACAGTTTGCTTAAAGCCTTAAGGGCAAACTAAGCAGCAGTTATTCTCAAGGCACCGTGATCAGTGCCTTGAGCGTCACAGGAGTTCTGATTTGTGCTGCATAAATCTCAGCGACTCCAGCGGCTCAGTTCATGCAAACAAAACGTTGTGATGCTTATTGAGATCTTGAGAATCTACAAACCTGGGCCAGGAAATCCAGGGAGAGCTGGTTTTCCTCACCAGATTTCTGAGACTCTATGCTTCTGGTTGGGTTGGGAACAGCTACAATGCTTATCCTTTGGCATGTCATGGCCTGGCAGCTGGAAATGGAACTGAAAAATAATGTGGGAAAAACATTCAACTATTTTTTTTAAATCTCTGAAGAAGTTTGACTCTGATTTGAGCTGAATTTAGGGACAAGATTTGTGGGGTGCGTTAGCCAAGCAGATTCCCTAATACCAGGCTCGATTTCTAAGTATCTAAAATGAGTGGAGAAACTAAAGGAGAACTTGGGGATGTCTTTCTTTCTTTCTTTCTGCATTTCCATCTCTGTGCCTGTGTTGTTGCATTCTTCTTCCACTGGGAACCTCCGCAGCAGTCTTTGCTCTCCCTTTGCCAGCAGCCACCCTGTAATAATCAATAATAATCAGAATCCTCTAACTGCGACCATCTGGTTTTCGGATACGGGTTGATTTTCAAACACCCAACAAATCTTTCAGGACTCGGTCTGCACAATGGGTTGGGTGCTGTTGATGAAGCAATCTGACTGTATTGTTTAGTGAATGTAAATGGGAATGTGATTGGGCAACGCCTACTAATATCTCTGTCTGCCCTAAAGAAGGGGGGGGGCACATTTCCTCAGGAGTATCATCAGCTTTGTCTCTGGAACAAAATGTACTTCCGTTTTTACACGTACGGCTTGGTGCTATACGCTGCCATCTGCTGCCACCGGATGGCCACAGGAGTTATGGCAGCACCAGGGTGCAGATGTTTGGGGACCTGTGAAAGGAAGAGATTGTGAGTATTTTAGGCAGGGTAGGTAGCGTCCATTGGACAGGTGGGGGCTATTCAGATCACGTCATCGTGGCTGTAGAGAGGGTGGACGGTCTCGCTGGATTTCCCTCCTGCTGACTGTGCAGCCCTGCGTCAGTCGGGGGAGCTGTCCTGTGGCAAGACTGGAGTGCACCACTACTCATGGCTCTGTCATCCATCCCCATGCGGGAAGCTCCAGGGATGCTCGGTGCCAGTCTCTCCCCTGGGCCAGCCGGCGCCAGACCTGCTCTAGGACTCCAGGTGCCCGAACTGTGCATTCGGTGCTGTGAGAAGGGTCAAAGAGCCACGACTCCTAGGGCCTGGTGAAGGTGTCGGACCTGGAGGCAATGCCCCGGCTCTGTGTGTTGGCAGAGTGGGGGCTCCTCCCTTGGATGGCGCCCGAGAGAGTGGTTTGTTTTTCTCTTTCGATCCCAGCTTCCCATTACAGCTACCCTGGAGCTGGGAATAGGAGTCTATCTCCATCCGGGCCCTGCTGTCGCTAGACTGGCATGTGTACCCAGCCTCCCATCTCCTGCTTGTCCTTTCATGCAGGCTGCAGCTTTCCGGCCACTCGCAATAGGCAGGAAGCCAAGTTAAATGGAAGGCAGCTGGAAGCTGAGTCATAGGGAGACCGTCCCCTTCAACGGCATCTAACTAAACAGAAAAGCGAACAGGAGCAGGGTGTGCTTATGTTAGCTCTGCTGGGTGAGCGATGTTCTGCTGGGCGAGGGCTTTGTCGTTCCCATTTGGGCTGAGGCTAGGACCCCTGTGCTGTACAGACATGCTATGAAGAAGTCAGCACCTGCCCCAAAGAGCTCAAAACCTGCAGATCAGATGGGACGTGACAAGTGGATAAAATAGCCAAAGGGGGTGCGGTTGGGTTGCGAGGAGATAACCAAAGTGAATAGAGCGAAGCAGGAGAAGTTGGCTGTCCTTGACACTCCTGAGTCAGTTTTTGTTTCACTACAGAGATGATCCTTCCTGCCTGCTGCACCAGTGGTCACATTCCTCCACCACCCGGCCTACTGTGACTATTTCACACTCCTCTCCTTCTCCCTACGGCCAGGAACAATCATCTGTTGGCTTGCTTCTGGGATCTCATTCAGCAGGGTCTTCTCCTCTCTTCCCATCACTGCCAGCAAATCCAGTCTCAGGTCCCGTGTCGCTCCATTCTCCATGCCAAGCCTTGTTGCCCCCCACACCTGTGATGACCTGTTGGTGCTGATGTGCTGTGCCTCAGCATTAAAAATTTGCAGCTTATTTCCAGTGTCAGTGAATCTAGCTTTTTCAGCTACCAGCCTCTGGATCATGGCAGACCTCGTGATAGGTTGAGCAGGATGCAAAACTGAATGATTATTGCATGAGAATGTTTGTGAAATTTCACCTCATTTTTAATAATTAAAATGTGAAAATTTGATGAGAAAATGTTGAAAGGTCAAGTTTTCAAGGATCTACGGATCTAGTTTTTAAAAAGCAAATTTTGGTGAAAGTTTCTGTGACAGTTTTGACCTGTATTTTTTCCATTGAAATTTCTAAGTGTTTCAACACAGCTCCACTCATCTGTCCATTCCTTCCTTCTCCTAATGGAGTTAGTGGCTGTCTGCTATCCTACCTTGTACCATCACCATCCTAGTTAAATAAGTCTAGGAGTTTAAAATGGATTTGTAGCAACTAGCGAGGACAGCAAATGGGGCTTCCTGATCAATTCATTTGTGACTTAGTGCAGCTGAGCAAAGGGGGCCGAAATCAACTTGGACAAAATGTCATGCCCGTTCCTGTTGTTTTGCTTTATATGTTCCCCTTCCACCCTCGCTCTGTATTTCAAAAGAGCTATGGGGACTGACAGGAACACGGCCCTTGGACTGGTCTCCAGATCCTGAAAATGCCACTGAAGCGCTGTGGAAAATGTTAGCTGAGGAGTTTGTGATGGCTGCCACTGACAGCAGCTGGCCTGTCCTCTCTAATGCCAGCCTTCAGTGTAAGCAGCAGTCTGTGCCACTTGGACTAAAAAGCCAGGCTTTGTAAATCTGTAACTGGGGCTGTAGCAAACCCTCACCTTCTGTGGACAGAGCGCTAGCATTTTCTGTCTCTGATCCATGGGATACAGGTCCAGCAAGCCCAGTATCTCCTCTGTTAAAGGCTGTGTGTGTGTGTGGTACAAAGCTGCCACTCCTCCTAAGCCAAACATAGGAAAATCAGCTACACCCAAGTCCTACCCTTCCCATTTATAAAGCTGCAAGAGCTGAAAAAAATCCAAGAGCCCTCACAACAGAGTGAGAGGACAAACACCCCTCTCTGGCTTTGGGCATTTAAATGGACAATAGCACCAACCAGCTCAGCAGCAGCTGAATTTCCTGGTTGATCTGCTGGACACCTGAGCTGAATCCTTCCCTGAGTGGCTGGCAGAGAGATAGAGCAGCTCACCTGAGGCAGGTAAGCCCCCAAGACCTCCCTCTTTGGCTGGGGAGTTCGTGCTGCCAGAGGCTGCTGCAAACTGAGAAAGTCTTTGCCTCCAATGCCACAGCTGCTGTGTGTGGGACTGGGAAAGCTGCTGTCTTTTTTGCAGGACCTTTAGAGTTAATTTTCACCTGCCACTCCTTAGAGAGCCAGTCACTTTATTACTACAAAAACCATGACACCACCATTCTATTCATATCCTTGTTTTAAACTAGACAAACTGCTTTGGCACACCTGGCAAAATTCACAAGCCAGGCCTGTAGGAAACACTTAGTTAAGGAGAAAGAAGCCAGAGCACCAAATGCCCAGAAGATAAGGTATTTCAGTGAACTTAACTAAAGAAACTGAGGTGAGGGAAACAATGAAAGCTAAGGGTGGGAGGAGAGGAGAGAAAGTCCTCCTTTAGATGCTTCTGGGGCCAGGTTTTCATCTTATTTCTTGTGTCCCTGCCCCCCAAATGTGTGCTTGCCCTGCTTGCCTGACACATTGCTCTTTGGAGAGTCTGTGCGGTCAAAGCTTTTCTTGGGCTATTCAAGAGAGAGAGGAGAGGTATCTGCTCTGAGTTCTTCGCTGAGAAATGAACTTTTGTTTGAAAATCTCCTTTACTTGACAAGGGCTGGGATTTACGAACAGTAGAGATGCAAGGTCAGCATCACCTCTCCCTTTCTCTCAAGGGACATCAATGCCCACCATTATTAAATGCCTCACAGTCGTTAATGCATTGCTGTTCCCATCACCATAGTGTGTAAGGAAATACATTGGGGAAATGAGGCACAGAGAAGGGAAATGACTACTTATGTTTACATGGGGATTTTGTGGCAGAGCCAGGAACTGATTTCAGGTCCCTGCGAGTGTTGTAAGATCAGCCTTCTCAATACCGTTGTTGTGTTGTCCCCTATTCATATTGCCCTTCTAACCTCAGTTTATTAGCAGATTGCGTGGTCAGTGGCTCATGTGAAACGAGGTGTGATGATGAGGAGCTAGGCAGAGCCCATGTTGATCTTCATGCTGAAGGCACCTGGTTTAGTGTGATATGATGAGACAGTGCTGTGTGACTCTCTCTCTGCCAACCAGAAACCAAATCAAACTGGTTGGCCTTCAGGCTCATGCTGGATTTCAGAGCTGTCTCAAAAGTCCACCACCTCAGACAGAGGGGCAGAGCTGTATTTGGTAGCCGTGTCTAAGTCCTGTTGGGTCTGGGACACAATTGCATCTTGCGGATGTTCAAGGCAAAATGACCCCAAAGGGGGACTGAAACGGATGAACATGTTCCATGTATTTCTGTAATCCAAAAGCTCCTCATTTTACACAGTCCTCAAGGCCTGTAAATTGTTCGTATGGGTGTGTGAAGTTATTATGTGACACTAATAAAATACTGGGTTGTCGTTCCCTGTGAGGCAAATTGCTTTTGGCAGGTTACTGTATTCTCTTTATAGTACTGAAAAGAACTGACTAGTTTGGATTTGTACTACTCTACTGGATGGTACCAGAACTGTTTAATTGTGTGTCATAGGCCCTATACCGCACACTGCCTCTGGTGATTCTCTGTTCACTTGGGTGGTAGATAGTTGTGCTGTTATAGCCAGAAAATTAGAGTTGTATCCCAACTGCTACCATGAATTTTGAAGTGGTCATGAGAGGAGATAAAAACAAAGAGAACCAGGACATCCTGTGGCTCCGCTGCACTACGTCGTACTCCCCAAACCCCAAGGGTTAAGTTGTTCCTGGGTGAACAGCACTGAGCTATTGCATCAGTTAAGCTGATCTGGATCTTCCTTTCTTAGCACATGCATTCAGGACTGAGAATGTCTTTTCTTCCCAACTGCTCTCTGCTTGACAATTCAGGGCTGAAACACCTAGTCTTGAGGTCTGGTTCCTGACACGCGTGAATGGGGGGTGTCCTCCCCCTGATGTTTGCAGGCCAGTAGCAGCAGTCATGTCAAGTGGCATCTCCAAGTTGTAGGAAGAGTGTTTTCTGTGGGTTTCACTGGAAGTAGTGACGCTGAGCTAGTCAATGGCAGATGTGAAAGATGGATTGCAGGAGCTCCAGTTTCAGGATATCTTTGTATACGCACATGCTAAATCTACTCTCCCTAGTTTCAATCTGAATGCAAAATAAATTGCAAGTTCACAGTGGCAATAACCACCACTAGGTAGCATTTTGTGGTGTGTACCCCAGCGCTTGTCCAATTCCATCACTCTGTGCCTAGTATTGCCAACCTGGCAATTTTTTAGTAGATTGTTCTGCCTTTGAAATGAGCAGCCACTGAGGCAAACACAGCACTGGACTGAATCCAGCTGCCTTTGCCAACAGAAGCCACATGGTGCATGCACCCTAGGAATAAAGTCCTACTGGATGTGGCAGAGAGGCTTTCTGTTGGCTGCAGGATGTATCTAGGCAGATGAAGAGACAGTCGGCACGGATGGAGTGTCAGGGTATAAACCACTGAGCAGTGGTGGCTGCTGGACCTCACTTTGTAGCAGAGGCAGAGACCCTGCTGGACTCGCCTCCCTTTATAGTCCCCAGCCCTCTCTGAAACTGAGTTTGTTTTGCAGACTTCCAGACCGTGCTGCACAGGTCCCAAGAGCCACTGAGCTGGAGAATCTGGTCGTCCATGAGTCAATGAATGTACATCTAAGGGTTCAAGACCATTTCTGTAGCCGATCCATGATTTCCTGCAACTCCCCAGCTCCCTGTGCTTTGTCAGCCTCCCAGCATCAACTACTGTGCAATGACTGGACTTCTTTGGCAGGACTGCAGATCTTCTGTAGCCCTCTGCTCCTGTCCTAACTGATAAGAAAGGACAGTTGGGAGATGAGTCACAGGAGTTTTAAGGACTTAATTGAAATTAGCAGCAGCTGTTTATGTATGAGGTTGATTTATAGGCAGTGCCAGTTTCAATATGTGTTCACAGAGCACTTTTTGGATGCAGTTTGATGTCCAGATTAGGCGGCCATTGTCAGGCAGAAGCACCTGTGAGCTTTGAGGAGCTTACACAGAATTGATTCCAGTGACCTGGCAAGTGACAGTCCAAAGGGTCCAAGAGACCCAAACGGTGCTTCTAGTCTTTGCATTAGGGCACACGCTGCTTTCCAAAGCATGGTTAACATTGTCAGTCGGGGCGTGCCTGCTGGAGTGAGAATTTTAGTACTGTACCTCCTCTTCTTGGGATAAGATCACTGGGGGTGTGAGGCTGATGATTGTGCTTAACTGCAGACATTGGCACTAGGATGGAGGTAGGTATTCTGGATTGCTTTTCTCTCCTTGGAGCACTGGAAGGTATTGGAAAGTTGAGCTGAGCACCCTTGCTGTGGGTCAGAAATAATAACCCAGAGCACGGTGCTACAAGGCTAAATCCAAGCAGTAAAGGCACACTAGTGGAATGTTGTTCTTTGCTTACCCTGTCAAATTGTGAGCTAATGCCACCATACTCATGGGCCAAGCTTTCTTTAGGACTTCAACTCTTGAGAGGTTTGTGGCTAATTTGCTTTCCTCTTTGCCCCAGCCACCAAATCCTGAGCTGCGGGTGACCATCTGGCAAGGGTTAATGGCTCAGGAAGAATGGATGAACCAAGTCCTGGATGCATACTCTGTTGGTCAGTTGCTTGCTACTGCAAGCTGCTGCCAGTTTCCCATCAGAAACTAAGTACCCTTGTCTGAGCTGCTGGACAGCACGGGGTTTCTGGTGGCCTAGCACTCAGGTCCTCTCCACACGGGACTCAGCAGCTGCAGCAATCCCATCCTCCGGCACACATTTTCTTGGCCCTTGCTCAGCAGCATTGCAGCAGTCTGTGACCTCGCTTGACTGTGATTGCCCAGATGCTGCAAGACTGGGTCTCAAGAAGGGTGATTGGCTTCTCCTGGTCTTCCCAGGGTATGGAAGTTTCATAGTGTTGAAGAATTAGAAAGACCACAGTGATCAATCTCATCCACCTTCCTACATAGCACAGGCTGTGGGCGTCCCCTGTTTCCTTCTGCGCTGAGCACAATGGCTTGTGAGTGAACTAGAGCGTGTCGAGACTGAATGCTGGGTGCCGTGATCCCTTATGATGGAAAAGCCTCCTGTTCAAACATGGCCCCAACCTAGCCCTGCTGCACCTTCTACTCCACTCTGCTTCCTCACACTCTTCACCTCCATTTCCACCTCCAGCCTGTCTTTCAAGGTCTAGGCGGCAAGCTCTGGAACGTCCAGTACGTTTCACATTATATGATGGGAATGAAATTATCTTCCACTCTCAGCTTCCTGATGTTTTCCCCGCTGGGGGGCTGGACTCCTTCCCAGCCAGCGGTGGTAGCCACAGGTTGAGCTGGGCATGACATTGTTGGTTTTATTGACGGCAAGGAGGGGTTTGCAAAGCTGGCTCCCTGGGCGAGGATTATTCATTGCAGGGTGAACTCCCTGAGCACACAATGCAGGCAGAGTTTTGAAACATGGCAGGTCAAAACCAGGGTGTGTGCTGCAGGATGCTTTGGGGCTGGGGCGGGAAGCTCAGAGCTGTGAGAAGAACAAAACCTGAATTCTGAAGGCAGGGTGGGGAAGAGTAGTGCCGGATCCTCACCTAAGACAATCAATGGGGTGGTTTTGACATCTTCATGTAATGATGCTTATCTGCCATTGGAAAACAGGATAACACAGGATTTGACCCTTTAGGGGCCAGAGACAACAGAGAATAGTCAGCCATTTCCTGGTTTGGGAATTGTCTGAGCCAGCTGGACAGCATCAGGTGACTGGATGTGAGAAGTCCCAGGAAGGGGCTGTGAAGAAGAGCCCCAGCTCCATGAGGGAGCCTGGGACCATGAGAGGAATGGGATTGCACTTTCTGGCGGCTGTGGCAGAAGCTACTAAAGCAAAACAGTCTCTGTTCTTACCCAAGGCTGGGGAAACCATTCAACCAGAGCCCCATAATCTAGTTTGGGAACAGATTGTTTCCTTGTAATTGTTACACATTTCTTTGTATATTATTTCAACTGAAGAATAATCAGGGCCCTGAGGACAGGGCTACAGACTGAACAGGGCATTTGCCCCAGGCTGGTGGATCAGGTCAACATGAGCTAGAGACCAGTGGTTCCCACCCTGTCTGGTGGTCCACAGGGCACTGCAGGTGGTCCATGGGGGTGAGGGGAGAAAGATAAAGTAATAATAATATAGTCGCTTCTCATTTGGTAAGCATTATCTTTTTTTTCCATTGGTAGGCCACCTGTGGGTAAATGTACTGTGTTGAGTGCAAACATATGTTTGTGAATGAGCAGAATAAATTATTAGAAATAGCTGCATTTTTAATACCCCTTGATATGTAAGTTGGACTCCTGTCAGCCACAGGCTAAGACAAAAATGGTTAAAACAGCTTGTTTATGTGGTGGTCTACAAAAGTTTCCACATAAGGGAAAAGGTTGGGAACCGCTGGGAGGATGTGAATAGACTATCTGTGTCTCCTGAACCAAAGACACAGGTACGCCAGATGGTGAATGCATTGCCTCCAACACACTAGTCCAGGGTCTCAAACTCAAATCACCACAAGGGCTGCATGAGGACTAGTACGTTAGCCCGAGGGCTAAACCACTGAAACCTTTTCATACAATGATATTGCAAATATTGGTAACAATAGTGTTGTTGTCGGCCCCAGGAAATAGTTCTAGGGGCCGCATGCGCCCCACGGGCCATGTGTTTGAGACCCCTGCACTACTCCATCCCCAGTTCCTGGGAGTCCAGTCTCCATTGCCCCCGTGTTAAATTGTCAAACCACCACCGTCGTCCTTCCTCCCATGCTGCCCCTCAGAACTGGGAGGAGATTCCTATTAACATGCTCTCGGTCTTCCTTCAACCCACCCCAAGCTCCCCTGTGACGCATGTTCATGAAAATCGTGACAACACGCTGCTTATGTGCTGAAATCGCAGCTCATCACACTGACCAGGACTGGCTCATTATTTCCTTGTGCCCTCCCCTCGATCAGTCCGTCTCCATCTGCTGTGGCTTGCCTGACACTTTGGATAGCAAGCTCCTTGGGGCAGGTACTTTTTGTTCCAGGCAAAATGGCTCTTGGGCACTGTAGTTATCCAAATAATTATACCAGATAACTGCACGATGTGTTGTTTTGGTAACGCACACTAGGACACGGTGGGTCTTTGTCTCCCTCTGGTGGCTGGTCCACAGAAAAGATCGGGGAGTTAGTTACAGGCTAGTAGAACGAGGTTTCCAGCCCCCATGGTGATGCTCGTGCTTTTAGGACTTGAGGACCCACATTTTCTCTCTGCTACTGGCTCAGGTCAGGCCCGTTATTTACAGACCACTGTAATTGGCCTTGTTGGTCACTGATGGTCTTGGGGAAGCTGTGTCAGCCCTTGTGTGAATGCCAACCTTTGCCACTTGTGTTTGCTGGTCGCACGCAGCTCCCATTCTGCGTTCAGGCCTGCGGCTAATCTCCAGGATGGCATCCTGTGGCAAAGGCCCATTACAGGTTGCCATGGCAGCAGTAGCTTTACTCTGGATTATTCCCGTTGTGCGGCTGAGTGAGAGCAAATGTGGCAGTTTGAACTCAACGCACATTGCACGCAGGCAGCTGTCGCACGCTCCAAGAAACCTGTCACACTGTCATCTCTTTGATATCTTCATTTGATTATGGTACATCTTCTCTGAGTCCTACACCTCCATTACACAATTCAGCAGGGCTGTGTGGGAATGACCTACCAGGAGGGGCATCCATGATTTAAATGCAAAGAGCTGTCTAGGAAGGATATTACTTGGATCTTTCACAATGCAGAAGGCCAGACAATTGAAATATGCAGAAGAAGTCTGTTTCTTCAGATGCTCAGAAATGCTGCAAGGAAGTTATTAATGTCAGTCTTGGGTTAATTAGAAAATGTTCAAAGGATTCGTTTAACTTGATTTCAAGGTTAGAAGTTCCCTGGTGTTCTGCCTAAAGAGAGGACAAGAGCTGAGCCTTCTTTGGAATGAAATGAACAAAAGGAAACTATGTGGTATAGACGTGTAGGGCAGGAGGGGACTTTGAGAGGCCACCTAATCCAGTCCCCTGCACACAAGACAGAACCAAGCATTATCTAGGCCAGTGCTTCCCAGTCTGTGGCCGGGGGGCCAAAAGAGGCCCACAGTTCCCTTTCGACTGGCTGAAGAAGGGAGCTGCTGCCTAGGGATCCATGCAGAGTGCATTTCCATGGGGCTAAAAGGCTATTTCTGCATCTGGCAAACTTAGTTTGGATGTGCTAGTCCAAACTAAAAGGTTTGAGGTTAGTTCGAACTAACCTTCAACTTTTTAGTTCAAATTAACCGGACGTTCTGATTTGAACTAACACTTAGTTCGAACTAGAATGTGCGGTTATTTCGAATGAACTCGCTTAGTTTGAACTAAGCTTTAGTCTGAGTCTTGCCCATGCTTAGTTTGAACTAAAGTTTGAACGATGTATGTAAGTCCGGACTAACTCCTGGTACTTACGGGTTCAAACTAAGCTTTCCTTAGTCAGAACTAAGAAATTTCTTAGTTCGGACTAGAGAAAGCCTAGTGTGGCCATGGGCTAAATTAATCTGGACTAAGCCTCCTTAGTCCGTACTAATTTCCCAGTATAGACATAGCCAAAGACCTGTGCAGCCAAGGGAATGAAAGATCACTGCTTCCCTTCCCTTGTCTGTAGGAGGGGTCATGGCAAAGCACTCCCCCCAGGTCCATGGGCGCTGAGGTTCAGACTGGAGCCAGAGGGAGGGGAGCACTGATTTTCCATACCCTGGCTGCAGAAGAGAGCACTGCCTAGGGCCCCAGGTGTAGTGCACAGGCTACAGGACATGTGGTGGTTTTTGCTGCATCCAAGGAGATGGGAGGCCAGAGAGGAGGCAGCCTGCTTAGTGACCCCCTTCTATTTGACTGGAGTGGGGAGGGCACCTGCTAGCGGAGACTGGTGGCCCTTTGGGGTTGTAAAAATGATATCTGTGGCCTTCACGTCAAAAAGGTTGGGAGCCCGTGATCCAGACCATCCCTGACAGGTCACTATCTAATCTGCCCTTAAAAACCTCCAATGGCAGGGATCCACAACCACCCTAGGCAATTTTTCCAGTGCTTTACTAGCCTAACACTTATGAAGCTTTTTCCTAATGCCCCGCCTAAGCCATTCTTGTTGCAATTTAATTCCATCTCCTTTTGTCCTATCCTCGGAGATTAATGAGAACAATTTTTCTCCCTCCTCCTTGAAACAACCGTTTATATATTCGAAAACCGTTAGCATGTCCTCCCTCGGTTTTCTCTTCTCCAGACTAAACAGATCCCAGTTTTTCACTTATCCTTCATAGGTCATATGTTCTAAACCTTTAATTATTTTTGTTGCTCTTCTCTGAACTTTCTCAGATGTGTTCACATCTTTCCTGAAATATGGTGCCCAGAACTGGACATGGTATTCCAGCTGAGGCCTAATCAGCATGCAGTGGAGAGGAAAAATTATTTTTCTTGTGTTGCTTATACAGACCAGAACAATGTTTGCTTTTTTGGCAACAGAGTTGACTCTTGTTTAACTTGTGATCTACTAAGATAGTCTCTCTCTCTCTCTCTCTCCTCCCCATGCCTGTTTTGAAGCATAAGCATTTTCCAGTAAAAATACTGTTTTGTCACAAAAGTCCCAACTAACTCTACTGTTAGATTTGCATTCCACTGTGAAAGGCAGAAAAAAAGCTGAATGGCTGGGATCAGGATGCAAAGTGGATGAATTAAAATACAGCGAGAATCAGGGAAGAAAGGAAGGTGGAGGAGAGACGCTTCTAATGGAAATATAAACATACGCTCTACAAGCACAGTTACGGCAGCCATTCTTGCTAGCTTAGCCTTTGTGTGTATTCTTATGTGCTTAATACATAGTGAAGTCCTTCCTGTAAGAAGAAAGATTTGTTTTTTTTAAATTGACTCGCCTTTGGGAGGAGCCTTCAGTTTGGAGGCAAGAAAAACAAGTTTGCAAACTTAACTTTGCTTTGCAACTCCACCCTAAATAGTCCCTGAGGTTGACAAAGCCTTTCAGCCCCACTAGGTCTCCTGGTAAGTTAAATTAACCCAGAGCAAGTTTAGCTTTACCCAGGGCAAGGTGCCTGACACCTATTATCGGATCAGAGGACTGTGCAGAGGAGTCCAAGACTCTGCTTTATAGCCCTGCTAAGTAGTCGAAGCAGTGCTCATTCAGTGAATGGTTGGTGTAAACAAGTGTCCATGTGAATGATTGCAGGAGATGCCAGAAAAATAAATGAGAACTAAAACTGGTGCAAATTGCTGCTTGCCTTTTGCCTGAGATTGGCTTTCATGGAGCTATGGCATTTGCTCAACCCGGACAGCTGAATGTGGACAAGGCCTGTGCTACTCCTTTATTCCCCTGTGAACGCTATCCACTGGAACATGCTCTTTAGGAAAGGGGTAAATGAACGTCCACATGGGCCAGGCTGACAAGGAGAACGCCCATCTGGGGTGGTGCTAGGAGAAAAGTATACACAGGGAGAGTTTTTCAGATTAGAAGGCGGCCATAAGTAGAGTGAGGAATGCTGCAGTCACTCCGTTGGACTACAGAGGTTGCGACACGTTGTCCCTGATGTCTTCTCCAGAGTAGAGAAGTCTGTTGAGTGACCAGCAGTGCTATTGAGCAGCCACCGGAGGGGTACAAGCTTTGGCGCGAAGCTCTGACAAATGGCAGGAACTGGACCTGGCGTTAGAGTAGATGACCATCAATCCCTTTTAGCCCTATGATCCTCTGACCTCCAAGGAGAGAGCCCTGGGAGGCTACCAGGAGGGAGGTAATCTCAAGGCCAAGGAGGGCGGAATTGGGTGATGTTTACAGCTCATGGTTTAGTAGCTTGTTACAGGATTTCAGGGGAAGACCCTGCGAGTCCAGGCGATGGAAAGAAGGATTAACCTGTACTGCTTTTGGTGGAGAAGATCTGGGAAATGCAGAGTAGGAAGAAGCCCACGCAAAGAGCAGCGAAGAGCTGGACAGAGTAGTCCTTGCCTAGTAGTTGTAGGATTCCTGGGCTGAGTGGTCCTGGGTTCGACTAGCCAGCAACCGGGTGGCCAGAGAAGGGGACAAGAATGACAGGGTATGTCTACACTTACAATTTAATTCAAATTAATGAGGATCAATTTGAATTAAATAAACGCATGGCCCCACTGGCTGTCATTAATTCAAACTAAGAAATGCCTTAGTCTGAATTGATGAAAGCTAACTTCGAAGTTATAAAATCTGGTTTACCTTCGAAGTGACGTTTAATTTGAACTCAATAGTTTGAATGAACCCAATGTAGCTGTTTTAATTTGAACTAACTGTTAGTTCGAATTAACCATGGCTTGATTTTTCCCTATGCAATAGAGCCCCCTACCTAATTCAAACTAGCAAGTCCTGTGCATGGACATGTTAGTTCAAATTAGGGGTTCAAGTGTGGTCATGTTCATTTGAATTAACTTAATTCGAGCTAATCATGGTTAGTTCTAATTGATTATTTTGAATTCTGTTAATTCGAACTAACCTTCTAAGTGTAGACATACTCGCAGAGACCCAAGAAAGGGGTGTGAGCACATCAGGGTCTGAAGTGGAGGCTGTAGATGCTGTGCTATGGACATTAGGACCTTGTGCTCCCAAGAGGGGTGGAAACAAATTGCCAGGGGTCGAGAGGGCCAAGTTTTGGCAAGAGAGACCGTTGCAGAACCAGACATGCTGTCTGCAAGGGGAGGGTTGTGAGACCTAGCTCACACTGACCTAGCTCATTTGAGATCTGTGAATGGATGCTGCCACTAACAAGATAAGAGTGTCACTCCCTATAAGATCCATGCCATTTACTCATGCCGCTGAAGGATATTGTGAAGGCCATAGATATAGGAAATCATCATGGTTTAAGTCTTCATTGAGATTGCTCAGTACAGGTGCTGGGGGTACCTTTCTTTAGCACTAATATAAAGATTTGGTTCAAACATTCAGGTTGATCTGAAATGGTTGCTGTGCTTGATCTTTTTTAGACAGTAGAAATGTCTCACAGTGAAAATGACCACGAGTTCTGGACAGTGGATCACATGGAAGAGACAGACAAAGGGAACGCTGGCGACGGGAAACCCCCAGAGACCTACCCGAGTGTAGGCCTGGGATCCCCACCTGTGACTTCTGAGTCGACGTGCTACCCAAATCCTTACGGCATGCAGTGTGACCTAAGGAAATTCTTTGTTACGAGGGTAAGAAAACCCTACCCCTTTGTTAACAGACTGCTCACAGAATGGCTTGGCACCTGGATAATCAGTTCCTGTCTTGCCATAAGGATCCTGAGCAATCTGCCCTTATATCGCTAGATTTTGGGTCAGACCCTCTGGGTATGTCCACACGTATCTTTTAAATCGAAACAACACTGGTTATTTTGATTTAAAAAAGAATAGGTCCACACAACATTTTCTTGTTTTGAAATGACGAGCTCTGTCATTTTGAAACAAGAGACGTTATTTCAGAATAGCTTAAACCTACTTTAATTCAAATCGTCTGTTATTTTGAAATGGTTATTTTGAAATAACGCCGTTCGGACATGTTATTTCGCAATAACTATTATTTCGAAATAACACTTTTGCCCTTCTCGTTCCCAGGGTGCCTTCCTTTTTGTATATATTGGGTGGGGGCATGGCCCAGTGAGGGGGCCATGTTGCCACACCTCCCATGGTGCTCCTTTCCTGATTTGAAATAGCAAGTCGTGTGTCTGGACTTGCTATTTCAATTTGAGGTTTTTGCTTATTTTGATTTAAGTTAATTTGAATTAAGGATTTTATTTCAAATTAACTTATTTCAATTTAACTTAAATCGAAATAAGCATGTACGTGTGGACATAGCCTCTATGATTTATGTTTGCTGGGGAAAAGAAACCCCATATATGAGACTAGTCTTGCCCAGGCATGCATGATTTCCAGCTGGATCTGCCCCATAGACTGTGCTCACTGTCTTCCTGACATGTGGGGATGGTATAGCTCAAACCTGGAGTTGTTTAATGTTTGGAGCGTGTGGCACGGAAGGACATTTGTTGTCACCAGTGGTGTTACATTCCCAAGGATAACTGAGAAGCAAAGCTCCTGAGATTGCTGTGGCTAACCAAAAGCTTTGTCTAAAGTGGGAATTTGCCTCAGTTCCATCAGTCAGTGGCCAGAACTCCTTTCAGACAAACCTACAATTTGTGCTGGTTTAGCTACTCCCCTGTTTGAACTCTAGCCTAGGCAACCTGCAGTGGTGTAAATCATGGCTTTGCTTTTCTACCCTCCAGGTCTGCACTGCCACAGCTACTCCTTTTGCTAGCTACTGCTGGTGGGAATGAGAGTAAATTCCCAAAAGAGACAATGCCTCCATTTAATTTCTTGTATTTGGGGGCTGCCCTGTCACCCTTGAGTCTAGACATCAGCAGAGACTGTGTGGAAGTCTCTGAAAACTATCCAGCGTTGATGCAGCTAGACCCAACTAACGCACCTGATGGCTATGTGTACACCTAGAAGCTTAGTTTGGACTTGCTTAGTCCAAACTAAGCTGTTCAAAGTTAATTTGAACTAACTATGTTTTTTTTAGTTCAAACTAACTTTTTAGTTCGAACTAAAACAAAGTGGTTAGTTCGAACTAACCGCTAGTTTGAATTTATTTAGTTAAAAATAACTTTGAACTAAGCAGTTAGTTTGAACTTGCCATTCGAACTAACTACTTCGAACTAGGCAAAGCCTAGTGGAGAGAGGGATCAAATTAGTCCGGATTAAGCCTCCTTAATCTGGACTGATTTGCAAGTGTAGACATAGCTGATGAGTGCTTTCTCTAATGTTAGTAGAAACAAAGTCTGAGTGCACATAGGCCCCCTGGAATATGTTTGCTTGGCCATCTCTGTCCCACTGTTTTAGCTCATTTGCTATTAGACCCCAATCCTATGCAGCTCCTGGGGGTGTTGCATCTTTTAAAGTCCCACTGGCTTCCTTGGGAGCTGAAGACGTGAGGCAATTTGCAGAACTGAGCTCTTAATTCTTATACTTTTTTAATGTAAAGACTTCCTGGATGGAAAAGTAGCACTTAGGGCCAATCACATGAGAGATGCTGGGAGTCTGATCATTATTTCTGTCTTGAAGGCTGCTGATGCAAAGCGGTGCCTTCCAAAAGAAACAATGCTTCATCTCCACTGAAATATATTTCTAAGCCCCCCTCAGGTCGCTCTCCATGAGCTATCAAGCCTGAACGGTGGGGGGAAGGGAAGAGGAAAATTATCTCTAAATTTAAACTCAGCAATATAAATTATATGCAGACAAAAGAAGCTAAAACCGTTTGATCATTTACTATTTAATTAATGGTTCCCAGTTGCCTTTTTATGGCTTGCGTTCCATTGTAGGCAGTAGGACTCTAATAAGTAGGCTCCGGGCACCCCATTGTGTTCTGAGACGCAGTTGCCTGCAAGAAGCTGGTTTGGCTCATATCGCCACGAGGTTCCCTGCATGCAAAGAAAGAAAGATACCCCAACCATGTGGCGGTATGAATCAGCTATGGCGATACTTGTGTGAGCTTCAGCTTTCCAAAACAAGAGCAGCGCTTCCAAGCTAGGCGACCACTGCCGTGAAATCAGAGCGGTGGAACAGGGTCATTAGGAACGGTGGAGCCATGCCAAGCTGTCCTTGTTCTGCATTTCCTTTCAGATGGGATACATAGCTCTGATTTGCGGAGGCTCCAGGACTTCGCAAGAGAGCTAGGGCTGGTTTGTGGGCTTATATTGAAGTCATGTGAAAATAGCAGTCAAGTTACATGCTCATTTTAGAGGAAAAGGTCGAACTCTTGAGTTTCAGTTTGAGGATTCCCATGCCCAATAAAGAAATAGCATGTATTTCCCAGCTCCCTCCATTTCTGCAGTGCCTTTTTCACAAATATTAAAGAAAGGCCCATGTAATACAGGCTAGACACTGATCTTGTTTGCACCCCAGTAAATCTGAAGACGGGCCAGTGGAATCAGTAGAATCTCAGACACGCACACAAATGAACAAATCGAGTGAAATGCGTTGAATTTCCGTAGACCAACAGAAGGCCTTTGCACTAACCCGTGAGACCTCCCCAATGCCAGCTGCCATCTTGGATCTCCTCTGCGGGGATCTAACTGGTCACTCTGGTACTTTGGAAAACTCTGTTCTTATTTGAAGAATGTTCTGTTTGTTCAGCACAGGGGTAATTGTCACCTCGTGATGGGCCTGTAACAGCTGGTCAGTAAAGAAGTCACACTCTGCTTACGTGTGTACATGTCACCACCCTGTAGAAGGCAGAGAGAGCATGGGTGACTGAGTCATTTCCAAATAAAAACTGCTTGGAAACCGTGCTAAGCGTAGGTCCCCTCATTCTGAGCCATGGGATGTGACACCTACAGGTACAAACTGGGTTTTCTTTCTTTTTTTCCATCTAGCCAGGTGCATTTGACCAAGCCATAGAGGACCTAAAAATCCATGAGATCAAGAATTCAGAGGAAACAGCTCAGAGCTTCTGGCTTTTGACTGAGTAAGTAGCCATGATGATAGCTGGGGCGCTGGGTGGCGTGCTGGCTTTGTTAAGGGCTGTCAGAAACCAACAGTAAGGAAATGGGAAAGGGTGTCGCGTAGGACAGTGGGTTAAGCTCTACAGTTCCTTCTTTTAGAGCGACTGCACAGATGTGTCAGTCAGTAGCATGATGTCCTATTGAAAAGGAAACTGAGAGGAGAAGAGCTCAGGGTATGGAACAAGGCAGACCTTCAGTGTAATGACATCCAAGGCTGTGTAGAGTCTCTTACGACTGATGATCCATTTGTTAGGGTTTTATTAATCTTGTCGTGGTAAGTGTTGTCTAAGTGTCATTTCTTGTAGTAGGAACAGTGTGGTCTAGTGGATAGAGCACTGGACTGGGAGTCGGGAGATGTGTATGCAGTTCCTGGCTGTGTCATTGGCCTGCTGGGTGACCTAGACAAGTCATCGCCCTGCTTTGCACCTCATTTTGCCCATCTGTGAAATGGGGGTAATAATTCTGTGCCCCTTTGGTAAAGTGCTTTGTGGTCTACCGATGGAAAGCAGTAGGTGGTAGTGGTGGTATCCTCAATCACTGCCGCCAGTTGCCCAAACAGGAAGCAAACCCATATTAATGGAAATGTAACCATTAATTCTGGGGTCATCTCAGTCTCTCTGGTGAGTTTATAAGAGCTAGTGAGATATAGATCATTTTGATCTTCTGTCAAAGGTCTCTGTCAGCAGTTTCTTCTAAGGGAAACAAAAGGGTTAATGCTAGAGCTCTTTTCTTTGCTGAAACTTGGTAATTGCCTCCTCTGCTGTGTTTATTTCTAGTTAAGAGGATCCCAGC
The DNA here is from genome assembly GCA_007922195.1 of Podocnemis expansa. Taxonomy (NCBI): domain Eukaryota; kingdom Metazoa; phylum Chordata; order Testudines; family Podocnemididae; genus Podocnemis; species Podocnemis expansa. The sequence continues at coordinate 1,805,006 of ML682073.1, read as the reverse complement.
AGCTGGCAAATGTCAGCTTCTCAATCTCACCGATGACACATCATTCAAGCCAGGGAGTGTATATGTTCTGCACTGAAGGATCTTTGTAGGGGGCAGCCTGGGTTTAGCTGAGACTAGACCGGAATTTAATGTCACTCCTGACAGCTGAGGTCTCTCTAAGCCATTTCCAAAGGTAGCAAAAGATGCTGGTGGAGCCAGGGTTACATAGGTGGATCTGACAGCCGCTCTGGGCTCAGCCTCAGCTCTAGCACAGCACCAGACATCAGAGGCTTCCCTGCTGGGAGGCAAGCTATTTCCCAAGACCTCGGTGGGGAGAGTTACCACCTGGTTCTTTCTGAAATCCGGGTAGGGCTTCCACGCAGGAAAGGAGCAGAAAACACATCCTGCTAAACCCTCAGCAGCTGTCTGTGGACCCAGCTGCAGAGAACTCAAGGGAATCGCTTCCAGTTGGGGACCAGTTTGGCATCTCCGTGAGGGTCCCTGGGCGGGCTCACTCATGACCTGACCATAGGACAGTTTATTGACTGTCCTTGAAACGCTCTTCTTGGGGGTCGGGAGAGGAGGTGGAGTGAGGATTATTGTAAAATATCTGCTGTTCTGATTGGAAAGTAGGATTGGGTAGTAGCCTTTAACTACCTAAAACAGGGATCCAGGGGGGATGGAGCTAGCCTGTTCTCAATGGTGCAGGTGACAGAACTAGGAGCAATGGTCTCAAGTTGTGGGGTGTGTGGGGAGGTGGCTTATCTAGTTTTTCCTCCCAAGGAAGGTGGTAAAGCTCCGGAATGGGTTACCCAGGGAGATGGTGGGGTCTCTATCCATAGTGGTTTATAAGGTGCAGCTTGACAAAGCCCTGGCTGGGTTGCTTTAGCTGGGGTGCATCCTGCTTTGAGCAGAGGTTGGAGCATTTGACGACCTTGTAAGGTCCCGTCCAACCCTCATCTTCTACGTTTCTATGAAGCAAGACTGAGAACACAGCTCATGTCAGGGAGCAGTGAGTTTCACTCATCGCTTGCTAGGGCTGGGTTTAAACCAATGAACGTTACTGGTCCCTTTTGAGCAACTCTGAGCCATGTGGACAGGTCAGAGGGGAGAAAGGAGCTGCTCTTTGTGCTGTCCAGCTCTACAGCTAGAAGATGCCAGTCTCCAGATTTTCAGCACCTTTCACTTGCCCAATTGCATGGAGGATGGTGACTGCCTGTCTTCCTTCTTTAGTTCCCAGATGAATGTGGTAATCCTCTATTATTTGTAGTTCAGTAAAACCTAGAAGCCTCAAACCAAGATCAGAGCCCCACTGTGCTGGCTTCTCCACCAGCAAGCTTCCAGCCTAAATAGACATGACAGAATGACTGAAATGGAGCACCATAATAGGACACAGAGCAGGTTACATCGTGAGGATTCACAGCAATTCTGGGTCAGAACCAGGGATTGCACTCCGAGTCCCTTCAATAAAAGGCCACCCTCCTGTTTTGCTGCGCTTCTTCCCTCCCCATCCTCTCTGCAAAAAATTAAGCAGCCCAAGATCTTCATCTCAACAGTGGAGCTGGCTTGGTAGCTAGCCGCCCTGGGACAATGTTTCACAGTCTGAAACCTCTCGTGGATTGGTAACTATAGCAAAATTACCTTTAAATGCAGGTAAATATTGCCCTGGCAGTGTATGGACATGGCAAAGGCAGCTGATTGCATGGCCTAATGATAGGAAACAATAGTTAACCACATGCTTGCTTACACTAATGAGACCATGCTGTGGGTGCATGACTTGGTTGGCAAACAGCTTGTCAGGTCTGCCTGTGCTCAGCTGTTAGAATTAGTGGCTGTTTGCTTTGGCCCCTCCAGGAGCTTGTATATATTTGTTAGGTTTTTACAGTCCCAGCCTGTCGAGGGAGGGCTGCATACACCAGCTGTGATGTGAGTTGCCCTTTGTCTGAAACTGGGCTCCATTGGGGTGGATCTCCTAGACTTACACTATCTGATGAGGCCTCTGGACAGAGCTGCTGCTATATTCCCAATATTGTACCTGGAGATAGATGTGTCAATGTACCTCTAGTAAGCTACTTCGGCAGTGTGGGGGCTTGCAGGTGTATAAGATTTAGGGGCACCTCACACACAATCTTTATAAATACCTTGTCTGATGCATCCTAGGACTGCGTTACAGACAAGGAGTCCTGTGGCACTAAAAGACTAACAAATTTACTTATTGAGTCTTTAAGTGTCACAGGACTTCTTGCTTGTTTTGCTGAACTAGACTAATCGGGTCGCCCCTTTGGAACTTAGGACCACATTTGATTTTTTTCATGGCCACATCACATTGGCAGGTCATGGTCATCCTGCGATCAGTCGATACATGCCGGCCCTTCTCCTCATCCGTGACTTCTAACCGATGCATCCCCAGCTTACAGCAAAAATTCTATTAGTCCTTAAATGCATGACCTTGCACTCTTAACTGTTATGTTTCATCCTATTACTATTGCTCCAGTTTACCAGGCCATCCAGATCTTCCCCTATGAGATCCTGATCCTTCTCTGTATTGGCAACGCCTCCCAACTTTGTGTCATCTCCAGACTGTATTAGCACATCCCCACTTTTTTTTTTTTTTTTTTGCCAAAGTCAGTAATAAAAAGGTTAAATAAGTTTGGTCCCAGCCACGGCTGATCCCCGAGGAAATCCACTAGTAACCTCTCTCCAGCCTGACAGTTTGCCTTTCAGCATGACCCCTTGTAGTCTGCCCTTTAATCAATTCCTTATCCAACTGTCGATTTTTGTATTAATCCCCATCTTTTCCAGTTTTGTTTCTGACCTCTCAGTCCTCACTCTCGAAGGCAACTTGCAGAACATCTAAAGACTGGCCTCGGAGCCAGAGCAGCTCGACCCATAAGCTAATGAGGCCCTGGTTCAGGGCGCCTTTGGCTTAGGGGTGCTGGGGCCAGTGCAGGCTGTCCCAGGAGCTGGACCCTGTGCTCCCATCCCTCCCCACACCAGCCACTGCATTCAAGGGGATGGAGCGGGCTGGCCCATGGGGCGGATTCTGCTCTCTTGCCCCACCTCTGGGCCTACTCTCCCTGCCCCTAGGGTGGAACGGCCATGGGGAGAGTCGAGGGAGCGGAGCCTGGCCTCTGGACTGGCCCAATCCACCCCTCAGCTGGCCCAGAGTGGAGGCCGGGTTCTGCCCGAGGCACGAAATCGAAAGCCAGTTCAGGACGCCACGGTCTCCTGAGCCAGCCCTGCTTGGAGCTTAAATTCATCACGTTGCTAGACTCTAAAAATTGTAGACTTAATAAAGACACAGGATTTATGGCTGATTATAACAATCTCTACCCCACTAAGTCCCCTTTTTATCCTGTGGTTGCAGAGATATTAATGGGCCACTTCACCTTGAATGGTCCTTTATTATATGTGTTAATTACTTATGCTAAACAATCCGCTATGCCTTGTATTTAGCCACATGGCCCACTGACAGGGGGTACCTTTTCCAGAGCGGAAGAAGAGCACCGGTATGCTTGAAAGCCGGTCTCTCTCCCTCCCATAGAAGATATTTCCCTCCCCGGCTCGTCTCTCTAGTAACCTGGAACTTTGTCAAGCCTGGTTAGGTGCTGTGCTTTGGAGCCATTTGTGAGTCCCTCTGCATGTGGAGGTCAGTTCAGGATCACACTTTTGTGGTCTTCAGTCTATTTCTGGGGCAACCTGACATCATCTATGGGCTCCTTATTTCTGAAATGAGACCGTATCTATTCCGCCTGTCCACATGATGGGAGTGTGATGCTCCTCTTCCTCCTGCCCATAGTACAAAATCACCCCTTCTGGTCCCAGAGACTGAGCAATGCTCCTCTTAGACCAGTTTGCTCTGAGCATGGACTCTGAGAGGCTAGGCTGAACTGGTGCACCGTCATCGCATTTTCTAGTGCATTGTTCTCCGCTCCCTTCAGTTTAGCTCCAAATGTTTCTTATCCTGAATTACAGCGGTGATGACTAACGGCTCTCTTCTCTTAACCTTACAACCCCTGATTCAGCTGCACTCTCCCATCTAGGTGCTTTGCTTTCCTTCCTCCATCTGTGACATCACTGCAGTTTCAACCAGACAGCTGTCTGCATTAACCTCCATTCACCCCAAACCACTCCTAGCCTCCTCTTTCTTCTGCTCTCTGCCACTGGTAAGAGAGTGGGGGAGAACTGCTTCGCTGCTGTGTAATTCAGTAATGCTAAGACTGCCTTCTGTGTTTTGCCCTTGTTTGACTATGCATTGGATTACATGAACTTCTGGGATCCCTTCTAACCCTAGCTGTGTCTCAGATACTCCACATCCTGGGAGAAGTTAGAACTGCCCCCTTAGATCTGGTACGTGTGGCCCATTCTCAGATCCAGACCGCCGTTCACTAGAAAAGCAAAGTGGCACTCCATTGCACAAATGCATGGCGGTAGGCAGATGGAGTGGATATCGACTAAACAACAAAATGGTGACATCAGGGATGAACAGCGCCAGGTTTGTCCCCATCACCCTTGGGCTGCAGGGGAATTCACTGTGTTAGCAGTCGTGAGCGTCTGGGTCCTGTTTCCTCCATAGGCTGCGTGATGTTATTACCAGACAGGTGAGCAGACCTGACGTTCCAGACAGTAGAAGCCAGCAGTGCTTGTGGCCGGGCTGTCAGGGAGGCGCTGACCCAAAGAGCATGGTGGGAAGACAGGTTCCCCATTGGAGGAACCACAGGAACATCTGGCTTCCTGTCGCCTCCTGCAGCTGCAGTGGGCACGTGTTTGAAGGCTTGGCCAGGAGCTGCCCATCATGCCTAACTACACGGCTGGGCTGTCCTCCTTTTCTTTCCCCAGTGCACGAGGCTTACTGGTCCCGTGCCCATCCCAGAAAATGTTGTCGGTCGAAAGGGGCCACTGACAGTAACTTTCGGTCTGTATGAAACACTGTGAGCAGTTGCCTGTGATCTGTGTCACAAGAGATAAGCTGTACCAGGTCCCTGGTATTCAAGGGAGCCCATGATGGGCTTGCTACCCATCCCCACCTTACTCCCGCACTGACTCCATTTTGCTCAACCTGCAAAGTGGCCCAAGAATAGCTCCCAGGCTGCATATCATCTGCTTTGGACCTGTCCCTTCTTGCAGTGCCCGGGGCTTTGTGGCTGCTGGATCTGACACTAGGGGGATGTACCCCAATTCAGGGGGCACTGGCATAACATGTTTACAATCACCCCCTTGCAGCTCCTGGGCTGCCCTGGTCTAGGGGACATGGCCCAAGGCTCCAGAAAACCCATCCTGCCACTTTTCCTTGCCCTCCTGAGGTCTGCAGGGCCCAGCACTTGCTGGCAGAGGTGCTGGCACAAGGTTGCTCAATGCAGTTCAAGCAATGATACCGGTTAGTATCCCCTTCCCCTAACTAGTGGAAAAATCACAAATGCTTCCGACCCCATTCATGCACCCAGGCCCTGCAGCACAGACCATCTCAGGGAACTAGGCTCGTGCAAACCGACGTCTGCCCCTGCGTGCGTGTCCCAGAGACGGCGACATTCACTGGGGGCAGTGGCTGCCTTTGTGTCAATGTCCCTGGGAACCGGACTGGGCCTTTCTATGCCCTCGGAGTTTGCATGTGGATACGTGAATTGTGTCTCTGTATGAGATCCATCGCCAGACACACAAATAGCCCCTTGGAGTCAGCACCTGGGTGTCAGTCCCCTCTTTTCCCTCCCAGGAATCATTATCATTTTGTGTGCATGGGAGAATGCTGTAACTTCAGGAGAAGGACACATGAATTCCTGGTTTTTCTCAGCTCCTAATTCCTCCTGGACTTCACTTCGGGGTTCTGGGCACCAAAGCCATAGGGGTTCCCCATCCCTGCCAGCTCCTCTATGAACACTCCCTGTCTGTGTCAGTAAACGCAGCCTGAGATGTGTCCTGAATACGTTACGATGACCCTGTCTGGTGGCGGGGCCCTGAGAACATCCAGGGAACACCTGTGGCCAGAATCAATTTATGGTAGACACATGGCTCTGATAACAATTAAATGCAGCTCTTTCCTTGGAGCTCCCTGTGGTGGAAAAATGTTCACTGAGCTAATGGCTACCCAGGGCAGCAGGCAGAGAGATCATATACAGTAGGGACGTTGATGCTCATAGGTCTATGGCCAGGGTGGACCATTATGCTCATCTAGTCTGACCACCTGCGTAACGGAGGTTAGAGAACTTCACCCTTGATTTCTTCACTGAGACCAAAAACTTGTACAGCTAGAGGGTATGTTTCAGACAGACACTTAATTTTCATTTAATGATTCCGAGTGATGGAGAATTCATCACATCCCTAGGTAAGCTGTGCCCATGGTTAATCACCCACAGTGTTAGAAATCTAACAGTGTATCTGCATCTCATTTCCATCTATCTGCATCAAATTTCCCAGCTTGACTTTGTCTAACTTCAGCTTCTCGCCACACCAGTTATGCCTTTGCTGGCTAGGTCACTGTGTCTTTTAACACCTGCTACTGTCTCCTTGTGGAGTATTTATAGACTGGGATCAAGTCACCTTGTAAACTTCTCTTCGGTAAGCAAAAGAGATTGAGCCCCTCAGGTACCTTACTGTGAGGCCTTGAACCAAATGATTTGTTTCATTGGATCAGTTGTTCTTCAAAGGCAGTGTTTGCCTGCCATCAGCGGTGTCTTTCCAATGCTTAAATCCATGGCTTTAAAAGTGGGGCTAATGAGAACTGGTTTAGTTGATACACCAAAAGCATCTCTGAACTTGTTCTGTCAATTAAGTCGAATGAATCAAGAACCAGGATTGCCTGTCTGATCCTGTGTATATTGTCTGAATCGGTTTGGGGGTTTTTGTATGTGCAGATTTCATCATCCTTAGGTGCCAAGGCACCACAGGGATGACTGATGTGGAGTAGAATAGGTTGTATCAGAGTCTTTCTTAGCACCTTGGTGTGTGTATTGTCATCATCACTGTTCCTGATCAAAGTATATCGGGAAGCTGGGAGGTCTGGCTTAGCAACTGCAAGTAATGAATGCAGTCAGCTTCCTGCAGCAAACTTCTCTCCTCCAGGTTTTCTGTTGCTTGTATGTTGCCATTTTGGGACAACGCAATATAGTGTGGCTCAGGCTTCTGCGATTTTTCTCTGCTAATTTAGACCTATCTCTGGCTATTATAACCCCGGAGGACCTGCAGCCTTGAGTGGATGCACTTCAGTGACATCCCTTAATGGAATTTTTTTAAAGCTCATCTTTATTCTATTCTAGAAAGAGAATCTGCTACAAAACATTATACTCACAGGTGACAGACATGTTTGGGTAGTGAAGCCTTTTCCACACCAGTCTGTAAACTGGCGAACGTCAGAAACTGCAAAGCATTCTTCCTTGCCATTTTTGACTTAAAACAATTCACGGTCTTTTGGGGATTTTGCAATTAACTAGTCCATAGACACAGAGCGTTCTCCAGTGTTGTGTATTATTTTTCCCTCCTTCTCTTAGGAATATTGTCTCTTTACTGAGCATATTAATCTTTCTGTCACATCAAACTAATGCTTTATTGGGTGCTCGTGGCTAACTGGATTCTTGACATACACATCCTTAGAGATGGTTTACTTGTGGTTTTTCCCTGGTCCAGATGTAGCAAGCGCTTAAATAACATTGAAATGCTGTGTGTATTTATGTATGTATATATATCTCCTTTGGAACTTGTGTATATATAGTCACTTGAAAGGCTTTGAAGAAGAAAATCTTCACACAGCCACCTAGTGGACACAACATAAATTCCCTCTGTAAAAGTTATGTTCAGAGGTGTATGGGCCCCAAGTTGATTTCTTGGGTTTCCATGTCAGGGAGCAGATTATCCTTCTTTTCATTTTAATTATTATTTCAAATAAGAAAAAATAGCTCCTGGTTTCCTACATGGGAGAGTCAAACAGGAATTAAAGCAATAAGGGTCTGTAGAAGTTGCTCCACAAACCCATGGAGCTGTCCATCTTTAGGCAGTGGTGCAGAGATATTTGGGCCATGTCACACTGCAGGGCTTGTTATTTCTGCAAACCACAGCCGGAGTCCTGCTCTGATCTTCACTAATTCTTTCCTCCCACAGTGACTTGCAGGCTCACCCTCCTAACTGTCTGCATTGTCCCCAGGATAGATCACTGGAACAACGAAAAGGAGCGGGTCCTGGTGATCACAGATGCCACACTCTTGGTCTGCAAATATGACTTTATAAGGCTCAGCTGCCTCCAGGTGCAGCGAATCCCCCTGAGAGACATCGACCGTATCTGCCTGGGCCAGTTCACCTTCCCTGAGAGATCTCTGGACAAGTGAGTAAGAACAGCCTAGGCTGAGCTGAAACCTATTGTTTTCTTGCCATTTCCCCTGGTGTTTTGGGCTCTCTCCAGGGCAGAGAGTTAGGGAGATCCCTACCCGCACAGCACAGGGATTGGGGGTGGAGACTGGACACTGGACGGGGTGAGCAAATGTTACAGGAATAGGACTCGAGGAAACCTATGGGGTGATGCTGTTACTAGATGAGGGATGGGGAGGGAGGCAGGTAACCAGATCCTGTGAAGCTGCATCCTAGTGGCCTGGGGGGAGAGATCCCACTCTCTTGCTCCCCTCTCCATGCCCCAAGGAGAAAGACTGGGGAGAAACTGAAAGAAAGAAAGAAGCACATGTTGCGGATGTGAGTCACATCACGCACGCATGACAGATACTGAAGTGATAGGATAGGGACAGTTTAAGATCCCCCACAGATTAGAGCAGCCAGACCCAGAGTTGAGGACGGGCTTCCCCAAGACTTTAGTTTATACCGGTAACTCGGGCAGGTCTCACACCCTAGCTATGAGGAGTCAGCAGCCTGGCTCAGAGACACACAGATGACTTGGCACCTCCCTTCGCTGGTCCAGAAGTGGTGGAGTGGCTGAGCTGGACTGTGGTTTGAAGGTACCCTGACCAGGTCCAGTGTTATGAAGGTCAAACCCCTTGTTGAGACAAATCTGAGTCATGAAGTTTGGATCCAAATCTGAGCTTGGCCAGAGGGTTGCTAGAGTTCCCTGTTCTTCCACTTTCCAGAGAGTCTCCCGCTCTTCCCACTGAGCGGTCAGCCCCACACCGGCTGTGCTGAACTCAGAGAGCAGGTTGGATGGTATGAACAGTAAGGGAGCGTCACGGTGCTCTGAGCTTTGCTCCAGAGAGGCCAGAGTCCTTCCAGGAACAATGTTGCCCTAATCGTACGTTAAACAAGGGCTCCCCGTAGGATGAATAAAACCAGCAATGTGCGAGCTCCCTGCAGCCTGTCATTGGAGCACCACCTCCTGGCACCTTTCCTGAGCTACCAGGGGACTGAGGCCTGTATCTTCCACCGTCATGCTAGTCTGTGGCTAGAGACATGCTCTGCTTTGAGAAATCATTGCAATGCAGCCTACCAGGAGAAGGTAATTACTGTGGGCCTTGTGAATGACTGCACGCGAATGAATGGCTGCTCAGACAGCTTGCAGCAGCAAGTTTCAACACATCATGCATACCAGGCATTTAGCAGCCTCTGTTTTATTTGCTTTAATGGCTCTTTGCCACGTGTGGTGTTGGTTTTTGGTTTTTTGTTTTTTTGCTCCCCGTGGTTTGTGTTTGTTTTCAGAAAGGCCAGAGTTCACGGCTTCACTGCAGAGGTTGGGTCAAGGGTGGCAGCTTCGATTTGCTCTGTTGCCAGCACTGTTGGACTGATGAAAGAGCCATGTCTGGCCATTCCTGGGCGGGAATGTCTGCGACCAGGCAATGAGCTCCTGGTTCCCAACTAGGAAAGGTGCCTAGCTCCTCTGTAATTCTGCCCTTTTCTAGTGAGTGCAGTGCAGCCACAGTGGTTTATACAAGAGCTTTTCTCGCAATGTTATTGCTTTTCTGGTACCTCCAGGCTGTCGAATAACCTGTGCCTGGTCATTGCATGCTCTAGGCCTGATCAGAAGTGCCCTGTGATCATGGGGCTGCCAAATTTTTTGACGCTTCCTGAAACAAATCTCCTAACCCTCCCTCGATGTTCTCTGGCAATGCCCATGGCCAGCAGAGCGTCCCTGCGTTGGGGCCGAGCTGTGGCTAACCATGGCATGGGTGCCATAAGCCAGGCTGCCCTGAGCCTACGCTACAGTTCCACAGACCAGCTCTGCTCCTCCCTTTTGCAGGGGCAGTGACGTGTGAGGTAATCTGGTGCTAGCTGCTTCTTCTGCCAGAGAGGCCAATAACATCTGCATCTCCTCCGGGTTCCTCGCTACACTTCCCTTGAATGCCAGTGAGATCTAGGATTATTCTTCAGTCCCTGGCCAAACTGGTACAGAGTCACAGCATGGTAATGGCCCTCTCCATTGCCTCTGCTCTGGTCTTCCATGCTGTATGTCTATGCCCCGGCCATGGTCGCCTTCAGTGATGATAAGAGTCCTCGCTTACTGACTGCCAATGGCATCCTGCCCCAATTCAAGTGGCAGAGGCCTGGGCTTGTGGCGCGGAAGTTCACTGGCTGGATCGTCCGATGACTCAAGTCCGCAGCCATGTTGCAGTGCCCAGCTGCAGCCCAGAGGTGGCTGCAATTTGTTGTGCAAAGTCCTCTATAGGTGTCTGCCTATGTATATTAGAAAGGTTTAGAAAGGACTTTGGGAACTACTCGGAGGAAAGGTGCTACAATGAATACAAACTAATGTTGTTGTTAGAAATGCCATAACTGAGGCTCAATTAAAATAACCGCTCAGCCTTCTAATTTGCTCCCTCAGGGCAGTGGAGGAAATAAATTTGGCAGACTTCCTGTCACTCTGTTTCTTTTGGACTACATTTAAGGCAGACAGTGGGTCAGATCCTCACCTGGTACAAGTCTGCATTGACTTCAGTGGAAGCCAGCTGTTGTACAGAGCCTGCTCAGTGCATGAGTCTAGACGAGACCAAGTTTAGCTGCACTGGCTTTCAAAGATGCCTCCAACCTGAGGTGGGATCAGAAGATCTGAGACCTAAAGCATATGGGTTCCATCCTTATCCTAATCTGGCATCCCTTGCAAATTGCGGGGGATTACAGCTGCACCCCTTTACTGAGCCTGAAATCGGCTTTCATGTCAGGTGGATTGCACGGGGCAGGGCTCCTGTCTGTCTGTCTGTGCTCTAATCCTCACTCCGTTGGCGCTGGTCTGAAACACTCTGTGAAACCTTTTTCCTGCTGCTTCCCATCTAGACACTCTAATATTGAGAAACTGGGAGCATACCCTGGTGTGTGGCTAACCCTGGATGACTCCCAGGAAAACAACAGGTTAATTCCACCCCTTCCCTTGTTCGCCTCCAAGCTGGCTGCACCAGTGTTAGCTGCTCTGCCACTAAGATTAGCTGCTCTAAAGGAGATGGTCAGCTGCTTTCTGGGCATTATTCATTTGAACTTTGTCTTCCCATGCGAGAGCTCTATCCATTGAAAGAAGTGGAAAAATTCTCCTGGAACACCACAGGAGCACTGAGCCCGTGGACTCTCCCCTGATATGCACTAGCTTGCATGGGATCAGACACAGGCCCTGTCTCTTTTTCTGTGAGCTTTACATGTGTGTTTGTAAATCAGCTAATTTAGCAGGAGCCTCCCAAAGAAAACCATACACTGGACACGCTGGAAAGTGTTTACTGTCAGTCTGTTGATCTGTGCAAGGCACCGTATCTAGGTGCATGCAGCAAAAGGTGCAATGTTCACATGCAAAGAAAGGAAAGAATAAAGAAGTAAAATATTCTCTCTGTCCCTTTCTCTAACACATTGTCACACCAGTTTTCTTAGCTGTAATTTATGCCTACGGATTGTCGCTGGAATTCAGCAGGGCATCTGAGGTTTGGGATATTCTGTGTCCTGTGCCACCACTTGTGAGATTTATAGAGGGTTAATATAGCCCTGTAACATTGTGATGAGTGAGAAACCTGCTCTTTGGCTTTTGACACCAAATCAACGGAACTTGAAGGAATATTTGTAAAGTTTTTTACTCCTTGCACCAATCGGTGCCACTAGGTGGCAGAGCAGAGCAGGGATGCTTTGGATTAGTGAAAACAATCTTTGTTTAGTAGAACAAACAAGGACCATTATAGTAAAACAAGCAAGGACTCCTGTGGCACTTAAAAACTAACAAATTTATTTATCATATGAGATTTTTATGGGAGAAAAATCCCACTTCAGGTTTGATTGGTGAGTTCACGCTTGTGTCAAGTGGTTTGCTTAGGTTCTAGTCCTCTCTCTTTCTCTTGGTTTCCCTTGTACCAGAGGACATTTTTGCTGCAATTTGAAGGGGAAAGACAAGCATCCAGAATAGGAAGATTTGCAAGAAGACTACCACCACTTGGCACACTTCCCAGTTTAGTGTCATTTGTTTTGCATGAAACGAGGGCTGTAGATCTGAGGCTAGCAGGAGCTATTGGTTCTGCAGCTGGACATTTCAGAGGCCTCAGCTATATGGGAAGGTTGAACTGCTTTAAGTGAAATACAGTTTAAACCCAGGCAGACTCCTTGCATGGGCACTCTTATTTCACTTTAGTTTAATCCTGTTCCTGATGAATTTAAGCTAAATACATATAGGCCCTTCTGCAATGAAAATGAGTAGGAATGCAGTGGTCTGCAACACTTGAACTAAATTGGCTTCACTTCATTGCTATAGGTTAAACCAGCCAAAATGACAGAGGATGATCACCTGCTCTAGTCGTTCCCTCTGAAGCACTTGGGACTGGCCTCTGTCGGAAGACAGGATCCTGGGCAGATGGATTATCAGTGTCAGTCTGATCCCGTACGACTGTTCAGATGTAATTTTTCTATGTAGACAAGGCCTGAATCTGACCAGTAGCTGGGGTGAAACCCTGGCAAGAAGAGACTGACCCTGAGCTAATGAGCCTTCAGGGCTGTCCTAGGCCAAGTTTGGGTGTCCAAAGGAAATGTAAGATGCTCTGTCTCTTGTTTTGACCCCCAAAGCAAATGGCAGATTTGGTGGCTGGGGCGAATTCTGCATCAGCTTTTTAGGGGGGGGGTTGCTTGAGACCCAGAAATCAAGGGCAAGGCTTTCAACATGAAGCTGGTTGAGGTGATGATGGGACGAGACTGAGATTAAAAGCTATCTTCAGCCTCCAGAGACTGAAAGCGTCAAGTGTTGCCGAGCTCTAGCCCAAAGGCTGGTCTGCTGCCGCTCCAGTCCTCACCACATGCGGGCGCAGCGACACCGCGTGAACAGTGCATTGTGTTCGCTCAGACCACGGCCAAGTCACCCCCCAGGGCGTTCGAGCCATTCATTCCAAGAACCACACGTGGCTGGGCAGTTGCTACAAGGCTGCATAGCTGGTAAACATGAAGCAGGACCAGGAAGAAAAAAATCGTCAGCTTCCCAGCTGGTCATGAGGAGAAGGAGCAGAGTGACAGACAGCTGGGACAGAACTAGCCCTTGGCTTCGCTTGAGATAAGATTGCGAAGCTCAGTAAAGATGCAGCTAGGGGGTCAATACTGGAGGAGCTGCTACTAAGTGAAATGTGACAGCGATGCTACTTCTCCTTGTTCTCTTGGCTATACTGAAATTCGATAGCGCTCTTTTTTCCCTGTCAATTAGCCATGAGGCTGTTTTCTCTGGCCACAGGCCACAGAATGCAGCTAACAAAGAGCCACTGAGTGCTGCCTTTTGCATTTGCAAAGGGGCAGCCCTGGAAAGGGAAGCTGTTTAAGTGGCAAAGGGGTGATGCCACCTCTATTCACTGCCTCTGCCCCCAGCTTTACTTTTTGGCAGGACAGTGGATGGGAGGCTATGACAAGATGACAAATCCCATAGATTCTGGAGTGTGTTTCACCTATTGTGAAAACAAGAGGATACCGGTGGCCTAGCTAGCATTCTTCATCCAAGGCTCCCAAAGCACTTTACAAAAGTGACAAGTTCCAAAGGGGCAGGCATGTTAGTCTAGTTCAGCAAAACAAACAAGGAATCCTGCGGCTCTTTGAAAGGCTAACACGTTTATTTATTGCATGGACTTTCACGGGCACAATCCTGCTTCATCAGATGCGTGAAATGGAAAATGTCGCATGTGAGCTGGAAAGACGCACAGAGAGAGAAGGTGGGTCACAAGGTCGGTTCAAACAGCTCCAGTCTGTCCTGCCGGAAATGTTTGAACTGCCCTCATGACCCATTTCTCTCTCTATGTATGCATTTGATGCATCTGATGAAGTGAGATTGTGCCCACAAATGCTCACACAAGGGAAAGAAGGGCTGCAGCTGGTGAGTAGGTTGTCTTGGCTGTCGACAGACTGTGGCGTGGCAAATCCTGTGAAGCAGGGTGGCATAAAGCAAGAACTTTTCACTGAGGGGCTTATACTGGTTTCCCCCCTCTGAATGGGCGCTGAGGAGTCCAGCGACATGGCAGATCACCACGGCTGACTGGACTGCCTGAAGGAGACGACTCATTTCTCTTGGGGAGCATGCCCCCACGTTGTGGTGGGGAGGCAGCTCCCAGCAGTTCTGTGGCTTTCCCCCAGGGCCCTGAAAGGCCACTGTGGATCTGAGACCATCTGTGCAAGGACAGGGTAATGCATGTCGGTGTGTCTGCCCTCCCTGCTAGAGGCTCCTCACAACCTAAGTATGCGTTATCTTGGCTATACAAGAGACCTTGGGACCCCCTTTCTCAGCCTCCTCCCCCCCAGCAAGAAAGCCCATGTGTGGGGCTGAGGGTGGGGTGCACAGAGCCAATGTGGAGACATGACATCTTTGCAAAGTGGGTTCCTGCCTCCCGCAAGGGGATCTGCTGGCTCTTGGCAGGGGCAGACCCCCCAAAAGAGCAATGAGGGTGAATGTTATTGGGGAACCTTCCCACTTTGCTGCCAGTGCCCACGCTGAGGGGTGGAGTCATTGCTGTGGTGCCAGGACACCTTGTCAGCAATCATGACCGTCTCTTCTCGGCATCCTGCTTTGGTGGGGCAGGCTCACTGAGGGGAAACTGGGGCCCAGAGAGAGGATGTGAGCCACCTGGCAACACAGAGTGTTTGTGGCTGAGCTGGGAAGAGACACCCCACGATCGCTTCAGCCCCGTGCCCTGGCCACAGGTGGGCAAGGCACACTGGAAATGCGGGGGTCTCTCTCCATCATTCCTATAAAAAATAGAGCTGGAGCAGGGCCTCCTGGCTGGTTTTGCCTAGGGTTACCAGACACCAAAGCATGAAAAGAAGGACAAGGAAGGACGAAAAGGAGGACATTGGAGGACACATGGAGAAAATGTAGTGTTAATGTAATATTCTTCTGGTTTTAGGGGGCCCTGGAACACTTCCCCCTAAAAATAATATGTTCAGAGGCATTCCAGCATCCTTGAACTCCTGTAAGTAAAAAGCCAAACAAAATCATGTATTTTTAAAATGCCTGCCGGATGGAGGATGTGACGGTAAAATGGAGGACATGTCCTCCTTTTGCCTGACTGGTAACCCTAGTTCTGCCAGATCTCTTCAGTTCACGGGAGGTCAGGATGTCAGGAATGGCCTGATCCCCTCCCATGTCCTGCGGGAGCCCAATGTCTCTTCTCAAGAGTGTGGCGACCCCATTCTGCAGCTCCATGAGGTTTGGCTGAGATACTCCTGGTTTCCCCCTGACTCCCTCTCATATAAGGATCCTGCCAAGAAGGGCTCGTGCAGTGATCCGCCCGGACCGAATTCAGCTCCTGCTCGGACAGAGATCATGTTCCGCTGCATACCACGGCTGAAAGAATTCGTCATCATTTCTGATGACCTTGCCTTGAGGGGAGATGTGCCAAGAATGCCCCATGTTTTCTCAGCATGGGGTGTTGGCCACAACTGATGCCCAGGGAGACGTGAGTGATGACAGGGCTGAAGGCATGCTGGGATTGCCAGGGCATTCGCTGGCGGTGCTGAGGGGGAGCGTCTCCCAAATGCCACAGTCCTGTTATTTTGGGCAAAGGACTGAGACAGAGCCAAACCTTTCACAGCTTCGTCCATTTTCTTTCCTCTGCTGAAACGTTTTGCAGCCACTTGGGGTTTGCCCACCTGGGACTCAACTAGTAACTTACGTGAGGGACCTAGATGTACCCCAGATGGAGCCCATAGCAGGCGCTCTCCTCCATCTTTGTTCCTGGAGATGCGATCCTCGATTGCAAAGTGCCTGCGTTGGAGGATAATATCCCAGAGCTCCATGGCTGGGTTTGGCCACCTCTCTTACAATGGGGCTTTCTTCCGTGGAGATACATTGGTTCCCTTTGCAGAGCCTGACTCAGTTCTTTGAGCGCTGGGGCGGAGATGGGCCAAGAGCCAATTTTCTGAACGTAAGGTGAATAGTACCGAAACCTAGTGACCATACCAATGGATGTACAGATCAAAAGGCTGTGTCTGTCTGTTGGTTTTTCTTGAGAGAGTCTAGCCAGGTTCCAGTTGTACCTGGGCAGACGCACCCAGAGAAGATGGAAAATTACCCACAGGCAGCACATTGATCAGCTTCACTTATTTAGCTCTTTGCATTTACACCTCTCCACGGGCTTCAAAAAAGGAAAGTTGGGCTGGTCATCCCTGAAATATACAGATGGGTAAACTGAGACACAGTGCACAACTTACAACACAGCATACACAATTTGCTCCAGGTCATGTGGCAAGTCCAGGGTGGAGATGGGATTAAAACCCAAATCTTTTGACTGTGAGGGTGTGTCTTCTCTGCAATTCAAACCCAGAGCAGCTGATTCGGATTCATGAAGCTCAGACTCTTTACTTGCAATGTAGATATTAGGGCTCAGCCTGCAGCCCAGCCTCTGGGACCCTCCCACCTCGCAATACAGACACTCCCTAAATTTGTGCCTGAACCAAAAGACTGTCCTTCTCCCCTTAGGGCTTGATTCCATGAGGCCCTTCATCATGTCTGACTCTGCCCTCCAATTGCCAGTGATGTCTGTGCGATGTGAGCTGCAGATGTTGCAACGTGAGGTGTAGAGCAAATAAGACTCGCCCCCCCCTTGTATTTTTTTTTCCAGGCACCCAGTATTGAAGGTGAAAATTAAACTGACTCGCAGGCTGTGAGTTTTCCACTCTTGTAGAATGAGTCATGTGTCCTCTCCTCCCTTTTCAGTCATCGGCTCGGCCCATCCCTGTCTCCAGCGTAATTGTCCTCCCGGATCAGACTGCGGCATGGAGGGCAGTGAGTGCAGGGGGAGCCCGCTGGCTGCTGGCGCTCTAAGAGGGAATGAGATCAGCGTGGGCAGCACGCATCCACGTGGCACCTTGCTTAACAGCTTTCCCAAGAGTCTCGAGCTCTGCCCAACCTCCTCAGGTCTCATGGCTGAGCTGGGACAGAGCAGAACCCCTGGAGTCCCCGCTGATTCATCCGGCCGAGCCTGAGAAGGATGTAAACTCTCCGAAGTGAGAGGAAAAGGAGGACAACGGTCTTATCAACATCTTATCCCTATTTTCCTGGGCCCCGTCCAAGCTTGCAGTGCCCTTTCCACCATTAGTGAAGTCCGCTGTCCAGTAGTGTGCCACTAACACCTAGGAACCCCAGTCAAGGATCTTTGCACTGGGCACTGTACAGTCCATGTCGCAGAGAGCTCACCATCCATCTCTCACATGTGGTGCAAGGGGGGGCGGGTGAGCAGACAAAAGGGATGGAATGGGTGGGACGAAGTGGATAATTAAACCAAGAGTTTTGCAGAAAAGCAGGAATCTCAGCTTTTGGGCCCTTGAACTAATACCAGATAGGAGTGATCCACAGGCATCTCAGCAAAGAAGGTTTTGATGGAGAATTTAGGAGGGTAAGTAGGTGGCTTTGCAAACTTTGATGGGGAGATTTTCCCGTGCATGGGAGCATGCATGGAAGTGTTGGAGGGGAAATGGTCAAAAGCCTGAAACTCTCACTTTACCAACCCTGTAAATGCAGCTGTCTGTGAGGTGGAATGGTGCTGTAACCCTATATAATGCCGTGGGGCAGGAAATGAAGAAGACTGCTGTAGCTGACTGAAAGAACAAGGCGTATGAATGTGTCCCGGCGCTGAGCTTTGGGCACCATGTTATTAAGGAAGCGCAGCCAGGTGGGAAGAATCTAAGACCAGCGCAAAGTGAAAGATGACAGTGCTGGTGCTAATGCTCTAGTTCAGTATCAATAGCTATCTTCTGAGCAGCTGATCCTGTTTGGGTCTGCCTCCTATAATGCTCTGCCCCTGGGTCAGTTGAGATCACACCGCTGAGTAGTTATTCAGTGAGCTCATCGGCGTGAAATGAGTTGGTGGCTTTAACTCCCTATGGCTAAGTATTCACGGTGCCAAATCCCTCTGTCACCACCTTCAGCTGAAGGACCAACGTCTGAATGAGCTACGACTCCAGGACTTCTCAGATGAGCCCCTTGCACAATTGTTTGGGAGACCCATTAATGAAGTAGGGAAAGAATAGACACAGATGGTCTTTGTCACATGTATAAATGGAGAATCTAGGGTCTAAAGAATTGTTCATCTTGCTTTGATTTCACTTGAAAGGTTTTCTCCAGTTTTTCTTCCTGGGCTTTCCCAAAGCAACATTCAAGTGTTGATTTGATTACATCAGTCATGCCTTAATATAGCCAATACCACGAGAAGGTTGTTCTCACCTTCCCTGGACTAGCAATGATGAGGAAAGTGAAGGACATCAGCATCTCAAATGCACACCTCATCAATGACTCAACCGAAGAACCCTGTGGCTTTTGACTCTCTGAAAATATACGGTCCACTTTGCACCGCACATGCATGTCACATAGCAGATATGCTTGTCTCCTCCTTAGTGAGGAATGAGATGCAGTGCAGAAATGGACTTCAAACTATTGGACACCTCATCGACCCAAGGTCCCAAATATGCACATCTCGGTGATAAATTTGCCATCCACTCTATGTGGAGTTTACATTGCGCCAGTTGAAGCGATCAGTTGGGTCGTCAACCTCAGGCATCCAATGTGCTGTTTTTAAGCCCTGCAAAACAAGAAGAGGATTCGCATAAGAGAGAGAGAGAGAGAGGGTGTGTGTGCATGTGTGTATGAGAGGGATTATGTACAACAACTGATTTAATATTTCCCTGAATTTCTCCTGGGCACCCCAAGTGTAATTCTTTCCAAAGTTCCTATTTGGTTCCTCAGGGCAGATATACAGGCTCTTTTCTTTCACACAGAACCACAATCCACTTGAGGAAGGGTTCCTCCCCTCTTTGCAGAGGGGGAGGAGTCGTCATGACAGATCTGCGAATAATTCATATTTTCTGTGTCTGAAGGGTGAAAGTCCTGCCCTAGTCACCCAGTCGAGCTCCAGCCAAAGTGCGCTCCCTGTACTTGTAAATTTTATTACCGACACCCAGCATGTCAAGGCTGGTCTCAGGGACTGATGCTGTACGTGTGGAATTTTTGCGGCTGTTTTCTATTGTTCTAATGAAAAGAAGGAACTGGCCATATAATAAAAAGGAAGCTTTACGTTTCCCACACCCGCAAAGAGTTGAATGCTTTGGGCATGAATTCAGTGAACATTTTAGCTGGTCTTGACATTGCTGTTTGAATGCACTGCAAATGGAGAGCAGATATAAGAATTTTTTCCCCTAAGGATTCAAAGACCTGGAGGAATCTGTGAAGGACAATGGAAACTTTGGGGCCTTGACTCAGATCTGTTTTGAATCTAGCTCATGTTGTTTCCATCTGGTGGTCTGTAGGTGCCCTGTGTGAAAGTATGGTGGCTTTGATTCAGCTCCCAGTCTTATTGCCAGAGAGAGGCTGCGTGACCCAGTGTCTAGTGGACCAGTCAGGGAAATCCTGGACCAGCCACTCCGTAAGGCTGGTGAATCATTTAACCTCCTTGTGCTTTTGTTTCCCATCTCGCCCTTCGGGTACGTCCACTCAGCTGCTGGGAGCTGTGATTCCTTAGCAGCCAAAGCAATGGCTTGTGCCAGCTGTCCAAGTGCAATCCTGCCCGAGCCTCTGGGTGTGCACTCGGTGGTTAGGCCCATATCATGGCCCAGGCTTTTGCAGCTGTGCTGCGACTTTTAGATGCTCATTAGAGCAGAGATGTTTGGCCAAGCGAGGAAGCAACCTCCCAGCTGCCTAGATGTGCCCTTTGTCTGTCTTGCCCCAGATCACACACGTCTGTGCATGGGTGTAGTTTGGGGGGAAGAGGGGATGTCATCTCCTCCCTATGCACCTACTCAGCCTGAAGGATGATGGACTGATGTTTCTGGTTAGGTACAGGGGTGGGAGGGACATATAGTGCAGTTTGCACACTCCTCCCCACTCACACACTTGTGAGATCACCTCTAGTGAGTGCGCGTGTTGTCTGTGAGCAATTCATTCTGTGGCCTGTGCTGATGCTCAGGTGTCAGTTAACAGGAAGGACTTTGCCAATAACATTTACCTGCCAGGAAATGGGCTGAGAAAGCAGCAACCTGGTTGACATGAGCCTCCAACATAGCTGGGAGCAGCTTTTGGTGGCTACTGACTTCATAGATTTGAACCAGTACTGAGACATGGATGTGGATTTACACTTCCCTGCATTTATTTCCTCCCATTCTGTAAGATTCCCCCATCTTCAAAGCATCTAACGAAGCAGGATTTTCTCCCATGAAAACTCATGCAGTAAATATATTTGTTAGTCTTTAAGTGCCACAGGACTCCTCGTTTCTTTGTTTTACTGAACTAAACTAACACGGCTGCCCCTTTGGATCTTAGCCCCCTATTCATGTTTGTTGTTCTCCACTGAACTCTTTCCAATTTGTCCACATCCTTTCTGTAGTAGGGGCCCCAAACTGGAGACAATACTCTAAATGTGGCCTCACCAGTGCCCAGAAGAGGGGAATAATCACATCCCTCCATCTGCTGTCAATGCTCCTCCTAATGCAGCCCCATATGCCAATATTCTTGGCAATAAGGGCCCTCTGTTGACTCATATCCAGCTTCTTGTCGACTGTAACCCCCAGGTCCTTCTCTGCAGAACTGCTGCCCAGCCCCTCAGTTCCCAGCCTGTAGCAGTGCCTGGGCTTCTTCCATCCTGAGTGCAGGACTCTCTTGCTTTTGTATGCTTCATCTCTGGGGAAGTCCCTCTTTGGTGCATGTAGAAGCTGGGACCACAGTGTGTTTAATTTCCTGAAATACCAAGTGGCTCACAGTGGCTGCGTGCTCCCTCTGTGTTTTCCTAGGAACACAGTGTGCTGTGCTCCAGTTGCTGCAAGGAATTCCTGTCAGTTCCTCATGGTCACTTAATACGAATGCTCTGTAGGGCCAAGGAAGAGGAACTGTATGTCTGTCCATGCTCGTCTGTGTGGCTGGCTTTGTTTTAAACCAGCAGCAAAAGAGGACACTGATTTAAGGCCAGACCCCACAAGACACTGGCATTCATGTGGGATGTAGCGAGCCCTTGAGACCCATCAAATTCTGATTTCTGGGATGAAAACATTGAATATCTTGCAGGATTGAGCCCCAAGTGGATACCAGAAGCTAGTATTGTTCACTGACTACAGCCTCACCATAGGGGCATTTTTCCTGAAGCCCTAGTTCTTTGAGTCAGTGGATTATAGGAGAATCGCAGCTTCCATAAACAAAAGGAAGTTTTAGCCCTTACAGTTATAAATCTTTATTCTCATCTGGACGTATATGAACTTTTAACCTGTGCTCTTCTCTTTTCTTTTTTTATAAGTATTAGTTTACTGAAGAAGCATTGGCTTTAAACATGTATTTAGGTAAGATGTGAAATATTCATTGACCTGTTTGGTAATGTGCCTGATCCTTTGAGACTGATGGAACATTTTTTAATGAATGATGGACAAAGATTTTCAGTGATCTCCCTCAGTTTGACTCGGCTGTCTGAGTAGAGGCCAAAGGGCTGGGTGACTTTAAGAAAACTGTGTTTTTATTTTCTGAATAACCAGTGAGGCAATCAGAAGCTGTTTCTTGCTGGCTTGGTATTTCTTATGGAAGACAAACCACTAGCCTGCCCCATTCTTTTCTGTTTCATCGTCTTTAAGCTATTTTAGTACGGGTCCCCCTGGAGGTCAACGTCACAGTCTCCTTTCCCTTTCACCTTTTATGCCTTGTGTTTGTACTCTCTTTATATATCTTGTTTCATTTCTGGATTTCATTCACTGGCATGAGTCTATTGTAATTGTATTTCTAGCACTGCAGAGTGGGGAAAGACCCAAACTAATGTAATTGAAATATGTCCTTTTCATGGGGTGGGGGGAAAAACAACTGTTTCTAGGCATGTTAGCTAACATAATTTCCACTCCTGCCCCTCTACATTTTGATCCCTAAACAGTTTCCCTGCACTTCTTACAGGGTGCATTAACTGTCTGTGACACAGTAAATGTTGAGGCAGAGCAAAGCCAAAAATAGGTTTTCAATGGGGGGGAGCCTGGTTTGTACTGAATTTGTGAGATGCAGGAGCGGCCTTCTCCTTAAGGAGACAAGTAACTCCCGTGATCATCGGTACAAATGTTGCCGAAAAAACATGAGCAGGGAGCACACTCAGCTCAGCTCTGTTCTGTGTTGGTGCATTACGAGGGTGTGTTACGGCGCGTGGGAAATCAGCTGACCATACCCTGGGGAGTTGGAACCATAAATACTACACACTGCAGTAGGATGAAGGAGTAAATTAAACTTTACAAGGACAGGCCAATGCAGCAACAAAACTGATTACTTAACCTTTACTCTACTGTTTGTGTCCTTCAGTCATCTGATTGTGGAGGGGGAGCCTACATACCAGTATGTCTAATCACATTTCCTTTATGTAGAAGAACCTTTAAAGATTCATATTTGTTTTCTTAACAATGAAAATAACCCCTCCCTCTCCGAAACTACTCGTGCCAAACACATAGGCTAGCAGCACAAGCACTGTTTCTGTATTGCCCTGAAAGTTGGGCAGTTGCTTACATGGGTCACAGTGAGTGCAAAGCAGATAAAAGATAAAAAACTGAGTCCTTATTTTTCACAGTGCGAGAAATGCATGGCTCTCTAGTCCTTCACAATTTTCACAATGTCCATTCAGAACTTTTTTTAAGCTAAAAGAGACTCACCATTTGCTGTTAGCTGTATGGGGCATGCACAGATTAGTAGTTTTGATTTTACTTAGTACGGCAGTGGTGCGTAAGATCGCACATACACACTGCACACAGACTATTTTTATGTTTTATTTTGCAAATAATGCCTTCACCACTCCTTTTCCCTATATTTACCATTTAAAGATAATTCTCTGAACTGAAGCAAATGAGGATTTCTGAGCTTCACTGGTATATTCCTCTTCTTTCTGGGTGGCACCCCAGATATTCTTTGCCCATGAACAACTTAAAAGAGACTTCCTGTGGAGCTGGTCAGTGCCATTTTGGGCTCTAGCCAACTGTGGCCCTTGAGAGTACTTCAAAAGACTCACTCATCCTCTTCTCTTATCTGAAAGGGCTGAGAGATGTAGGTAGTCCCACTCATATTGAGGTACCTACCTGACAAAGTCTGAAGCAAAGTTTAAAATTAATTGTAGTAGTTGGACGTATGCTTTGCACAGTGTTTGATCTAGCAGCTAAGGGGCAAATTATCTGACCTACATGGTCTAAGGTGGAACTACAGTTTTTCTGTTATCTAGAAGGACCTGATAACAGGGCAGTGTGACATATTGTTGCATTTAATGTTCTAGCCTGCACCTGTGTTTAGTCTGAAACCAGAGCTGAATCAATAGACAAGCTTGAAATCTGCTTAAGGGGACAGTTAAAAATATCATTTTGATCTCATACTGTTGGGACTTGTGTTTTAAGCATTTTATTAAGAAAATGTGAGTTCAGAACAACATAACAAAGTGAGATTCATTTGAGAGAAAGCCAAGCTAATATCTCTAGGGGAAAATCATTTGAAATGTTTATGTGATGGCCACCAAGGTGCTGGTGAGAGTTAAAAATCACACTGCATATTATAGAAAATCATCCTGCCCAGGTCAGGAGGTAAACTAGCTAGTTTAACAGCTACTTTCCATCTCTGATTTCTTTGCTATGTGATTCTCAATGCATTAGAGCCCCTAGGGAGGCAGAGTTGGCTGTGGCTAGAGCAGGGACTTGGATTTGGGTGTTTGGACTTCTTTCCCAGCTCCGTCATTGAGTCATGGCCTGCCCTTGGGCAAATCACTTCACTTCCCTGTGCTTGTTTCATCATGTGTAAAATGGGGCTAGCGGTTACCTACTTGGCCTCCAAAGGTGGCTGTGAAGGTGCGTATATCCTGGGGGGTCGTCAGAGGAATGGCGCTATGTAACAGCCTGTCCACTGATTTTATTGGACATGGAATCAGGCAGTAACACAAGGGAGAACATGTTCTGTTCTCAGAAAGTCTAGAGGGTCTGACATATGCCTTGAACAAACCTCAAATGGGACAAATCCAGATAAACTGACCCCAGCGGCTTTAATGTCTGACAGCAGGGAACACTATTTTCCTGAGTGATTTAGGAACGCTGATACGTCTGAAGTGGGGCTAGTCAGAGAGAAGCTGCACTGCATGTAGGAAGGCCATGGTGAGATATTGCCTATAAAGGAGTTAGTCAGCAAGTCAGGGCCAGGCGAGGGCAGGACTTTGTCTCAATGAATCAACTGTTTTTGTCTCATTTCCATTGCTCTGTTTGGTAGGAGGTTGCCCACTACCTTTAAGATATGGGCTCCCTGCCAGCAGATTACAAATTGGCTGACGCCATTCGGCAGCAAGCTTTGCATATTTAAAATCTGAAAGGATTTCAACAACTCAGCTTGTGCAAGGAAAGCCGTACCACCCATTGGCTTCTATCGTTCAGTGTTTGCGGATGAGGCAATGGTGTCCCAGAACAGTCATTACGCCTTGGGCTGTGATCTCATCAGCAAAGCAGGGCTGGGCCACACTGGATAGCGCATGGACAGGAGTGCAAGGAAAATTCAGCTGCTATCCTAGATTTGGCTGGCTGATTCAGTAGGTGGTGCTGTTCCCTTGGAATAAAGTGTGGATGGATGTGCTGGGGAAGAGGGGCATGCTATCCACATCAGGCTGCTAAAAGCATTAGGTTTTGGAGGAAATGCAAGCCAAGCCCACTGTCCTGACCACTGGACATTGGCGATCACCTGATCCAGGGTGTTTGCTCTCAAGTCGTGGCCAAAATCCGACAGTGAAAATCACATACTGCAGATTAGTCGCCCCCACCCCATTTAGATTCAAATGGACATGCAACATGCTTTGCATCATGCTTTCTAGTGGTCTCTGCTTTCTGGAACAGCCGCTCTGCTCCACTCCAGAGGGGACAGCATTGCCTTGACAGGTGACCCTTGGATTCCGTTTGTATGGGAAACGTATTGCAGAAGTGTCAGATATTTTGCTGTGCATGGGATGTGTCTGACACCATTCATAGGGCAAAACCTAAGAAAAGCCACTTTACAAAGGATCGAGTGTGTATGACTGGAAGCTCCATGTTGATGGGCGCTTTCTGTGCAGTCCTTGCTTCATCAGCATATCCTGCTGCTTTTCAGACAAATAGAAGGACAGCAGTATAACTGTGCCAGTTCAAAGAGACATAAATAAAGGGTTTGCATAATTATTTCTCTACATTTCCATATGCACCTGTGTGGATCCCTGGGCCAAATTCAGAGCAACGTGTGATTTTGCTATAATTCACGGTGGGAAGACAGGACTGTAGCAGGGAAAGAAACCAAGAGGAGAGCATCAGATGAAACACTTGAAGGGTCACAGGAAGCAGACGAGTTGCTTTTGCCTTGTCTATATACCAATTTGCTCCAGGGTATCTAAGTCCTCTTTTGTGGATACCCTTATTTTGGCTTAACTTAAACCTGTTCCTAATCGACGTAGCCTAAATGAGCTCCTGTTAGAGGGAACAGGGCCATGGCATCTCTACCACATCAGGTGACCCAAACCAAATGACCTTTAAAAGAGGCTGATGGATGAAGAAAGACCCAGTGACAGGGGAGCAGGTCAGGAAAGGGACAGAGAAAGCAGACATGGGGCTGTCACTGCCGTCTCCTTGGGAATAGGGACAATCTTAACATTCATTAAACAGCAAGCCAAATGAGTGAGAAAGCAATACAATTTTTAACCAAGCTAACGGAAGAGCTTCTGTAATGAGCGGCTGCATAAAGCCATGGACTGTTCCCAGACTCTTGCCTCCAGGGCACATCTCCAAATTCCTAAGATCATAATGATGTCCCTTATGAGGGAGCATCTGTAAATTATAACCTTCTTTAAATATCTCTCTGTCTTCCTTCCGAATGAAAAACAAATGAACTCCTTTATACACATACATAAGTAGCTAACTGCTATCTAATAACGCATACATTAATTTCTCAACCCGTGGATTATATTTCCATAAACCCAACACGTCGACTGTCTAGCGAGGAAAGGTTACCAGCACATCACTTACCAGTGATTCTCTACCACTCACTTACCTTCTCTGGGCAGTTTATAAAGTCCCCAGGAGTCTTTCAGGACGTTTACTCTCTCACTCCGATTTTCTTAGAGCCAGTCTTTCATTAGAATCTGAGTTGTTCTCTTGTTCCTTGATGGTTTCTCCTTTGTGCATCAATGATCAAGGGTTGGTCAGATAGGAAATGCCAACATCCACATCTACTGTCAATGTGTTGAAACCTCTTGTGCTTACTTGTAAATCCCTTCAATTATGTCAAAATGTGCCCCCCTCGTCTGGCTGATCTACATAAAGCCTCGGCTGCTGCTGTTCTTTACTGGTACCCTTTGGCCTCAAGTATTAGAGATGTGATTCCTCAGGCACACTCTGTTGCCTGAGTTGAGAGAGAGGAGATTACAGGCCCTTTTGTCAAAATAATATTTCCACTTCCACTGCTGATTTTTTCATCTCCTGTATGGTTTCATTGTATTGAGATTTCAGTAATTGGTAAATTAGATCTGATCCTTCATCCCATTGCCAACTAAGCTGGAGAAAAACCATTCTCCAGTGGGGTACTTCGATGAACCAGTAAAACTTTATACAGATCACCTTCATTGTCAACAGCTTTCATAAGGTACTTGGCTGTCTTTATAGACCTTTCCATGAGCCCATTTGATTGGGGGCGTTTTGGACTGGATCTTCTGTGATGAAAATTCCAATCCGTGGCAAATTGCCTAAAATCTGCACTGGAAAATTGTGTCCCATCATCACTAAAGACTTCATCTGGATTTCCATGTGTGGAGAAGCTTCCCTTCATCCCAGCCATCACTGATTTAATGTTGGTATTGTGCACTGTGCAAACTTACAGAGAACAATAATTTGTGACTATTAAATACTCCTTTGAATGCCAGGTAAATAAGTCAGTGCCTGCCTTCTCATAAGGTCTCTGTGGTACTGGTGAGGTCTCAGTGGTTCTGTCTGTTGGCATGGCTTGTATTTCAAGCATGAAAAGCAGTTTTCTACCACACCAGCAATGTCATGATTGATTGGTGGCCAGTACAACACCATTCCTGCTTGTTGTTTGAACTTAATTCCTCAATGACCGTCAGATCTTCTGTAGTATTTCTTCTCAGTGTCTCGTTGGAATTACAACTTTACAGCCCTTGAAAATCACCCCATCTGTCCCAATAAGTTCATGTCTGTAGTTCCAACAATCTCTTGTACTCAGACAGCAGTTACTTGTGTTTTCAGGTCACCCTTTAATGATCACTTCTGTAAGGGTTCTCAATGATTTTCTTTCTTCGTTTCCTCTCTTATTTGTTGTAGCTTCCTGTTAGCAATGGGAATTGACTGCAGGTCAGTCTATGCAGGTTTGCATCTCTGTCTCTAAAGTCTTCTCTGGTTTCATTGGAGAAACTGCTCTGGAAAGTGCATCTGCGGTGAACATGAATATAACGGGAGGGTAGGTCACAACCAAATCATACTTTTTGCAGCTTCATCATCATTCTTTGAATCCTAAAGGTCCAGTCATCTAGTTGTTTGCTAAATAATGCTATCGGGGCTTGTCATCCATTTCAACTTTCGCTGTCTGTCCTTGAATATACTGATTGAATATCCCGTATACAAAAGAATATTCCTAAAACCTCCTTCTCAATCTGTATCTGCCTAGCTTCTATATCAGTTAATGATTTGGATGAATATGCCACTGGTTGTCAGCAATCCTCATGCTTCTGTAAAACCACTGCACCTAACCCAGACTGTGAAGCATCTGCCAACATATTGATAGGGCTTCTTGGTACATCTCACCACAGGCTGGCTGGTCTGACTCCAGCCAGGCCCTCTCCCAGTGATCAGTGCCTCAGTTACTCGCTGGTGGTCGCAGATGAAGGTGGAAGAGAGCGAGAACTGCAAAATGTCTCCCCTTTTTTACATGTTTCTTCCTTCTCCTCTGGGGCATCTCATCCTCCCTCTCAGGATCACACTGTCTGGGCATGGTTCCCTCCATGCCCTGAGTCACTCCTGTTCTTTGTGGATTCGTGTGTGGATGTCTGGGCCAGTTTTTTGTTCCCTCCACGCCCTGAGTCACTCCTGTTCTTTGTGGATTCGTGTGTGGATGTCTGGGCCAGTTTTTTGTTACTTGACTACTGGGATGGTTGTGCTATACAAGTCCCAATGATGTGCACATTGCTCTTCAGCTCTGTAGCACTTTGCCTACATCTGTCTCAACCTATGAAACACATATTTGGAAATATTCCATGGTGAGGCTTCATAACCCTACAGGACATTGCAACAAGCATATGAGTACAAGAATAACGTTCAGTGTGGCATGAGCATTCCAAGAACATCATTCGGGACATACTTTCTATTGAACAACACATGATCACATGTGAACGTGAATGACACACAATCACACATAAAGGTGTACATGTGCATTAAGAGGAACTTTACAAGCCAGCAAACTCACCAATACGCCTGAGAACCTGATAGATGGACTTTGCAGTCATAGGTATGTATCTGATTGCTTTCACCATTTAATAACTCTCTTTTCATTTGTTTCTTTTCTTCAATAATGAACTGCTGTTTAGATGCTAAACAAAGAATTGACTGGCAATGTGGTATTTTGGGTCAGACCCAAACCTGTATTGTTCTGCAAAAACAATGAGAGTCCTGTGGCACCTTAAAGACAAACAAATTTCTTTGGGCATAAGCTTTTGTGGGCTCCAATCCTCTTCATCAGATGCATCAGCCCATTTGGTATGATGTCCATTTGTTTGCACTTGGAGAGGAAGATGATGTCTGTCTGTATCTGTGCAAGTTTTTTTGTGAAGCTGATAGATTGCCATTTCATATGGTTAAATTCAGTGCCTTGCATGGTGACAAGTTCCAGAAGAGTGGCTGTGTTAGTCTGTGTACAGCAAAAACAACGAGAGTCCAGCACCTTAAAGACTAAGAAATTTCTTCAGGCATAAGCTTTCATGGGCTCCAACCTACTTCATCAGATGTAAGTTGTATACTGTTCTGGTTACTATGGCTGGTTCTTTAGGGTCAGAAGACCTTTTTCAGTAAAAAGCTTGGAATTTTAAGTAACTTACCTCTTTATTGGCCCTAGTTGCTGAGTATTGGACCTAGTTGCTGAGTAGATGCCAGAGACTGAAATGCAATGTAGGGGGTTGCATTTCTTTTCTGGACATCTTGAAGACCAATGTGCAGAATGAGGAGCACAGCGTGTGACTGGCTGGTGAATCTAATTACAGTGAGAGTTATGAGTTCTGGGAGAATCTGCTCTCTTTCATGTAGTCTGCCCTGATCTTGGCATTTTCAGTGTGGGCTTCCTCAGGCACTTCAGATCACAAACATCCCCCACAAAAATCAGTTCTGTAAAGCGTAAATCACATTTCTCCCTACGGAGTTTGAGAGTTGCAGCTCTAGTTGCATCCAGGACCTCCCAAAGTCTACAACCATGCTCCTCTTTTATTGAGCCCCAGATAATGAAGTCATCTGGTGAAGTGTCAGCACCATTATTACATTCATTCATCATATGTATGGTTTGTGGTACATGTCTAGTAAAGAAGCTGCGCCAAAGGCTAGGCATATGCATCTGTGTCTTCCAAATGGGGTATTAAATTTGCATACTTTTGAGCTTTCTTCAGTTAATTTTAGCTGCCAAAAACCTGAGGATGCATCTAATTTACTGAAGCATTGAGCATTTGCAAATTGAGCCATAATCTCTTCTCTGGTTGGTAGTTTGAAATGTTTTCTTTTTATATCTTTGTTGAGGTCTCTGGAATCTAAACATATGCCTAGCTGGCTGTTACTTTTCACTCTGAGGAGGGAGCTCAACTTCTGTTGGCTCCTCAGTTTTTTGTTTTATTTGCAGTGCTTCCATCCTGAATTTATCATGGAGTGCAAAAACACCTTTCTACTTGGATGGATAGCAGGAGGAATCGGCTTGTTTATCCAGATTATATTTTGACCCTGAAACATTCCAAAGGGGGAACGTGTTAGTCCAGTTCAGCAAAACAAACAAAGAGTCCTGCGGCACTTTTAAAGACTACAGTAATAATGAATTTATATTTATTACATGTGCTTTTGTGGGAGAAAATCCCACTTCACCAAATGCTTGAAGATGGGGAACTCACAAAGTGGGCTTTTCTCCCATGAAAGCTCACGTGATAAATAAATTTGTTAGTCTTTAAAAGTGCCACAGGATTCCTTGTTTGTTTTGCTTTGAAACTGGTTATGAAGTTCCCAAAAGACTTCCTCATAGCCAGGTTTGGTATGATCTTCAGTGAGAGCACCTGTTTTACCAGACTGAGTTTGTCACGGCTGCCGGGTGTAAAATAGGTGTCCCCTCCATGGGCACCATAATGAAAGTGAGCCTGTACAAGGTGTTTTTATGCTTGATGCTAGCAGTTCACATCCCCATCACTGCCACATTTGTTCCAAAATAGCCATTTCGTTTTATTTTTGTTGGTCCCATTTTTTGGTCTTCTTTTCAGTCTCTCATAATCATATTCAGACAGAATATTAACCTGAGCTCTTGTGCCTGGTTTCAGTGAAATAATGGCTCCAGTCACTGTCACAGGGAGTCCTCAGTCCATCTTCATCAGGCTTTCTAGATCCCAGAAAGTCTACGAAAAACCCTTCAACCAGATTGTCTTTTACTGAATCCACTTGACTTTTCTGCATTTGGGATCTGCATCTGACAGAGTTTCCCAAAGGCAATACCCTTCAAGTTGTCTCCTTCATGGAGCAAAGTTCCAAAGGGGCACCTGTGTTAGTCTGGTCCAGCAAAACAAAAAAGGAGTCTGTTGGCACTTTCAGAGACTAACACATTGATTGCATGAGCTTTCATGGGAGAGAATCCTACTTCGTCAGGCACTTGAAGCTAACCAAGCTACCATTGTGTCCACAAATACATACAAATCTTTGTTCTTCCTTTTTGGCTGCCCCACATGCTCCCCTTGCCTCTGCTTTCACCTGCAAACACTAGAGTTCCAATGACTGCCGTTTTCTTCTCGTTCAGCAGCTCTAACACCGTGTAACAATCTTCTGGTTCATTAAACAGCAAACCAAATGCAGGAGAAAGGGCTGAAACTTTTAATGAAGCAAGCTGGAGAGTTCTGCCTAGAGCCATGTGGTGTTCCCACTCCCGAGTCCCTCCTCCAGGGCACATCTCCAAATTCTTATGTTCATAATACTGTCCCTTATGAGGGAATGTCTCTAAATTATAATCATCTATGAAAATATCTCTGCAAGGGAGACTTGGAAAACTAGGGCTGCCAGACCCATCTGGGAGGGAAGGACCTGAAAAGAAGAGGAAAATTCCCTGGGCACCAGGGGCATTGCTGACCTGGTGGTCCAGGCCAGGCTCCGATTCCTTCCACTGCCGGCCAGTGGCAGGTGGCTGTGGCTCGGATCTGGCTTCTGCTACTTCTGGGGCTGGGCCGGAGATTTGGGAGGGGAGGGCTGCAGCCCCTCGGGCCCTGCGGCAATGACGCCTCTGCCAGAAACCATCGTGTAGGGTGGGCAGTGGAACTGTTCTGGTTGTAAATTGGACAATAAAACTGTCTGAAAGGGATGATGGATGTTGCAGTGGCTCCTGTGAGAAATGCCGAGAAGGGTCCTGCCTTGTTGCACCCGGTGGAGAATATGGCCTTGTGATGGGTTCCTGGAACCGTGGGGATTGACTGATACCCCACCCAGTTTGGGTGACCAAGAATTGATGGAGCCTAAGTGTGTGGAGGCCAGCTTTGCTGAAAAAAGGGCCATCTTGCCAAGTGGGTGCATGCAGTGATGGTCGCAGCTACAGGAGTTTCTGCTCCCGTGACCAGAGGTAGTCAGACAACAGCAGCCGCAGGAGGTACAGCCAGGGCTACAGAAACAACGGACTCTGCCTGAGGAGCAGTGGTGGTACGTCCTGGAGACCCAGCTTTGAGAAAGGGTCAGTGGGTGCAGGTGTAGAGCAAGAAAGAGGGCCTCAAGGACCACATGATGTGAAGGCCAATGGAAGGAGTACTTTGCTGCCCCTTGGTATGTGTTCGTAAGACCGGCTTAGCTGTACCAATACAGAAGAAACGGGAGACTCTGGTACTGTGGCACCAAAAGGGGCAAGGACAGGGATGTGGAACAGTCTCATGAATTGTATGCATGTGTTGTGGAGGGGATGGGTGCATGAAAAGTTATGGCCTCACTAAGAACTCAGATGATGGGAAAACCTGACTTCTGAAGATTTGTGTGTCCCAGGTGGTTGTGTGACTACTGGGAGGTTTGGGCCAGGAAAGGAGGAGATGGCCTGAGTGTTCCAGGTATGGGGAGATGGGACACATCAGGAGGTTCTGCCCATTGATGAGGGAACTTGGGACAAATGACACCTGTGGGAGAGGACAACCTTGTAGAGTGAGGGAAATACCTCCTTGGGTAAAGGCACCATAGGTTACTGATGGGCAGAAGCTCCTGGCAAAGGCCAAAGAGTGCATGATAGGATACAGACACAGTCTTGGGCCGATTTGATGTGCAGTAGGAATGCAGACAGGACCTCATCAACACACCGGGACTCAGATCAGAGCCGGGCAAAAGCGAGGTCCATTGTGGGAATGCAGGCAGAGGACTCCGGTTGTATGGGTCCCGTCATGAGGACTGAGGAACTTCCAGAGCAACAGGCACCCATAAAACACACACTATAACTGGGAGTGAGAAAAAGAGCAGTTCACTGCAGGGCATCGAGCAATTCAGGAGGGGATGGGTCACCTGAGCCTCATGGCCAATAAGCTCAAGGGAGAGGTAGATGCTGTGGGCAGAGACTTCAAAGCCCTGGAAAAGGAGCTGAGGGTTTATGGCTGGTGCCTGGACAAAAGTATGGAGACTGAAAGCTTTATCTAGGGTTTGGAGAAGCAGGGCCAGGCACCTCTGCCCCACTAGCTGACCCAAATGAAATTTAAAAGATGGCAGCTGAGCGTGGAGAAGAAGTGTGACTCAGTGGCATGGGGATAGGAGGTAGCCTGGGTGAGTCAACTGAGAGTCAGGATAGGGGCAGAGAGAGCAGACGTGGGGCTTTCACTGCCTCCTTCCTTGCAATAGGGAATCCCGGAGAGCTAGAACAAACAGGAGGGGTGGAAGTGGGCACCTGAAAACAGAGAGAGGAAATTCCTTAGGACTCATTGCTTGGAATGAATGGAGGAACTGTCCTGTGTATGTTAAGCTTGAGTAATAAAGCAGCCTAAAAGAGATTGTGGGTGTCACAGTGGATGGATCCTTTGGGAGCTGGGGAGGAGATCTGCCTTGTGACAGCCTGGCTGAGATGGAAATAAGTGTCCATATAGCTTATGCTGCACCTGTTGCACTAACTTGGTTAAAAATCAAGCCAGAAGTTACAGTGGTGCAACTCTGCTTGTAGAAAAATCCCTTGAACTGTCGCCATCGTACACCTTTCTGTTCTGCTACAGCACAGCTGTTCTGCCTCTTCCGCGAGTGACTTGCATGAGTTCCCTGATGTGTAACTAACATTCCCTTTTCCCTTATGAACGCATGGATGTGAATTAAAAAACCTCACCCAAAACAAAGCAAACGCAGTCCCCTGTCACACCATCCTCTCAGGGAAATACACAGGGTGAACAGAGACTATGCTCTGAATTTAAGCTGTGTCAGAGCCAGAGGAGACATGGGAATCCTTGAGCTGACATGATGGCCTTCCCTGTGACGGCAGGTGCAGATCTAGGGTCTTTTCGCAGAAGTCCCCCTGTGGATCTCTGTTCTCCTGGCAGTGCAAAGCAGGAGTGGGTATCTCCAAGACTCGTCTCCACCTTATACATATTCCTTCCCTTGCATGCTGGGTCTTGACATGTGTATATGCAAATTCTAAGTGTGGGGGCAATGAGCTGACATGGACTATCAGAAATTCTTCTGAAGGCTAAATATGTAGGTTGGTTGATGGGGTTCATTTTTCCATTAAAAATAAAACAATATATAAAATGATGATCTAATTAAATATCTTCATTACAAGTTCCAGGCAGCAGCTGAGTCATGATATTTGCACTGTGCTTTTTAGCCCTGCAGGGCATGGTGATGATGCCTCTTAGAAATAATTTTTGGCCCATCCCAGTCAGATGTACCCAAAGTAGACTAG
Source organism: Podocnemis expansa (assembly GCA_007922195.1). Lineage (NCBI taxonomy): Eukaryota > Metazoa > Chordata > Testudines > Podocnemididae > Podocnemis > Podocnemis expansa. The sequence continues at coordinate 1,770,574 of ML682073.1, read as the reverse complement.
GACTGTGCTATAGCAGCATGTGTGTTAATTCCCTCTAAGAGTAAAACTCCCTCCTGTGTGGTGAGGACCAGCAGTGGGTCTAAGTACCCCTTGTGTCATTTTGAGGAGTTACAGGGTTTATTGCTATTCTAGTCAAGGAAGGTCTGTTATTGTTGGGGGAGCAGGGTGTACTTAGTTTCTGATTGGATTCCTCTCTGAGGTTCTTAAGGGAAATTCTTATAGGAAGGAGGTTCTCGGTGCAACGCCTGTGCTAGATGCAACCACAACACGGCTACAGGAAGAAGCTCCTTCAAGTGAGTGAAGAAAGGAAGAAGACAACAATTTGCTCAATGAAGTCTCTTTCCCCCTGCTGTGCACATGTCGTGAGAGACAGAGCAATATCCTGGACAAAGCTGACTGAACTGAGCTTGATACCTTTGGAGTGCATCATATCGAAAGTGCAACTGTTTGTGTGTTATTGTGAAGCTGTTCACAGGATGAGGGGATGCTAATGGAATTCCCCTGGTTATCAGCCCTTTCAGGCCATGCCCTGGAGTAGTTTGTATATACTAGTGCAAACTGGATTCTCCAGGGACCACAGACAAAGCAAGGATGTTTGGATAAGCAAACAGCCTCAGGGGCTTCCTTCCAATCTAGCAAATGGGCAGGATCCCTAGTCCACTGAGGACCCCAGTCCATAGGGAAGAATTGGAAGAACAGGGTCCACTGAGACCCCATAAGATTGTGTCCTACTTTTGAGCTAAGGTTGTTATGAACTTATGACCACAAAAGAGACCTCTTGGTTGGTTGGAAAGACTCACCTTTGTTGGAAACCTTTGGGGAGATATATGGTCACCTTATTAGCACACATGTTGGTTCCTCTGTTGGTTTTTTCCTGTACTGCTTTTACCTTAAGAATCAAATAGACTTGCCTAGGAAGTGCTGTGTGGTAACTTAAAACCGTTTGGCAGTCATTCTGTTACTCTCTGAAAGGAAAGCCAACAGGTCTGTTTAGGACAATTGTCTTTTGCCGGTAATAACAGAAGGAAGGCAGGGACCTGCACAATCTGGAACTACCCCAGTCAGGAAGGTCAGAGAAATGAGTCTCCACTCAAGAAAGGCCATGAATGGGAAGGCAGAAGCCTGAAAGTGGGTGCCCTGGATGAACCATTACAGGGAGAAATGGGTGTTGTTGCCCTGAATTGTGATGCAACCTAACTGAGTCACTTAAAATCAGCCCAAAGTCTAGCCACAGCACCAACAGCACCAGCAAGGGGTGCAGAGATAAACACCTACAAGCTGAAACTTTGTGAAGGCAGTCAGCAGAAAACACTGGATTCATCGGGAACTGTACATGGTGTCTGAAATCTGTCCACTTTTGGCAGAAAAGGAACGCTCTGGTTAATGCCTGCATAACAGAATCCACTTCACGGGCATCTTTTTAGACAGTGTCTTGCTGCGATAATCCTGAGAGGATTTCCTGCTCTGTCCTATACAGCATGTTAATTATTCTCACCCTGTTTCAGGGACTCAGTCACTTATATAAGGTATTTGCATCCTGATAATTGTAGTTATTTTTGAGCGCTGCTCACATCATTCAGTTACAGGTGTCTACGTGCCGCAGTGCACAGTAATCTGGAAAGGCTTTGAACCCTAGCCTGTCAGGTCAGGATCAGCGGCCTATGTTCCCTCCATGCCGCGACTGCGGCTATATATTAGACCCTGACCCTGACACTCCCAGTTCCTTCTTTCCACCCTCAGGAACAATACTACAGCCATGTTTTACACAAACCGGCAGGGCAGGGTATGCTCCCCAGGCCTCTGCACGGAAGCCACCAGTCTATGGGAACTCGCCCTAAGACACAACTTCACCCCAATAACAGCCCACTTGCCGGGGGTGGAAAACAGTACAGCAGATTCACTGAGCAGTAGCTTCCTGTCCCACCACGAGTGGTCTCTGCATGGGGAGGTGATGTCCCACATTGTCAGCCAGTGGGGCGTACCACAAATGGATCTTTTCGCGACGTGTCAGAATTGGAAGTGTCGACAATTCTGCTCTCTCAAGAGGATGAGAGAAGGGCTTGATTGTAGACATCTTTCTGATTTCATGGGGGGGGGTCACTGATGTACGCTTTTCCCCCAATTCCCCTGATTTACCGGGTACTCCTAGAGATAAAGAGGGATGGAGCAGACATGATACTGATAGCTCCAGACTGGCCCAGACAACACTGGTTCTTGATCCTGCGAGACCTATCAATAGATGCTTCATTTCATCTTCCACTCAGACATGACTTATTAACACAGAACGCGGCACACTGGGGCACCCGAACCTGAGATTGCCACACCTGGCGGCTTGAAGGCTGCATGGCTAAATGAGTCTGAGAGACTTTGCTCTGACAGAGTCAGGGAGATACTAGTGGGTGGTAGGAGACCCTCCACTGGGGCCAGCTATGCTGCCAAATGGAGACATTTTTCCCTTTGGTCCAGGGAAAGAGGGGTGACACCAGAGTCAGCCCCCCCATCCAATCGATACTGGACTGTCTTTTAACCCTCAAGGATAAAGGCCTATCAACGTCCTCTCTACAGGTTCACCTAGCAGCAATTTCAGCCCTTCATAGGAAAGTGGAAGGGGTTCCAGTCTTCTCCCACCCAACCGCCACTTGCTTCCTTCCTGAAGGGTATTAACAGGATATACCCACAACCTAGAGCCGCCACTCCTCAGTGGCAAAGTTGTAACTACACCAAGGCGGACAGGGCAAAGCCCCAGGTGACCTGGAGTGGCTCAATGGACCTGCTCTATTAAAGGGGTGGCTTTGCAGTGCCGGCTCGAAGTGCCGCTAATGGGAGTCGGAACGCACCCGGGGCAGCAAAACGCCACGTTACAGCTCTGCTCGGTGGGACTTAAACATGGGGCTCCAATTTCTGACAGAGCCCCCATATGAACCCTTGGTCTCATGTACTTTCCTAGTCCTCTCATGAAAGTGGCTTTTCTGGTGAACATAAGGTCTGCGAGACGGGTCTCAGAGCTCAGAGCCCTCTTCTCAGAACCCCCATGTACAAGATTCTTTGCGGACCAGGTGTTGTTACGCCCGCACCCTTCGTTTCTCCCAAAGGTGGTCTCACCGTTCCGTCCAAACCAGGACAATTGCGTCCTGGTGTTTTTTCCAAATCCTCAGGTCACGGAAAACCAAAGAAAGTGGCACACCCTGGATGTCAGACGAGCACTCCTGACGTATATTGAACGTCAGGGCCGTCTCCAGGGGGGTGCGGGGCCCCAGGTGAGTCACCCTCTGTGGGGCTCCCACTCTTTCCCCCCCGGCACTGGGGGATGGGGACGGCCTGCCTAGGGAAGGGGCAGGCCCCCACTCTGGCGGTCACTTGCCGGGGACTGGGCTAGCTGGTGAAAAGCAGCGGCCTGATTCAGCACTGCCGGTCGACCCCTTCCCCTTGCACGCTGTTTTCGGCTCTGTGCCAGAGCAGCAGGGAGGGGGCGGGAGGCAGCACAGCTGGGGGCGGAGCGATACAGGCCCCACGCTGCCTCCCCATCCTCTCCCCGCTGCTCTGGCACAGAGCTAAAAACAGTGTGCGTGGCCGGGGGTGGACCAGCAGCTCTGAACTGGGCTGCCGATTTACACTGGCTCGCCTGATCCCTAGCGTGGGGGGCAGCAGTGCAGGCCCCATGGGGCCCCCCAAAGTGCGAGCCCTGGGCAGCTGCCTCTCTTGCCCTACCCTAGGGACAGCCCTGTTGAACATACACAACCATTCCTCAAGTCCTCTCAACTCTTCATTGCCATCGCAGAGAGAAAAAGAGGGCAACCAGTGACCACACAGTGCATTTCCAGATGGACAGCGAACTGTACTAACGACTGCTACAGAAGGTCGGGTACACCCCTGCCGGGGAGAGTCCGGGCCCACTCAGCTAGAGCTCAGGCTTCTTCTATGACCTGCCTGGCGCAGGTCCCAATCCAGGAGATCACAGAATCCTAGGGTTGGAAGGGACCTCACATGTCATCTAGTCCAACCCCCTGCCAGAGGCAGGACCACTCCCACTAAACCATCCCAGTCAGGGTTTTGTCCAGCCGGGCCTTAAACACCTCCAAAGATGGAGACTCCACCACCTCCCTTGGCAGCTCATTCCAAGGCTTCACCACTCGCCTAGTAAAAAAGTTTTTTCTAATATCCAGCCTCGACCTCCCTAACCGCAACTTGAGACCATTGCTCCTCGTTCTGTCCTCTGTTATTACCGAGAACAGTCGAGCTCCATCTTCCTTAGAGCATCCCTTGAAGGTTGCTATCAAATCCCCCCTCAATCTTCTCTTCTGCAGACTAAATAAGCCTTTTCAGTTTTTCCTCATAGGGCTTGTGCTCCAGCCCTTTAATCATTTTGGTTGCCCTCCTCTGAACTCTCTCTAGCATGTCCCTGTCCTTTTTGTAGTGGGGAGCCCAAAACTGAACACTGTATTCTAGATGTGGCCTCACCAGTGCAGAATAGAGGGGAATGATCACATCCCTTGATCTGCTGGTAATACTTCTTTTGATGCAGCCCAGTATGCCATTGGCCTTTTTGGCAGCAAGAGCACACTGCTGACTCATATCTAGCTTCCCATCCACCATGACCCCCAGGTCCTTTTCTACACTGCTCCTACTTAGCTGAATGTTCCCCAGCCTGTAGCGGTGCATGGGGTTTTTTCGTCCCACATGCAGGATTTTACACTTGTCCTTACTGAAGCTCATAAGATTTCTATTGGCCCACTGTTCCAATTTATCTAGGTCTCCCTGAATCCTGTCCTTGCCCTCCAACGTGTCTACTGGTCCTCCTGGCTTGGTGTCATCCACAAACTTACTGAGAGTGCAGTCTATTCCATCATCCAGATCATTGATGAAAATGTTGAACAGAACCGGCCCCAGGACCGACCCCTGGGGCATCCCACTCGTGACTGGCTGCCAGCTAGACATGGAACCATTGATTCCTACACGCTGAAACCATTGATCTAGCCAGTTTTCTATCCACCTTATAGTCCACCTATCCAACCCATACTTCCTTAATTTGCCAATGAGAATGCTGTGGGAAACTGTATCAAAACCCTTGCTAAAATCAAGGTATATGACATCAGTGGTTCTTCCTGCATCCAGAAAACCAGTCATCTGATTATAGAAGGAGATGAGATTGGTCAGGCATGATTTACCCTTGGTAAATCCATGCTGACTGTTCCTGATCACTTTATTTTCCTCTAAGTGTTTGAGGATGGATTCTTTGAGAATCTGCTCCATAATTTTTCCAGGGATTGAGGTGAGGCTGACTGGTCTATAATTCCCCGGATCCTCCTTTTTCCCTTTCTTGAAAATAGGCACTACATTTGCTTTTTTCCAAACCTCTGGCATCTCCCCCATTCTCCATGAGTTTTGAAAGATAACGGCCAGAGGTGCTGCTATCTCATCGGCCAATTCCCTCAGCACTCTTGGGTGCAGTTCATCCGGCCCCATGGACTTGTGCACATCCAGCTTCTTTAAGCAGTCCCTAACCTGACCTTCCGTCACCAAGGGCCTCTCTTCTTCTCTCCCATCTGCCACACTCATTGTAGTGGGCTGGGAGCTGACTCTGCCTGTGAAAACTGAAACAAAAAATGCATTGAGCACTTCAGCTTTTTCCTCATCCTCTGTCACAAGGATGCCTGCCCTATTCAGCAAGGCAGATCGGCAAGGCAGCCACATGGTCGTCAGTGCATACTTTCGCGGCACACTACACTATCATCTAACAGGCAAGAGAGGATGCCGTGTTGGGCAGAGCTGTACTCCATGTGGGTAAGCTGTAACTCTGCCCACTATCCTGGGTGTGGCCAGCAGTCACCTGTAACTGAATGATGTGAGCAGCGCTCGAAGAACGGTGGGTTACCGATGTAACGGCCCTTCTTCGAGATTGCCTGCTCTCATACATTCAGATTCCCTCCCACTGTCCCCACTATTCAGAGTTGGTGAAAACAAGGGACTGGGAGGGTCGGGGTCAGGGTCAGGGTCAGGGTCACATATATAGCTGCGGTCGCAGCATGGAGGGCGCATTGGCTGCTGATTCTGACCTGACAGGGTAGGGCTAAAAGACTTTCCGGATCACCGTGCGCTGCAGCACAGACACCTGTAGTTGAATGTATGTGAGCAGCCCATCTCGAAGAAGGATGGTTACATTGGTAACCCACCGATTTCCAGGAGGTCTTCATACAGTACTTCATGTCCCCTGTTCTAGTAAATGCTTTATGACAATATCCTCCATGGTCTTCGGGCCAAACAATAAGGTAATTTTCACTTCTTCATTATTTTAATCATGAGAGAAAAAGAAAACAAATGAAACATTCATTTGAGTTTGAGACCACAATTTTGCTTCCTTCTGGAAAAGGTGGCTAAGCAAAAAATTCTGATTGGGTCCTTTGGCCTAAGTGGTGAGAGGAAATCTTGACATACTAGAGGCTGATATCTATACTGTTGAGTAGGGCTTATCTACCTGCAGAATGGCACCAGTTCAACTTAAGGCATGATTTTAAACTGGTTTAGTTAAAACTCTTTGTGCAAAAGGTGGATGGACACTTATTTCAGTGACAAGGTGGGTGAGGTAATATCTTTTATTGGACCAACTTCTGTGGATGAAGATGATGAGCTTCTGAGCTTACACAGAGCTTCAGCGCGGCAAACAGTTTTTATTTCAGTTTAGCTTAAGCTGATAGATGCAAACTGAAGGAAAACCATCTGATGAAGTGAGATTTTCTCCCACAAAAGCTCATTCAATAAAAAAATTTGTTAGTCTTTAAGTGCCTTAGGACTCCTCTTTTGTTTTACTTAAAATGAAATGGGTGCCCACACCATTCAGTTAAAGAGGTGTAAGTTTCTGTGTAGACAAAGCCTTAGTGTGTTGAAAACTAAAGGGTGAAAACTCCCTTAATGACTGGCCTGGCCATCAATATAGCAGACATTCGACTCCGTGGTCGCAGTGGGAGGTCTGCCACTGCCAGAAGGCCTTATTATAGACATCTAGAGGAACTTGTGCTGGTTCTTTCATTGTATCTGCACCAACACTGTGCAACAAAGGAAAAGTCCCATGAGCAGGTGACTGTATTTTAACAGGCTTGCATTGCATTTGTAGTCTTGACAAGTACGAGGGAGGGAGGGATATGAAGGAAGAAAGGACTGGCACCCCCAAGCACAGGGGGCCTCAGGAAGATGTCCATGGGGATCAGAGGGGAAGAAGGAGATGAAGGGAAGGGCAGGTGTTGTTCCCTTGTGGAGCAAGGAGGGAGCTGTGCTTAGAAATGAGACTGGGTGGCATGTAGGCTGGGCAGAGTCACAGGAGAGGATGTTTAATGCACTATGTCAAGATGGGTGCAGGGGGCAGAGTAAAGTGGGAATTAGGATGGGATCTGGGGGGGAGATGGCAGTAGAGTCCAGAACAATGAGGGTTTGCTCTCATTCTGACCAATGGTAACAGGCAGGCCTCCATTTCCTAGCTTGGTTGCCTGAGAGTCCCATTAAATCTATTTTTATCTTCCTTTGCAACAAAGCTTTCACAAAACATGACTAATCCCTCACTGGGCTGTTGGTAAAGCCCCTTCTTTATCCCCTGCTTTTAATTTACTCTTCTTATGCTGTGGGGATAGCCTTGTAAATAGTGCTGCTAAGCGTGTAATTATCGTTATTCCGGGCTGTGCAGGACTAAGGGTGTAACCTCTCACAGCATCTCTTGGAGGTGCATTACCCAAGAGAGAAGAGCGAGTGCATTATAGGACTAATTAAGCTGAGCAAAGAAGAGAGAGTTTGAACCACAGGTATTCCAGATCCTAAGCAGACCATTTTCTCTAAGCTGGGTCATGGAGATGGCATTGCAGTTCCTAAGAAGGTCAGGATGAGGCATATGGGGGAGAACTAAATGGATGTGAGGTCAGGAATCAATTGCACATACCCACCTCTGCTTATAATTCACGATTCAGTTGGTGTTTTGGCCACTGATCTCATAATCTGACCCAGTGATTGCCCCTAGCGTTAGCTTTGGGTGAAGTTGTCACAGCTTCCAAGGTCAGAAGGGCCTCTTTTGGTCCTCGAGCCTGGTCTCCTTCTCCTACATAACACAGCTGAATAATTTGTTGTTCAGTGTATCTTTTAGATAGGCATCCAATCTCGATCTAAAGACTCCAGGTGGTAAAGAATCTGCCGCCTCCATTGGTAAGCTGTACCGATGGTTAACTCCCCACACTGTTAAAAATGTGCACGTTATCTTCTGTTTGAATTTGTCCAGCTTCAGCTCCTAGCCACTGGCTCTTAGTCTGCTAGTTTAAAGAGTCTTCTGCTATTAGAGATATTCATGGCATACAGTGCTGGAGATATGATAAACTGGTCATAAATGTCCTCAGGACCCCTTGCCCCTCTGACTGCCAGAGTCAGCAAATAGTTAACCTGGCTGAGCTAGACGCCTGTGAATGGTCTGGTTGGGAGCCAGGTGAGCAAAGAGCAGATAAAGGCAGCACCTGCTTATGGGTTTGAAACAGCCTGGGGCCATAGATAGAATGTAAACACGCTCTGAAAAATCTTTCTGTCTGACTCCGTGCCAGCGTCTTCTGGTCTCTTGTCATGGAAAATATTCTGTCTCAGGTCATTCAGTCAGCAGAAAACAAGCATTTAATACTCTGAGGTGCCAACTCTCTGCTTCCTTTGTGTCGATAAATAAACAAAGTGGGGTAACATTTCGTGTTGCCAAGACCTTTGTTGTGTTGGAAAGGCTTTGAGTTTATTTTCTTCCTACTCCTTTTAAATGGATGGACTCTGTGAATTTCTGCTCCATTTCCCTGTGTTTGCTCCTGTTGGCCACATGCACACACCCAACCTTCAGAGCAAGAACAAATGCCTGTGCTTCTTTGTAAAGCTCTGTTTGCTGCCCCAGGCCATGTTTTTAATTCCTTTATTGAGCTTTGAGATGAGTAAGAGAGAGGAGCAGCTAGCTGAGATGGTGGAAGTTCCCATTTCCCTCCCTTAGTCAATCAGGCTGTTTCAGTTGGTCTCAGCTAATTATTAAAAATTTCCATGGGAGATGGCTTTGTTTTTGAAAAGCAGGTCAGGGAGTGTGGAACTGAGAGGTCTGAGGAGGAAAGTAAGGTGGGCTAGTAACTGGCCTAATTGTGGGTAAAATGACTGATTTGCTGCCTATGCCCCCACAACATGGCTTAAAACAGTATTGGAAACAGTTGACACTGCTGAGTGCGGTTTGCTCCCCTTGGTACATTGCTGTGGTTGTTCAGTCTCAAGCAGGATGGCGCTAGCAATAGGCTCCCATCAGTTCCATTGAGGAAACTATTCCATTCTCTCCAAAACCATTGCAAAGAAAACTTTTCTGATGTTCACATTAAACTTTCTTGCTCTTAGTTTTCACCCTGTTCGCAGAAGGCTGGAGCCGCATGTGGGGGAAGATGCATGTGCTTGCAAACGTAAAGATCTCAAGAAGCAGATGAGAACATAATGGCACAAAGGAGTCTCTCCTGGTACATTAGCATGGTGGCTGAGTGTCGTCTGCATGCAGCATGTGCAATGAAATGGAGTAGAAAGCCCTATGAGTTGCTTTAAAGCAAAGATCTTCTCTAATTCATCACATTCATTTGTAGTGCTCCATGAGCAATAGTGTGAAACCATGAACAGAATTTGCTCTTTAAATCCAAGCTCTCCCCACTTGTCTGGATGGGGGAAATGGTCCTTCATCCTTTCTTTCTCAAAGATCAGTATATTTTTTGTACTGCCCCATCTAGAGGCTCCTGAATTCTCTCAGGGACTTCAACTCCCTCATAGCTTTTAGAGCAGGGGTCTGAAACATGCAGCCCATGGCCTACATGCAGCCCCTAAAAGTATTTCCTGCAGCCCGCAATGACACCATCGTTACCGATAATTGCAATATCATTGTATGAAAAGGTTTCAGCGGTGTGGCCCTCGGGCTAACATAGTAGTCTTCATGCGGCCCTCATGGTGATTTGTGTTTGAGACCCATTTTAGAGCTTATTCAGGGGAGACAGTTGTGTTGACTGTAATGTTGCACGGCAATTCATGTCTCATAATAAGGATTGCAATCGATGCTCATCTCAATCTCAGTAGGGTTTTTGGTGGTGGTTCTGTTCTGCCAATGGAGATTCTTCTTCAGCTCCAGGGTAGCAAAGAGTTTTTGAGCCAGAAAGTGGTAATTCTGGGCTTCATTATCATTGCAGGAACAATTTGTTAGCCAGTACTGAGATCAGGAGTGGTTTCATCCTCCACCACTAGCATGTGGATTTTCCAAAGGTCCCTTTTCAAAGCTGCCTAAAGCAGTTTTTCTCAGTGACTAGTCCATGGACTGGCACTGGTCCCTGAGATCTCCCTCACTAGGGTTACCAGATGCCAGGCAAAAGGATGACATGTCCTCTTTTTTACTTTCACATCCTCCAGCCGGCAGGCATTTTAAAAATACATGATTTTGTCTGGCTTTGTACTTACAGGGGTTAAAGGATGCTGAAATGCCTCAGAACACCCTGTTTTTAGGGGGAAGTGTGCCAGGGTCCCCTAAAAACAGAAAACTATTACATTAATACTACATTTTCTCCATGTGTCCTCCAGTGTCCTCCTTTTCATACTTCCCTGTCCTCCTTTCCATGCTTTGATATCTGGTAACACTATCCCTGACACAGTTTAGGAAGATGCTCCCTTGTATAAAAAGATTAAGAAACGCTGGCTTAAAGGATGCCCAGTTCCCATTAAAATTAACTTCAAAGATCTCAGAGTGCTTAAGTTTTCTTCTTGCTTTAGTTTATGCCATGGCTTTTTCTTCTTCGAGTGCTGTTCGGATGCATTCAGTAATAGGTGTCTCCGTGCCGGAGTGCTGGATTGGCCGGAAAACTTTTGTCCTAGCCTTTCAGGAGAGGGCAGGTGGCCTCCACCCCTCGTGCCACCCCGTGGCTATATGTACAGCTGCCTCCCAACCCCTCCTCAGTTTCATTTCTTCCACCTTGTGCGTCGGATCTGGAACATCCACTCCTTGCGAACGCAAGCAGCTTGTCCTTCTATGAGCTTTCTGCCCGCCTGGGAGCACCTCTTCGTGGACATAGTTCCACTGCAGGAGCCTTCCACTGTCAGGCCAGAACATCGTTTGATCATGCCAGGGTTCAAACCCTGCTCCGAGTGCGGCAAGGCTTTCCCCCGGGATGATCCCCATGGGAAGTGCCTCAGGTGCCTGGGCAAAGACCACATGGTCTCAGCCTGTTCCCTGTGTCTCTCCTTTAAACCTCGGACCATCAAGGAGAGGGAACAATGGCGCCGTGCCCTAGCCTCTGAACAGGCTTGGCACTCTCCACCCGAGGCTTCAGGTTCCCGCCCAGCGCCGAGACCCAGCTTGGCACCGGAGCCTACACGGCACCGTACCACCGTTAGCCACCGCCACACACCCTTGGTGCCGACTCCAGCACCCTGGCACCTTGGCACCGCTCGAGGTCGCCCCCGGCACCCCAGGACAGCCTGGTACCGCTGGTACCCGGATCACCCCATCGCCATTCGCCGGCATCTCCAACACTGTTGGCCTGGTACAGCCTGACCTCACCGGTGCCGAGCTCACCCCGGCACCGACCGCAGTCACCTTCGGCACCACAGGCCCGTTATAGCCCGGTACCTCAAAAGCAGGAGTCCTCCCAGCCAGGCAGTCCCCCTTCCCCAGGCGAGGACTTGCCACAGGGCCGTGCGGAGTCACTCCTCGTGCTGTCCACCCCTGAAGCGGTAGAGGCTGCTCGAGCCCTCCTCCTACTGCCCACACCACCTGCCCCAATCCTAGCTAGAAGGGGCAAACCAGACTTTACGTCTGAGGCCTGGATCCATCGTGGACGCCGCTCTCCCTCTCCATACAGCCCCCCGTCTTCCACTCCATTGGGGGCCAGTACCGTAGGGCCATCTCTACGGCAACATATCACCCTACCATCGCCAGTACCGCCCCTGGAGTCTCAATCTCCTTGCCCCGCTTCCAGCCTGGAGGAAGGGCCACTGAGAGGCTCTAAGCAACCTTGGCGCCACACTTCGGCGCCGGCGCCATTCTGTTTCCGCCCACAGGAGTGGTCCCCCCGGGAGACTCCCTCTCCATCGTGGCTAGCTCCTGGTACTGCTCTGTCCCCGGCACCAGGGTCCTGTACAGGGAATCTGTTAGCACGCTTTGACTTGTTGCGCTGGGCTACGGCCCATTTAGGAATGGAGGTGCAGCCCTCGGGTCCCCCTCCGGATACTCTCTTCGGGCCAGCCTTTGCCTCAGCAGAACCGCTGACAGTCCTACTCCATCCAAGCGTCTGGGACCTCACATCTGCCCAGTGCCAGAGTCCAAGCTCTACTGCCTTGGTTTCAGACACGGTGAGCATTAAATACTAGGTCCCCGAATCGGACTTCCGTTCCCTCACCAATCACCCGGTCCCTGCAAGGGACATGGTGCAGACGGTGCTAGGCCCAGGGGACCCCCATACTGACCCCCTCCCATCTTCCAGGGAAGCCAGAGATCTAGACCTCTTGGGCCGTAAGGTCTACTCCTCCTCAGCCTTTGAACTACGAGTGGCAAACAGCCAAGCCATAACCAGCAGATACTTGCTGGATGTGTGGGAGTCAGTTGTGAAATTCCGACGCTTGCTCCCACCAGAGGCCAGAGAGGAGTATGATGCCTTTCTAGAGGAAGGTATCATAATCTCCCAAGACCTCCTCCTCTCGGCCCGCAACGCGGTGGATACAGCCTCCGGCACTATGGCCTTGGAGATAACTATCCGCCGAGTGGCCTGGCTCAGGGAAGCTAGAGCGCCTCCTAATGCACAGCAGGCGGTCCTTGAACTGCCTTTTGGAGGGGATGCCCTCTTCCCCCCAGAAACCTTATCTGTGGTGGGCACCGCTTGGGACCCCAGGGAAGAGGCCAAATACTTCGGCCTCCTCCGTCCCGGGCCCGCCCCTCCCACATAAGCCTCTTGGGAAGACACCCCCCCCTGCCAAATTCCCACTCATCTACATCATCGTGGGAACACAGCGGAATTTTTCCCTTCCACTGCCATCATCCCATCACCAGGGTGCTGAGACCCTTTCGTCTCTCACCTGCAGGGAAGGTGCCCGCCCAATTGGCTGCCACCCTATTCTTGAGACATCCGGGATGCAATAACACTTCAGTGCATTGTTGCAGTGGACAGTTGATGCCCTCTCCCTCCCATTGAGGGGGGAACGGGTTTGATCATGACCAGCTTTCCTCCCTAGCTACTGCGACCACGGGCGCACTAATTCTGGCCGTGCACTCTCCTCGATCTCAAGCAAACATGGGCCATGCCAACCAAACCCCTCTACACCGTTGGTACATCGGTACTGGGGTCACCCCCTACACATCTTCAGCAGCTGCTACTTCGGGCACTTATGGTGAATCCGCCCCTCACCCCCCCGCCTCTTCTCGAGTACCCTTCAGCCGACAACCCCTGTGCTGTTTGCGTCAGGATAGGCCTTGCCAGGGACGAGAAGCGAGTCTCGTAGTAGCCCCAGCCACTGCTGCAGAGGCTCCGACACGTTCATACACGGCGTGCACCTGGATGCAGAACCACTCCTGTTTACCCAGCTGTCCTACATCAGGTAGGCTCCATTCTCAATTCCAGGCTGAGGGGGGGACACAGGACACCCTTGCTCGCCTACCGTCGGCACGCCGGGTAGCCAGCTCTACTGGGGTTCTCGACACCTCGGCTCGGTGAGAACCTCCACTCCCCTACCTGTCAAGTGGGACATGTTCACATCATCGTGGGTGACCTCAGCCTGCAGGGAAGGCCAAGGCAGAGCGGTCCAACCTCTGCCCCCCTTTTTCCCCCCCCCCCCCCCTCACAGAAGCTGAGGCTCTGTAACAGCCCCTTCCCTTGTGGGCAACCTCAGTTGTTATCAGGACACCTGTCCTAGGAGTCCTCTTCCTAGGCCCACCTTACGAGAAGCGGTGGTCAGCCCTCCTCATATCTTCCCTTATCCTTCCCCCTCTTCACTCAGGAAGCAGAGACCTAGTGTACCTGACTTGGAACTTTCCCGATCAGGGAACCTAAAGGGACGGTGCCAACCTCACCTTTCCCATGGAAGGGCAACAGCAGTGGGATACCTTATCATGGGCCTTCCACATCACCGTCCACCTTTGCGGCATCAGTCCCCTGTCATAGCTAGGCGGAGGGCCACACTCCAAGCATGGAAGCTCCTCTACTGAGTTGCTTGTAACTGCTCATCCTAGCCTCCCTGCCTTTCGGACACACATACCCTGACAGAGGGCACTTCCCCTTGGGCACGTGTCGACCCACTATATCTGCTTGGGGATCTACAGTTCAACCATGGGGTCACCTCCATGTGATGTTGGTGACGACCTTACCAGGACCATTGTTTCCCTCACCTCCTTGGGGGACCAGATTATATATGTTGCTTATATACATATATATGTAATAGCTAGAGGAAAATGGGTTACAGTTCCTGTTTTCCGAAATACTTAGAAATTCAGAGACTTCTACCCCCCACGAGGAATTCCATCTGGTTCCTTGACTGGCGATAACCCTCCGCATTGGGTTCTCTAAGCCTAAGGTACCTCTGTGATACTGCAGTTGATACTCTGCAAGCAGCTTCACTTCCTAGGTGGTCGGAAGATGACCTCTCCTTCCCCTGGCAACCGTATTTTTGGGGGTAGCTCTGCATCAATGTGTCTTTCCGCCTAGTGCTCAAGTTGGCGCAATGTAGCGGTGGCACTATCCTTTTGGTGGTGCCCTAGGCATGCGAGACTGTATCCTTAATACAGCACCTCTACGAGCCTTTTGGCTACCTCGACTGCATGGCCAAGCGGTATCTGGCATTGTTTCCGCCTTCCCTTCCCCCTTTTGTGTACAATCCTCGTGATGCTGGAATCCCACAGGATTACAGGCCAAAAGTGGGCTCTCTCTCTCCGCGAGTTCTTATGCTACCAAGGCTCTTAAAGGTACCAAACCATCAGCACTGCCTCAGGCCATTATGACGCCTTGTGGGTGCTAGTGTCCTGGAGTACCCCTCCAGCGAGGAACCCGGGGTTCGGTACCATACTCAGTTGGAAGCGTGCACTTTGTGTACTAATTTGAGATCCTGTAGCCGGCATGCCCTGTGCCTCCCACCACACCACTTTTGGCTTTGGCCTTCAGTGTACAGGCTTGAAGTATCTTGCCAGACTGTTCTCAATCGTTCTTGGGGGTCCCTTTTCCCCAACGCAACTACGTAATTTCACTACTACTCTCATCGACCCAACCCTGCTAGGACTGGTCATGCCCAGTCCAGGGGATAAGGTTTATCCCTCCCATGGCTACTTGTGCAGCCAGTAGCCGCCCAGGAGAGACTGTGACTCTTTGGATCCCAGCTCGGGCCTTGAGGTGCTCAGTCCATGGGATACTGTTCATCCCTTCCATTGTTTCCTGTGTGAGCCACAGCCACTATGGCTAACCCCGTACTTATTGGCCTCCAGCGTTTCCCGACGAGCTCACACTGGAAGGTCCTATGGCCAGACACTTATCTTCTGGTCTTTATACCTTGTGTTCTGCCACTTAGGTGGAGCATCCAAACGCAATCCTCTATGTTTTCATGTTGCATTCTTCATCCTCATTATGGTGACCTTGGTCCGTCCTGCCCACACTCGTATGTCTTGGTGGGTTCAGCCCTGCTCCTGACTTGGGTTGGCCCTCAGTTGTCGATTCTCCTGTGCCACTTCAAGAGCCTAGTCGTCTCTTGGCTCTGGTTAGAATCTTGTTTGCTGGGCTTCTTCCTATCTGGGGCATTTTGCTGTGCTGAAGGCGGAAGACCCAACTCTACCCGCCATCCATCAGCATGGCTAGTAGTCACCTGTTACTGAATGCATCTGAGCAGCGCTTGAAGAAGAACGGTGGGTTACTCACCAGTAACCGTCCTTCTTCGAGATGGGCTGCTTGGATCCATTCAGGTCCCTTCCCTCCATCCCTGCATCTGGAGTTGGTGACTCTGAGGAACTAAGGAGGGGTTGGGAGGCGGCCGTATATATAGCCATGGGGTGGCACGAGGGGCGGAGGCCACCTGCTCTCTCCTGACAGGCTAGGACAAAAGTTTTCCAGCCAATCCGGCGCTCCGGCACGGAGACACCTATTACCGAATGGATCTGAGCAGCCCATCTCGAAGAAGGATGGTTACTGATGAGTAACCCATCATTATCCTGTCTTCATCTCTGCAGCAGAAGATTGCTCCCCATCTGGGCTGAAACATGCAGAGCTCAAAGTTTAGAAGAAACAGCAGCTTAGCTTCACTCTATGCTCCATTCTGATCATTACCATAATTAGGGAACTGACAGTGGGCTAAAACAAACAAGGAGTCCTGTCACACTTAAAGAACTTGACAGTGGACTGTAGGTGAGGGCCTTAGGGCCCTATTTGTGAACTTCACTCAAGAGCTGACCTGGGAAGAGAATGGACAAATATTCCCCCTCTTGGACAGAATGAAATCTGCACGCATACTGACATGTGAAGCCACAAATAGCCCATTGTGCAAGATCTCTGAATGGACTGAAGCCCAAATGTTCTATTCACTGCACACATGTAAAATATTCACTGCTCTCAGCTTTTGTTGAGAGGCTGGGGAGTGGGCAGAAGTGCTGAAAATGTCAGTGTTGAAGGATGAAGGGAGGAGTTGAAGGTACATTCTGAAATCTTTTCCTTTTTTAATTTTTTTTTTAAAGAAAGCTCCCTAATCTTCAGGAAAAAAAAAAAGGATTAGAGACAAAAATTATTGGGTTTCAGATTTCAGGTATAATTGTCCAGTGTCTGAAAGTGCCCCCATTATTTCTGCCAAGATCCTTGCTGTATTTTGCATTGTGTCTATCCTACTTATTAAACCAGGGATCAGTCCTTTTTTTTTAACATAGCAATATTTGAAAAAAACCAAAGTAACATTCCCAAAGGAGCTGTACTCCAGTCCTAAATACAGGGATAGGGTTCCTAAACATAGGAAACTCTGAGGCATTGTGGTGGCACAGCAAGTAGGTACTAGCTTGTCTTTCTGAAAGCCCAGGTTTCAATTTATAGGTGGATATAAAAGCCTTGACCTGTTCCGTGCGGGTTTCAGTGGTTCCATTACCTACATATTGTATAGCTAGGGAACATTTATAAGAAATTTGGTTAAAAAGGGTTGGCTTAATCACTGCCTGTCATTTGAATTAAGGGCCACAAATGAAACCATAAACACGCATTTTGGAATATTCAATGCTACAGAGCAGGAGGCAGCAGCCTTTGCCTGCCCCTGTGCCAGCCCTGCCCACCGCACCCTCAGCAGGTGCCAGAGGCAGGGCCAAAAGGGGACAGGGCCAGGCCTCTGGTTCCCAGCTGAGCTCAGCACCGGCACCTGCTGGCGGGCAGCCTCCGGTTCTCTGCAGGGGCTGGAGCCAGCTCGGGGTCGGTGTCACCTCCCGCTGGTGGGCAACCTCTGGTTGTCAGGGTTGGAGCCTGCTTCTGTTGGCAGCTCCGGGCGGGCTGACCCACCCCGTTCCCCTCCAGCAGCCTTGCCCAGCAAGAGGCAGGGCCAGCAGGCGCAAGGAGTCCCACGTGCCACAGCTTCTTTGTCCCTGCAGGCCACATTCCCCAGTGGGGAAGCATTGCCAGCAGGAGCCTTGAACCGCGGCATGTGGCTCTTATGGCCCCAGGATGTGCAATACTGAGGGGGGCGGGGCCAGCAGGGGAGCCAGAGCGGCACCGCGTGATGCCCAGCCTCGGTCCACGTGCCATCTTTGGCATGCGTGCCAGGGCTTGCTGGCCCCTGCCACAGAGGAAGTTCAGTGGACATCTTCTTATATTTCCCACCTTGGTATCAGCTCACAGTTGCTCTCCAGCCAGAAGATTATAATGTAGTCCTGGAAACACATGCGATTTTCTGAACACATTATTGTTCCTGTTCCCTGTGTCGTGTTGGCCTCTAGAGAAATCACGCTGAGATAGATAAACAGCTAAACTGCAAAGAATGAAGCAGGGAGAGCCCCAATTCTGATCAGTTTTCTTTCCTAAGATATACCAAGGCAGCAACAAACAGCTTCCAATCACCTTGCTAATTATTCAGAAGATAAAAATACACGTTCCCTTGAAACAAACAAGGATTCCTGAGGCACTTTAAAGCCTAATAAATTTATTTATCACATGAACTTTCATGGATGGAATCCCACTTCATTAGATGCTTGAAATGGAAAACTTACAGTATGGAAGGGAATACATGCAGTGAAGGTTAAGTTGTAAAATCCGTTTAGATTATTTCAGCAAATCAACAAGTCATTTTGATAATTATCTAAATAATCTAAACTGATCTTGTGACTTAACCTTCACTGCTTTTATTTAATCCCTTTCATACTGAAAAGTTTTCCATTTCAAGTATCTAACATAGCAGGATTCCACCTGCGAAAGCTCATGTGATAAATAAACGTGTTAGTCTTTAAGGCTATGTCTCCACTTAGAGTTTCAGTTCAAATTACTGAATTTGAATTGTCAATTCACACTAATAATTATTAATTTGAATTCAGTCAATTCGAATTGACATGGCCACACTAGAAAATCCAATTCGAATTGGCATGTCCATGAACAGGACTTGTTAGTTCGAATTCGGTAGGGGGTGGTATTGTATAGGGAAAAATCAAGCTGTGGCTAATTCAAACTAACAGTGAATTTGAATTGACATGCCCACATTGGGTCAATTCGAATTCTCAGTTCGAATTGACCCTGACTTGGAAGTCAAATGGGGTTTGACCAATTCAAAGTCAGCTTTCATTAATTTGAACTGAGGAGTTCCTCAATTTGAAGAAAGCCAGTGTGTCCAGGCACTTAATAGAATTTGAATTGATGGCAATCAATTCGAATTCAGCTCTAAGTGTAGACATACCCTAAAAGTGCCAGAGGACTCCTTACTTGTTTTGCTGAATGAGACTAACATGGCTACTGCTCTGGACCTAGTTCCCTTACAGTCAACTGGCCCTTTGGCCTCCCTCCATACAGCCAAGTCAAATAGGATGGGGATTACTGAAAATCTCTATCTAGTATAGGCAACAAAACATTCTACCAATCCCAGAGGACTGGGGGCACATTAGGTTGATGAATAGTTCAGATCTTATCTAAATACATGCTCAAAGCCAACATTTATGAACTAATATTTCATAGAATCATAGAACCATAGGATTGGAAGGGACCTCATGAGGTCATCTAGTCCAACCCCCTGCCAAAAAACGCAGGACCACTCCCACTAAATTATCCCAGCCAGAGTTTTATCCAGCCGGGCCTTAAACATCGCCAAAGATGGAGATTCCACCACCAACTTAGGTAGCCCATTCCAATGCTTTACCACCCTCCTAGTAAGAAAGTTTTTCCTAATATCCAGCCTTGACCTCCCCAGCTGCAACTTCAAACCATTGCTCCTTGTTCCATCCTCTGTTACTACTGAGAACAGCTGAGCTCCATCCTCCTTGGAGCTTCCCTTCAGGTAGCTGAAGGTTGCTATTGAACCCCCTCTCAGTCGTCTCTTCTGCAGGCTAAATAAGCCTAGTTCCTTCAGTCTTTCTTCATAGGCTTGTGCTCCAGCCTCTTGATCATTTCTGTTGCCCCCCGCTGGACTCTTTCTAATTTGTATTAACTTTAAAGACCATGCTTTCACACTGACTTGTGTTCACGTGCTTTGAAATAGAAAATGAGATGTGTAATTAGCAAACTCTTTGTGCTGCACCTCACCTTATTTCTGTCCACACCCACGTGGATGCCAGGGCCATGATCAGGGCTGGGACTGGGGCTGTGGCTCGACCAAGAGCCAGGTGCTGGGAGCTACGGCGAAAGTGGAACTGTAGCTGGGCCCTGGTCAGGGCTGTGGGTGCAGCTAGGAGCGGAGCCGTGGTGGTGTGTGGTGCTGGGGCTGGGGCAAGGGGCTGTGTCAGGGCAGGGAATAGAGACATAGCTAGGAGTAGGAGTGGAACAGAGTTGGGGAAAGAGGAGAGATGGGCAGCACTCCTTCCCAACCTCCAGTAAGGGCTGGCCTAGCCCTGCCATACACCCCCAAATGGTTCTCCACGCCCCCCCAGAGGATCACACACCACAGTTTGGGGACACCCTGTCTTAGGGTGTTTTAGCTTTGCAAGGCAAAGTATTTCAAATCCTAGGATTTTGGGGCAAGTTGTGCAGCCACCTCTGTTTCGGCCCCGAGTTTTTAAGAGAAGTCCTTTTTAAACTTGACTGGAGGCCACGATAAATCAAGTGACTGATTTGCCCAAGATGAGGTCTGTAACTGCCAAAATGTGTGCTCTGAAAACTAACTACTGATCCTATCCAATGGTTTGTAACACTAGGGTGACTGGGCACTATAGACAGAAGCAACAGGGGAGAAGAAAATGGGAGAGACGGCTTTTAACTGCACTGAAATTCAGTAAAGTTGGAGGGCTGATTTTGGATGGATGTAGCAGAAAATGCTAAGTATCCTGCTCGAAGGACGGGACCATCCATCCTAGATGTGGTCATGATTGTCTCTCAGCAGGGATTAGAACAGGTTCTCTGATGCCCACTTCTGGTATCTATAATGACATGTCACTCAAAGCCCAGTTTTGCATTTTGAGCTCTGTAGATCTCTGTTTGCAAACAAAGGCACCAGGACTTGGTGATTATAGAATCAGATTGTTCGCAACATGTACTTTTCTACTCTAACTGCATTTGCAGTCTGCAAATGGAGCCTGAAAATACAACTGAAAGATTCATAGGTGTCTAAATCCAAAAGAAGCCTCTATGACCATCTAGTCTGAAGATGGAGAACTTCTCCAACATAATTCCAAAATGTCCAACCTTAATTTAAGAATAGTCTGTGATGGAGAATCCACCATGGCCCTGGGTAAATTGTGCCAGTGGTTAACTGCTCTTCTGTACACCTTTATTTTCAATCTGACTTTGTCTAGATTCAGCTTCCTGCCAGTAGAGTGTGTGATACCTTTATCTGCTAAATTGAAGAGCCAAATTGTTAAATATTTATTCCCCGCATAGAAATCACCCTTTAACTGAAAAAGCTACCTGTTCAGGATAGTTGATAACCATTCTGTTGCAAGTCAACTGATGTAATACAGCTTTCTCTGTCTGGATTGCTCATTCTCTAGGAGAGAGGGAGAAGGCATGCGAATCTACTGGACAAATCCACAAGAGCCATCTGTCCTATCCCGTTGGAATCCATGGGCCACGGATATCCCTTATACAACTTTCACAGAACATCCAGTGAAGAACAGCAGTGAAAGGTTCAGTGCTATCTGCCAGGTATGGACCATGGGTTATCTTCATAGCAGGTGAAATACATAATTGTAGAATGCCTTGAAGGTGAAAGGCATATCTGGGCCTAAATTTCTAAACAGTCCCCTTTTAAAATCTCCTTGCATCCAGCAGTTCTTGTGATAGCGATACACTGAGATCACTTCTCTATGAATCGATGTGATCATATGCTAGAGACCAAAATGTGTGCATTTCCCACTGTCACAAATGTATATGGAGCATCTGTACAAATGCTATCTAAGTAGCAAACATGTTTCCTGAATTAAACTTACAAATTGCATAATATAAAAGCGGTCTTTTTGTGCAACAGCATGTATACATGGGGGGGAACATAGGAAACCTGTGTTCAGTTCCTGGCTGTGATGTAGACTCCATGTGATTTGGGCAAGTCCCATGTGACCAGATTTCAGCAGAATGCAGGGGCAGGTTTCAGGAGATCAGCATCACACCTGGGGCCATGCTTTTAAAAGTGCTCATCCCTTTCACAACTCCTGTTGCTCAAGATGCTGAAAGGATGCGAGGAGAGCTGTCCATTGTTCTCAGCTAGGGACTGTAGTATCCATGAAGAGAAAACCATTAGCATTGGTGAGGCACTCGCTTGCTATGGTGATGAGGGCCAGGTAAGCACAGAAGAAACTAAAAGACTCCCTAAACACACAACAAACCAGAACATTCTGCTTTTCTGGCTTGCCAATGTATCTACTAACACCCCGTCTCCATAATATACTCCAGTCCTCCCAATAGATCATTGGCTATCAACCTTTTAGATCCATGATCCCACTCCCAGCCAGCTCACTGTATCCTAGGGTCCTGCCTTCATCCAGCCTCCTGTTGTGCAGGCATTTATGTGTAATGTGATGCTGATGTATACATGAAGTCCCTGCAGTATGGTCTATGCCTTCCACCATGATGGCCCTTGAATTCTCTTGCATTACCGCAGACTTCAGGTCTGGAGACGTGGACTTCGGTCATGGAGAAATAGTTGGCTAATGTCAACACGAAATCAATGGTGGACTCCATCCTCCAACTGCAGAACGGACCACAAACTCCCAATCTATTGTTTAAAAAAAAGCGTGCACACCCACCCCTTCAAAAGAAATCTATCTATCTATCTATCTATCTATCTATCTATCTATCTATCTATCTATCTATC